>JAHWGI010001074.1:0-370000 GCA_029379305.1 Frankliniella fusca
GAAGAATACCTGATTTCCTTCGAGTTGTATGATGCGAAAAATAGCTTTCCCCCTCGATTGCATCTTTTGGGCCCTAAAAAAGTGACAGGGAAAAGAAAATTCTTCTGCGCCGCGCGGAGCTCGTCCAGGCTGGTAGATAGAGATTCTAATTCGCGTCGCCATAAGGTGTGCGAACCGACAGCGTAGTGGTTAGCATACCCGTCCCCCGTCCCAAACCAACTACGCTGTCGGGACGCTTTTGTCGTGTTCGAATCTCGGTCGACCTAATAATTTTTTTTCGCCGGTTTTCGGATGATTTTACCCTCCGGGGTTGGTCTCTGGGTGCACTGGAGCCCCTCTGCACAAACCCCGTCAATTTGGAGGAAAAATGTTTTTGGACCAAAATCCCTAAAAATGCAAAGGCTATAGCCTTTGGAAATTTGACCAAAAATCGAAAGTCTCAGATCACGCTGAAATTCACAGGGAATCCTCTGAAGGCACTGCGAAACATATATCAGTAGGCAGAAGCACAATACCGTTCTTGCTTAGGGAGAAATTCGGAATCCTATTCGGAAAGGAAAACTCTTCTGCGCGCGCCGGGCCCGTCCAGGCCGGTAGATACGGAATCCTTTTCGCATCGACAAAAAGTGTGCGAACCGACAGCGTAGTGGTTAGCATACCCGTCCCCCGTCCCAAACCAACTACGCTGTCGGGACGCTTTTGTCGTGTTCGAATCTCGGTCGACCTAATAATTTTTTTTCGCCGGTTTTCGGATGATTTTACCCTCCGGGGTTGGTCTCTGGGTGCACTGGAGCCCCTCTGCACAAACCCCGTCAATTTGGAGGAAAAATGTTTTTGGACCAAAATCCCTAAAAATGCAAAGGCTATAGCCTTTGGAAATTTGACCAAAAATCGAAAGTCTCAGATCACGCTGAAATTCACAGGGAATCCTCTGAAGGCACTGCGAAACATATACCAGAAGCCAGAAGCACAATACCGTTCTTGCTTAGGGAGAAATTCGGAATCCTATTCGGAAAGGAAAACTCTTCTGCGCGCGCCGGGCCCGTCCAGGCCGGTAGATACGGAATCCTTTTCGCATCGGCAAAAAGTGTGCGAACCGACAGCGTAGTGGTTAGCATACCCGTCCCCCGTCCCAAACCAACTACGCTGTCGGGACGCTTTTGTCGTGTTCGAATCTCGGTCGATCATCGATTTTTTTTCGATGATTTTCGGATGATTTCACCCTCGGGGGTTGGTCTGGGGGTGCACAAGAGTCGGCCTGGACACGATACCGTTCTTGGTTTGGGAGAAATGCGCATTTTACGCAAGGAATTGTGAATTGTTCAATCGGCGCCTTATGGGTAGGCAACCCATTCGACGCCAGCCCGCGCCTGCATCTTTGAGAGAAAATCGTGCGAAACGAGCCGTATTCAACCCGGAGTTCAGAAGAGGCGAGGAGGTAACCTCCTCGAAATCGGCTCCTGGTAACAAGAGATTTTCGGAAGCTATGTGGTGTCTGCAGTGCTGCTGGCAGCAGAAGTCTGTGGTCTAGTGGTCAGAGCAGCGGGCACCTGCTCAGAAGCTCTCGGGCTCGAACCCGAGTGCCGCAGACATTTTTTTTTCCTTTTGTTATTTTTAGCAACGTTCTTGGGGGAGAAGAAGAATACCTGATTTCCTTCGAGTTGTATGATGCGAAAAATAGCTTTCCCCCTCGATTGCATCTTTTGGGCCCTAAAAAAGTGACAGGGAAAAGAAAATTCTTCTGCGCCGCGCGGAGCTCGTCCAGGCTGGTAGATAGAGATTCTAATTCGCATCGCCATAAGGTGTGCGAACCGACAGCGTAGTGGTTAGCATACCCGTCCCCCGTCCCAAACCAACTACGCTGTCGGGACGCTTTTGTCGTGTTCGAATCTCGGTCGACCTAATAATTTTTTTTCGCCGGTTTTCGGATGATTTTACCCTCCGGGGTTGGTCTCTGGGTGCACTGGAGCCCCTCTGCACAAACCCCGTCAATTTGGAGGAAAAATGTTTTTGGACCAAAATCCCTAAAAATGCAAAGGCTATAGCCTTTGGAAATTTGACCAAAAATCGAAAGTCTCAGATCACGCTGAAATTCACAGGGAATCCTCTGAAGGCACTGCGAAACATATATCAGTAGGCAGAAGCACAATACCGTTCTTGCTTAGGGAGAAATTCGGAATCCTATTCGGAAAGGAAAACTCTTCTGCGCGCGCCGGGCCCGTCCAGGCCGGTAGATACGGAATCCTTTTCGCATCGACAAAAAGTGTGCGAACCGACAGCGTAGTGGTTAGCATACCCGTCCCCCGTCCCAAACCAACTACGCTGTCGGGACGCTTTTGTCGTGTTCGAATCTCGGTCGACCTAATAATTTTTTTTCGCCGGTTTTCGGATGATTTTACCCTCCGGGGTTGGTCTCTGGGTGCACTGGAGCCCCTCTGCACAAACCCCGTCAATTTGGAGGAAAAATGTTTTTGGACCAAAATCCCTAAAAATGCAAAGGCTATAGCCTTTGGAAATTTGACCAAAAATCGAAAGTCTCAGATCACGCTGAAATTCACAGGGAATCCTCTGAAGGCACTGCGAAACATATATCAGTAGGCAGAAGCACAATACCGTTCTTGCTTAGGGAGAAATTCGGAATCCTATTCGGAAAGGAAAACTCTTCTGCGCGCGCCGGGCCCGTCCAGGCCGGTAGATACGGAATCCTTTTCGCATCGACAAAAAGTGTGCGAACCGACAGCGTAGTGGTTAGCATACCCGTCCCCCGTCCCAAACCAACTACGCTGTCGGGACGCTTTTGTCGTGTTCGAATCTCGGTCGACCTAATAATTTTTTTTCGCCGGTTTTCGGATGATTTTACCCTCCGGGGTTGGTCTCTGGGTGCACTGGAGCCCCTCTGCACAAACCCCGTCAATTTGGAGGAAAAATGTTTTTGGACCAAAATCCCTAAAAATGCAAAGGCTATAGCCTTTGGAAATTTGACCAAAAATCGAAAGTCTCAGATCACGCTGAAATTCACAGGGAATCCTCTGAAGGCACTGCGAAACATATATCAGTAGGCAGAAGCACAATACCGTTCTTGCTTAGGGAGAAATTCGGAATCCTATTCGGAAAGGAAAACTCTTCTGCGCGCGCCGGGCCCGTCCAGGCCGGTAGATACGGAATCCTTTTCGCATCGACAAAAAGTGTGCGAACCGACAGCGTAGTGGTTAGCATACCCGTCCCCCGTCCCAAACCAACTACGCTGTCGGGACGCTTTTGTCGTGTTCGAATCTCGGTCGACCTAATAATTTTTTTTCGCCGGTTTTCGGATGATTTTACCCTCCGGGGTTGGTCTCTGGGTGCACTGGAGCCCCTCTGCACAAACCCCGTCAATTTGGAGGAAAAATGTTTTTGGACCAAAATCCCTAAAAATGCAAAGGCTATAGCCTTTGGAAATTTGACCAAAAATCGAAAGTCTCAGATCACGCTGAAATTCACAGGGAATCCTCTGAAGGCACTGCGAAACATATACCAGAAGCCAGAAGCACAATACCGTTCTTGCTTAGGGAGAAATTCGGAATCCTATTCGGAAAGGAAAACTCTTCTGCGCGCGCCGGGCCCGTCCAGGCCGGTAGATACGGAATCCTTTTCGCATCGGCAAAAAGTGTGCGAACCGACAGCGTAGTGGTTAGCATACCCGTCCCCCGTCCCAAACCAACTACGCTGTCGGGACGCTTTTGTCGTGTTCGAATCTCGGTCGATCATCGATTTTTTTTCGATGATTTTCGGATGATTTCACCCTCGGGGGTTGGTCTGGGGGTGCACAAGAGTCGGCCTGGACACGATACCGTTCTTGGTTTGGGAGAAATGCGCATTTTACGCAAGGAATTGTGAATTGTTCAATCGGCGCCTTATGGGTAGGCAACCCATTCGACGCCAGCCCGCGCCTGCATCTTTGAGAGAAAATCGTGCGAAACGAGCCGTATTCAACCCGGAGTTCAGAAGAGGCGAGGAGGTAACCTCCTCGAAATCGGCTCCTGGTAACAAGAGATTTTCGGAAGCTATGTGGTGTCTGCAGTGCTGCTGGCAGCAGAAGTCTGTGGTCTAGTGGTCAGAGCAGCGGGCACCTGCTCAGAAGCTCTCGGGCTCGAACCCGAGTGCCGCAGACATTTTTTTTTCCTTTTGTTATTTTTAGCAACGTTCTTGGGGGAGAAGAAGAATACCTGATTTCCTTCGAGTTGTATGATGCGAAAAATAGCTTTCCCCCTCGATTGCATCTTTTGGGCCCTAAAAAAGTGACAGGGAAAAGAAAATTCTTCTGCGCCGCGCGGAGCTCGTCCAGGCTGGTAGATAGAGATTCTAATTCGCATCGCCATAAGGTGTGCGAACCGACAGCGTAGTGGTTAGCATACCCGTCCCCCGTCCCAAACCAACTACGCTGTCGGGACGCTTTTGTCGTGTTCGAATCTCGGTCGACCTAATAATTTTTTTTCGCCGGTTTTCGGATGATTTTACCCTCCGGGGTTGGTCTCTGGGTGCACTGGAGCCCCTCTGCACAAACCCCGTCAATTTGGAGGAAAAATGTTTTTGGACCAAAATCCCTAAAAATGCAAAGGCTATAGCCTTTGGAAATTTGACCAAAAATCGAAAGTCTCAGATCACGCTGAAATTCACAGGGAATCCTCTGAAGGCACTGCGAAACATATATCAGTAGGCAGAAGCACAATACCGTTCTTGCTTAGGGAGAAATTCGGAATCCTATTCGGAAAGGAAAACTCTTCTGCGCGCGCCGGGCCCGTCCAGGCCGGTAGATACGGAATCCTTTTCGCATCGACAAAAAGTGTGCGAACCGACAGCGTAGTGGTTAGCATACCCGTCCCCCGTCCCAAACCAACTACGCTGTCGGGACGCTTTTGTCGTGTTCGAATCTCGGTCGACCTAATAATTTTTTTTCGCCGGTTTTCGGATGATTTTACCCTCCGGGGTTGGTCTCTGGGTGCACTGGAGCCCCTCTGCACAAACCCCGTCAATTTGGAGGAAAAATGTTTTTGGACCAAAATCCCTAAAAATGCAAAGGCTATAGCCTTTGGAAATTTGACCAAAAATCGAAAGTCTCAGATCACGCTGAAATTCACAGGGAATCCTCTGAAGGCACTGCGAAACATATATCAGTAGGCAGAAGCACAATACCGTTCTTGCTTAGGGAGAAATTCGGAATCCTA
This sequence comes from Frankliniella fusca, assembly GCA_029379305.1. Taxonomy (NCBI): domain Eukaryota; kingdom Metazoa; phylum Arthropoda; class Insecta; order Thysanoptera; family Thripidae; genus Frankliniella; species Frankliniella fusca. The sequence continues at coordinate 5,205 of JAHWGI010001074.1, forward strand.
TTCGGAAAGGAAAACTCTTCTGCGCGCGCCGGGCCCGTCCAGGCCGGTAGATACGGAATCCTTTTCGCATCGACAAAAAGTGTGCGAACCGACAGCGTAGTGGTTAGCATACCCGTCCCCCGTCCCAAACCAACTACGCTGTCGGGACGCTTTTGTCGTGTTCGAATCTCGGTCGACCTAATAATTTTTTTTCGCCGGTTTTCGGATGATTTTACCCTCCGGGGTTGGTCTCTGGGTGCACTGGAGCCCCTCTGCACAAACCCCGTCAATTTGGAGGAAAAATGTTTTTGGACCAAAATCCCTAAAAATGCAAAGGCTATGGCCTTTGGAAATTTGACCAAAAATCGAAAGTCTCAGATCACGCTGAAATTCACAGGGAATCCTCTGAAGGCACTGCGAAACATATATCAGTAGGCAGAAGCACAATACCGTTCTTGCTTAGGGAGAAATTCGGAATCCTATTCGGAAAGGAAAACTCTTCTGCGCGCGCCGGGCCCGTCCAGGCCGGTAGATACGGAATCCTTTTCGCATCGACAAAAAGTGTGCGAACCGACAGCGTAGTGGTTAGCATACCCGTCCCCCGTCCCAAACCAACTACGCTGTCGGGACGCTTTTGTCGTGTTCGAATCTCGGTCGACCTAATAATTTTTTTTCGCCGGTTTTCGGATGATTTTACCCTCCGGGGTTGGTCTCTGGGTGCACTGGAGCCCCTCTGCACAAACCCCGTCAATTTGGAGGAAAAATGTTTTTGGACCAAAATCCCTAAAAATGCAAAGGCTATAGCCTTTGGAAATTTGACCAAAAATCGAAAGTCTCAGATCACGCTGAAATTCACAGGGAATCCTCTGAAGGCACTGCGAAACATATACCAGAAGCCAGAAGCACAATACCGTTCTTGCTTAGGGAGAAATTCGGAATCCTATTCGGAAAGGAAAACTCTTCTGCGCGCGCCGGGCCCGTCCAGGCCGGTAGATACGGAATCCTTTTCGCATCGGCAAAAAGTGTGCGAACCGACAGCGTAGTGGTTAGCATACCCGTCCCCCGTCCCAAACCAACTACGCTGTCGGGACGCTTTTGTCGTGTTCGAATCTCGGTCGATCATCGATTTTTTTTCGATGATTTTCGGATGATTTCACCCTCGGGGGTTGGTCTGGGGGTGCACAAGAGTCGGCCTGGACACGATACCGTTCTTGGTTTGGGAGAAATGCGCATTTTACGCAAGGAATTGTGAATTGTTCAATCGGCGCCTTATGGGTAGGCAACCCATTCGACGCCAGCCCGCGCCTGCATCTTTGAGAGAAAATCGTGCGAAACGAGCCGTATTCAACCCGGAGTTCAGAAGAGGCGAGGAGGTAACCTCCTCGAAATCGGCTCCTGGTAACAAGAGATTTTCGGAAGCTATGTGGTGTCTGCAGTGCTGCTGGCAGCAGAAGTCTGTGGTCTAGTGGTCAGAGCAGCGGGCACCTGCTCAGAAGCTCTCGGGCTCGAACCCGAGTGCCGCAGACATTTTTTTTTCCTTTTGTTAATTTTAGCAACGTTCTTGGGGGAGAAGAAGAATACCTGATTTCCTTCGAGTTGTATGATGCGAAAAATAGCTTTCCCCCTCGATTGCATCTTTTGGGCCCTAAAAAAGTGACAGGGAAAAGAAAATTCTTCTGCGCCGCGCGGAGCTCGTCCAGGCTGGTAGATAGAGATTCTAATTCGCATCGCCATAAGGTGTGCGAACCGACAGCGTAGTGGTTAGCATACCCGTCCCCCGTCCCAAACCAACTACGCTGTCGGGACGCTTTTGTCGTGTTCGAATCTCGGTCGACCTAATAATTTTTTTTCGCCGGTTTTCGGATGATTTTACCCTCCGGGGTTGGTCTCTGGGTGCACTGGAGCCCCTCTGCACAAACCCCGTCAATTTGGAGGAAAAATGTTTTTGGACCAAAATCCCTAAAAATGCAAAGGCTATAGCCTTTGGAAATTTGACCAAAAATCGAAAGTCTCAGATCACGCTGAAATTCACAGGGAATCCTCTGAAGGCACTGCGAAACATATATCAGTAGGCAGAAGCACAATACCGTTCTTGCTTAGGGAGAAATTCGGAATCCTATTCGGAAAGGAAAACTCTTCTGCGCGCGCCGGGCCCGTCCAGGCCGGTAGATACGGAATCCTTTTCGCATCGACAAAAAGTGTGCGAACCGACAGCGTAGTGGTTAGCATACCCGTCCCCCGTCCCAAACCAACTACGCTGTCGGGACGCTTTTGTCGTGTTCGAATCTCGGTCGACCTAATAATTTTTTTTCGCCGGTTTTCGGATGATTTTACCCTCCGGGGTTGGTCTCTGGGTGCACTGGAGCCCCTCTGCACAAACCCCGTCAATTTGGAGGAAAAATGTTTTTGGACCAAAATCCCTAAAAATGCAAAGGCTATAGCCTTTGGAAATTTGACCAAAAATCGAAAGTCTCAGATCACGCTGAAATTCACATGGAATCCTCTGAAGGCACTGCGAAACATATATCAGTAGGCAGAAGCACAATACCGTTCTTGCTTAGGGAGAAATTCGGAATCCTATTCGGAAAGGAAAACTCTTCTGCGCGCGCCGGGCCCGTCCAGGCCGGTAGATACGGAATCCTTTTCGCATCGACAAAAAGTGTGCGAACCGACAGCGTAGTGGTTAGCATACCCGTCCCCCGTCCCAAACCAACTACGCTGTCGGGACGCTTTTGTCGTGTTCGAATCTCGGTCGACCTAATAATTTTTTTTCGCCGGTTTTCGGATGATTTTACCCTCCGGGGTTGGTCTCTGGGTGCACTGGAGCCCCTCTGCACAAACCCCGTCAATTTGGAGGAAAAATGTTTTTGGACCAAAATCCCTAAAAATGCAAAGGCTATAGCCTTTGGAAATTTGACCAAAAATCGAAAGTCTCAGATCACGCTGAAATTCACAGGGAATCCTCTGAAGGCACTGCGAAACATATACCAGAAGCCAGAAGCACAATACCGTTCTTGCTTAGGGAGAAATTCGGAATCCTATTCGGAAAGGAAAACTCTTCTGCGCGCGCCGGGCCCGTCCAGGCCGGTAGATACGGAATCCTTTTCGCATCGGCAAAAAGTGTGCGAACCGACAGCGTAGTGGTTAGCATACCCGTCCCCCGTCCCAAACCAACTACGCTGTCGGGACGCTTTTGTCGTGTTCGAATCTCGGTCGATCATCGATTTTTTTTCGATGATTTTCGGATGATTTCACCCTCGGGGGTTGGTCTGGGGGTGCACAAGAGTCGGCCTGGACACGATACCGTTCTTGGTTTGGGAGAAATGCGCATTTTACGCAAGGAATTGTGAATTGTTCAATCGGCGCCTTATGGGTAGGCAACCCATTCGACGCCAGCCCGCGCCTGCATCTTTGAGAGAAAATCGTGCGAAACGAGCCGTATTCAACCCGGAGTTCAGAAGAGGCGAGGAGGTAACCTCCTCGAAATCGGCTCCTGGTAACAAGAGATTTTCGGAAGCTATGTGGTGTCTGCAGTGCTGCTGGCAGCAGAAGTCTGTGGTCTAGTGGTCAGAGCAGCGGGCACCTGCTCAGAAGCTCTCGGGCTCGAACCCGAGTGCCGCAGACATTTTTTTTTCCTTTTGTTATTTTTAGCAACGTTCTTGGGGGAGAAGAAGAATACCTGATTTCCTTCGAGTTGTATGATGCGAAAAATAGCTTTCCCCCTCGATTGCATCTTTTGGGCCCTAAAAAAGTGACAGGGAAAAGAAAATTCTTCTGCGCCGCGCGGAGCTCGTCCAGGCTGGTAGATAGAGATTCTAATTCGCATCGCCATAAGGTGTGCGAACCGACAGCGTAGTGGTTAGCATACCCGTCCCCCGTCCCAAACCAACTACGCTGTCGGGACGCTTTTGTCGTGTTCGAATCTCGGTCGACCTAATAATTTTTTTTCGCCGGTTTTCGGATGATTTTACCCTCCGGGGTTGGTCTCTGGGTGCACTGGAGCCCCTCTGCACAAACCCCGTCAATTTGGAGGAAAAATGTTTTTGGACCAAAATCCCTAAAAATGCAAAGGCTATAGCCTTTGGAAATTTGACCAAAAATCGAAAGTCTCAGATCACGCTGAAATTCACAGGGAATCCTCTGAAGGCACTGCGAAACATATATCAGTAGGCAGAAGCACAATACCGTTCTTGCTTAGGGAGAAATTCGGAATCCTATTCGGAAAGGAAAACTCTTCTGCGCGCGCCGGGCCCGTCCAGGCCGGTAGATACGGAATCCTTTTCGCATCGACAAAAAGTGTGCGAACCGACAGCGTAGTGGTTAGCATACCCGTCCCCCGTCCCAAACCAACTACGCTGTCGGGACGCTTTTGTCGTGTTCGAATCTCGGTCGATCATCGATTTTTTTTCGATGATTTTCGGATGATTTCACCCTCGGGGGTTGGTCTGGGGGTGCACAAGAGTCGGCCTGGACACGATACCGTTCTTGGTTTGGGAGAAATGCGCATTTTACGCAAGGAATTGTGAATTGTTCAATCGGCGCCTTATGGGTAGGCAACCCATTCGACGCCAGCCCGCGCCTGCATCTTTGAGAGAAAATCGTGCGAAACGAGCCGTATTCAACCCGGAGTTCAGAAGAGGCGAGGAGGTAACCTCCTCGAAATCGGCTCCTGGTAACAAGAGATTTTCGGAAGCTATGTGGTGTCTGCAGTGCTGCTGGCAGCAGAAGTCTGTGGTCTAGTGGTCAGAGCAGCGGGCACCTGCTCAGAAGCTCTCGGGCTCGAACCCCGAGTGCCGCAGACATTTTTTTTTCCTTTTGTTATTTTAGCAACGTTCTTGGGGGAGAAGAAGAATACCTGATTTCCTTCGAGTTGTATGATGCGAAAAATAGCTTTCCCCCTCGATTGCATCTTTTGGGCCCTAAAAAAGTGACAGGGAAAAGAAAATTCTTCTGCGCCGCGCGGAGCTCGTCCAGGCTGGTAGATAGAGATTCTAATTCGCATCGCCATAAGGTGTGCGAACCGACAGCGTAGTGGTTAGCATACCCGTCCCCCGTCCCAAACCAACTACGCTGTCGGGACGCTTTTGTCGTGTTCGAATCTCGGTCGACCTAATAATTTTTTTTCGCCGGTTTTCGGATGATTTTACCCTCCGGGGTTGGTCTCTGGGTGCACTGGAGCCCCTCTGCACAAACCCCGTCAATTTGGAGGAAAAATGTTTTTGGACCAAAATCCCTAAAAATGCAAAGGCTATAGCCTTTGGAAATTTGACCAAAAATCGAAAGTCTCAGATCACGCTGAAATTCACAGGGAATCCTCTGAAGGCACTGCGAAACATATATCAGTAGGCAGAAGCACAATACCGTTCTTGCTTAGGGAGAAATTCGGAATCCTATTCGGAAAGGAAAACTCTTCTGCGCGCGCCGGGCCCGTCCAGGCCGGTAGATACGGAATCCTTTTCGCATCGACAAAAAGTGTGCGAACCGACAGCGTAGTGGTTAGCATACCCGTCCCCCGTCCCAAACCAACTACGCTGTCGGGACGCTTTTGTCGTGTTCGAATCTCGGTCGACCTAATAATTTTTTTTCGCCGGTTTTCGGATGATTTTACCCTCCGGGGTTGGTCTCTGGGTGCACTGGAGCCCCTCTGCACAAACCCCGTCAATTTGGAGGAAAAATGTTTTTGGACCAAAATCCCTAAAAATGCAAAGGCTATAGCCTTTGGAAATTTGACCAAAAATCGAAAGTCTCAGATCACGCTGAAATTCACAGGGAATCCTCTGAAGGCACTGCGAAACATATACCAGAAGCCAGAAGCACAATACCGTTCTTGCTTAGGGAGAAATTCGGAATCCTATTCGGAAAGGAAAACTCTTCTGCGCGCGCCGGGCCCGTCCAGGCCGGTAGATACGGAATCCTTTTCGCATCGGCAAAAAGTGTGCGAACCGACAGCGTAGTGGTTAGCATACCCGTCCCCCGTCCCAAACCAACTACGCTGTCGGGACGCTTTTGTCGTGTTCGAATCTCGGTCGATCATCGATTTTTTTTCGATGATTTTCGGATGATTTCACCCTCGGGGGTTGGTCTGGGGGTGCACAAGAGTCGGCCTGGACACGATACCGTTCTTGGTTTGGGAGAAATGCGCATTTTACGCAAGGAATTGTGAATTGTTCAATCGGCGCCTTATGGGTAGGCAACCCATTCGACGCCAGCCCGCGCCTGCATCTTTGAGAGAAAATCGTGCGAAACGAGCCGTATTCAACCCGGAGTTCAGAAGAGGCGAGGAGGTAACCTCCTCGAAATCGGCTCCTGGTAACAAGAGATTTTCGGAAGCTATGTGGTGTCTGCAGTGCTGCTGGCAGCAGAAGTCTGTGGTCTAGTGGTCAGAGCAGCGGGCACCTGCTCAGAAGCTCTCGGGCTCGAACCCGAGTGCCGCAGACATTTTTTTTTCCTTTTGTTAATTTTAGCAACGTTCTTGGGGGAGAAGAAGAATACCTGATTTCCTTCGAGTTGTATGATGCGAAAAATAGCTTTCCCCCTCGATTGCATCTTTTGGGCCCTAAAAAAGTGACAGGGAAAAGAAAATTCTTCTGCGCCGCGCGGAGCTCGTCCAGGCTGGTAGATAGAGATTCTAATTCGCATCGCCATAAGGTGTGCGAACCGACAGCGTAGTGGTTAGCATACCCGTCCCCCGTCCCAAACCAACTACGCTGTCGGGACGCTTTTGTCGTGTTCGAATCTCGGTCGACCTAATAATTTTTTTTCGCCGGTTTTCGGATGATTTTACCCTCCGGGGTTGGTCTCTGGGTGCACTGGAGCCCCTCTGCACAAACCCCGTCAATTTGGAGGAAAAATGTTTTTGGACCAAAATCCCTAAAAATGCAAAGGCTATAGCCTTTGGAAATTTGACCAAAAATCGAAAGTCTCAGATCACGCTGAAATTCACAGGGAATCCTCTGAAGGCACTGCGAAACATATATCAGTAGGCAGAAGCACAATACCGTTCTTGCTTAGGGAGAAATTCGGAATCCTATTCGGAAAGGAAAACTCTTCTGCGCGCGCCGGGCCCGTCCAGGCCGGTAGATACGGAATCCTTTTCGCATCGACAAAAAGTGTGCGAACCGACAGCGTAGTGGTTAGCATACCCGTCCCCCGTCCCAAACCAACTACGCTGTCGGGACGCTTTTGTCGTGTTCGAATCTCGGTCGACCTAATAATTTTTTTTCGCCGGTTTTCGGATGATTTTACCCTCCGGGGTTGGTCTCTGGGTGCACTGGAGCCCCTCTGCACAAACCCCGTCAATTTGGAGGAAAAATGTTTTTGGACCAAAATCCCTAAAAATGCAAAGGCTATAGCCTTTGGAAATTTGACCAAAAATCGAAAGTCTCAGATCACGCTGAAATTCACAGGGAATCCTCTGAAGGCACTGCGAAACATATACCAGAAGCCAGAAGCACAATACCGTTCTTGCTTAGGGAGAAATTCGGAATCCTATTCGGAAAGGAAAACTCTTCTGCGCGCGCCGGGCCCGTCCAGGCCGGTAGATACGGAATCCTTTTCGCATCGGCAAAAAGTGTGCGAACCGACAGCGTAGTGGTTAGCATACCCGTCCCCCGTCCCAAACCAACTACGCTGTCGGGACGCTTTTGTCGTGTTCGAATCTCGGTCGATCATCGATTTTTTTTCGATGATTTTCGGATGATTTCACCCTCGGGGGTTGGTCTGGGGGTGCACAAGAGTCGGCCTGGACACGATACCGTTCTTGGTTTGGGAGAAATGCGCATTTTACGCAAGGAATTGTGAATTGTTCAATCGGCGCCTTATGGGTAGGCAACCCATTCGACGCCAGCCCGCGCCTGCATCTTTGAGAGAAAATCGTGCGAAACGAGCCGTATTCAACCCGGAGTTCAGAAGAGGCGAGGAGGTAACCTCCTCGAAATCGGCTCCTGGTAACAAGAGATTTTCGGAAGCTATGTGGTGTCTGCAGTGCTGCTGGCAGCAGAAGTCTGTGGTCTAGTGGTCAGAGCAGCGGGCACCTGCTCAGAAGCTCTCGGGCTCGAACCCGAGTGCCGCAGACATTTTTTTTTCCTTTTTTTATTTTAGCAACGTTCTTGGGGGAGAAGAAGAATACCTGATTTCCTTCGAGTTGTATGATGCGAAAAATAGCTTTCCCCCTCGATTGCATCTTTTGGGCCCTAAAAAAGTGACAGGGAAAAGAAAATTCTTCTGCGCCGCGCGGAGCTCGTCCAGGCTGGTAGATAGAGATTCTAATTCGCATCGCCATAAGGTGTGCGAACCGACAGCGTAGTGGTTAGCATACCCGTCCCCCGTCCCAAACCAACTACGCTGTCGGGACGCTTTTGTCGTGTTCGAATCTCGGTCGACCTAATAATTTTTTTTCGCCGGTTTTCGGATGATTTTACCCTCCGGGGTTGGTCTCTGGGTGCACTGGAGCCCCTCTGCACAAACCCCGTCAATTTGGAGGAAAAATGTTTTTGGACCAAAATCCCTAAAAATGCAAAGGCTATAGCCTTTGGAAATTTGACCAAAAATCGAAAGTCTCAGATCACGCTGAAATTCACAGGGAATCCTCTGAAGGCACTGCGAAACATATATCAGTAGGCAGAAGCACAATACCGTTCTTGCTTAGGGAGAAATTCGGAATCCTATTCGGAAAGGAAAACTCTTCTGCGCGCGCCGGGCCCGTCCAGGCCGGTAGATACGGAATCCTTTTCGCATCGACAAAAAGTGTGCGAACCGACAGCGTAGTGGTTAGCATACCCGTCCCCCGTCCCAAACCAACTACGCTGTCGGGACGCTTTTGTCGTGTTCGAATCTCGGTCGATCATCGATTTTTTTTCGATGATTTTCGGATGATTTCACCCTCGGGGGTTGGTCTGGGGGTGCACAAGAGTCGGCCTGGACACGATACCGTTCTTGGTTTGGGAGAAATGCGCATTTTACGCAAGGAATTGTGAATTGTTCAATCGGCGCCTTATGGGTAGGCAACCCATTCGACGCCAGCCCGCGCCTGCATCTTTGAGAGAAAATCGTGCGAAACGAGCCGTATTCAACCCGGAGTTCAGAAGAGGCGAGGAGGTAACCTCCTCGAAATCGGCTCCTGGTAACAAGAGATTTTCGGAAGCTATGTGGTGTCTGCAGTGCTGCTGGCAGCAGAAGTCTGTGGTCTAGTGGTCAGAGCAGCGGGCACCTGCTCAGAAGCTCTCGGGCTCGAACCCGAGTGCCGCAGACATTTTTTTTTCCTTTTGTTATTTTTAGCAACGTTCTTGGGGGAGAAGAAGAATACCTGATTTCCTTCGAGTTGTATGATGCGAAAAATAGCTTTCCCCCTCGATTGCATCTTTTGGGCCCTAAAAAAGTGACAGGGAAAAGAAAATTCTTCTGCGCCGCGCGGAGCTCGTCCAGGCTGGTAGATAGAGATTCTAATTCGCATCGCCATAAGGTGTGCGAACCGACAGCGTAGTGGTTAGCATACCCGTCCCCCGTCCCAAACCAACTACGCTGTCGGGACGCTTTTGTCGTGTTCGAATCTCGGTCGACCTAATAATTTTTTTTCGCCGGTTTTCGGATGATTTTACCCTCCGGGGTTGGTCTCTGGGTGCACTGGAGCCCCTCTGCACAAACCCCGTCAATTTGGAGGAAAAATGTTTTTGGACCAAAATCCCTAAAAATGCAAAGGCTATAGCCTTTGGAAATTTGACCAAAAATCGAAAGTCTCAGATCACGCTGAAATTCACAGGGAATCCTCTGAAGGCACTGCGAAACATATATCAGTAGGCAGAAGCACAATACCGTTCTTGCTTAGGGAGAAATTCGGAATCCTATTCGGAAAGGAAAACTCTTCTGCGCGCGCCGGGCCCGTCCAGGCCGGTAGATACGGAATCCTTTTCGCATCGACAAAAAGTGTGCGAACCGACAGCGTAGTGGTTAGCATACCCGTCCCCCGTCCCAAACCAACTACGCTGTCGGGACGCTTTTGTCGTGTTCGAATCTCGGTCGACCTAATAATTTTTTTTCGCCGGTTTTCGGATGATTTTACCCTCCGGGGTTGGTCTCTGGGTGCACTGGAGCCCCTCTGCACAAACCCCGTCAATTTGGAGGAAAAATGTTTTTGGACCAAAATCCCTAAAAATGCAAAGGCTATAGCCTTTGGAAATTTGACCAAAAATCGAAAGTCTCAGATCACGCTGAAATTCACAGGGAATCCTCTGAAGGCACTGCGAAACATATACCAGAAGCCAGAAGCACAATACCGTTCTTGCTTAGGGAGAAATCGGAATCCTATTCGGAAAGGAAAACTCTTCTGCGCGCGCCGGGCCCGTCCAGGCCGGTAGATACAGAATCCTTTTCGCATCGGTAACAGGTGGGCGAACCGACAGCTTAGTGGTTAGCATACCCGTCCCCCGTCCCAAACCAACTACGCTGTCGGGACGCTTTTGTCGTGTTCGAATCTCGGTCGATCATCGATTTTTTTTCGATGATTTTCGGATGATTTCACCCTCGGGGGTTGGTCTGGGGGTGCACAAGAGTCGGCCTGGACACGATACCGTTCTTGGTTTGGGAGAAATGCGCATTTTACGCAAGGAATTGTGAATTGTTCAATCGGCGCCTTATGGGTAGGCAACCCATTCGACGCCAGCCCGCGCCTGCATCTTTGAGAGAAAATCGTGCGAAACGAGCCGTATTCAACCCGGAGTTCAGAAGAGGCGAGGAGGTAACCTCCTCGAAATCGGCTCCTGGTAACAAGAGATTTTCGGAAGCTATGTGGTGCCTGCAGTGTTGCTGGCAGCAGAAGTCTGTGGTCTAGTGGTCAGAGCAGCGGGCACCTGCTCAGAAGCTCTCGGGCTCGAACCCGAGTGCCGCGGACATTTTGCTTTTTATTTTTTATTTTTTTTTGTTACTTTTAGCAACGTTCTTGGGGGAGAAGAAGAATACCTGTTTTCTTTCGAGTTGTATGATGCGAAAAATAGCTTTCCCCCTCGATTGCATCTTTTGGGCCCTAAAAAAGTGACAGGGAAAAGAAAATTCTTCTGCGCCGCGCGGAGCTCGTCCAGGCTGGTAGATACAGATTCTAATTCGCATCGCCATAAGGTGTGCGAACCGACAGCGTAGTGGTTAGCATACCCGTCCCCCGTCCCAAACCAACTACGCTGTCGGGACGCTTTTGTCGTGTTCGAATCTCGGTCGACCTAATAATTTTTTTTCGCCGGTTTTCGGATGATTTTACCCTCCGGGGTTGGTCTCTGGGTGCACTGGAGCCCCTCTGCACAAACCCCGTCAATTTGGAAGAAAAATGTTTTTAGACCAAAATCCCTAAAAATGCAAAGGCTATCGCATTTGGAAATTTGACCAAAAATCGAAAGTCTCAGATCACGCTGAAATTCACAGGGAATCTCTGAAGGCACTGCGAAACATATACCAGAAGCCAGAAGCACAATACCGTTCTTGCTTAGGGAGAAATCGGAATCCTATTCGGAAAGGAAAACTCTTCTGCGCGCGCCGGGCCCGTCCAGGCCGGTAGATACGGAATCCTTTTCGCATCGGCAAAAATTGTGCGAACCGACAGCGTAGTGGTTAGCATACCCGTCCCCCGTCCCAAACCAACTACGCTGTCGGGACGCTTTTGTCGTGTTCGAATCTCGGTCGATCATCGATTTTTTTTCGATGATTTTCGGATGATTTCACCCTCGGGGGTTGGTCTGGGGGTGCACAAGAGTCGGCCTGGACACGATGCCGTTCTTGGTTTGGGAGAAATGCGCATTTTACGCAAGGAATTGTGAATTGTTCAATCGGCGCCTTATGGGTAGGCAACCCATTCGACGACAGCCCGCGCCTGCATCTCTGAGAGAAAATCGTGCGAAACGAGCCGTATTCAACCCGGAGTTCAGAAGAGGCGAGGAGGTAACCTCCTCGAAATCGGTTCCTGGTAACAAGATATTTTCGGAAGCTATGTGGTGTCTGCTAGGGTAATAAACGGTGTTAAACATTATTAAGGTAGTAGGAGCGACTTCGCGTTTCAAAGACAAAATTCTGAAACTTTCAGAAAATATACTTTAAAGCCCCCTCATTGCGATGCTGATCTAAAATAACCACCTTACCGGACTATATTTTAAATTATTAAGCATCGAAAATCGCTCAAAATAACAGGGCGTCTTATGGGAAACCGGCCCCGGAGCGCCGCTAGCCGAACTTTACAATTTATTTCAAAGTCACATATTAAAGATGAAGCAAAATGTTTCGTACAAAGGTTGTGCATTTAGACCTGAGGAACCTAACGAGATCATAAAAAGTATGGGTCACCGGCAATTTAAGAAAGTTCTGTGAAGTTTTATCGAGCGGTGTTGACCGCAGCGGCTATGGCGGCCATAGTACGCCATGGCGCGCGGGGCAGACCCGGCCGCCGAACCGAGTTTTACGTCACGTATTTCTAGAAATATACCAGTTTTTGAGTAGTTTTTGGTATGTTTAATTATTCTATAATTTATTTAATGAATTTTAAGCATAATATCAACCTAAAATTCGAAACTTTAATTTTTGACTTTATAAGTCACTCCTACTACCTTAAAAGGATAGTGATTGGGAATATTGTGGGCGGTGGAAGACTTCACACGGACCCTTAAAACTACAAACACACTCTCATTTTGGTAGCTTGGCGATATAACGAATCGTGGATGCCGTCTTCCGCCACCAACAATATTCCCAGTCACTATCCTTTTAAATATGTTTAACACAGTTTATTAGCAAATGGTTCCATAATAAAAATTGCTTAACAGGCATGTCGCACTACTGCTAGCCTAGCCTAGCAGATAAACTCTGCCCTCGACAGTCGCTCTTATGTCTCGAACCCTATCCTGGATCTCTCCGCTCGCGCCCGTAAGGTGATGCATATAGTCGGCTGCATGGAACAGCGGATTCGACTCTAGCTCTTGTGAACTTTAGCTCTTGTGAACTCTAGCTCTTGTGACCTCTAGCTCTTGTGACTTTTAGCTTTTGTGAACTCTAGCTCTTGTGAACTGTAGCTCTTGTGACTTTTAGCTCTTGTGAACTGTAGCTCTTGTGAACTGTAGCTCTTGTGAACTCTAGCTCTTGTGGCTGTAGCTCTTGTGAATTTTAGCTCTTGTGGTCCGCTCCCACTTGCATGCACAAGCCGTACCACGTGACGTCTGATGATTGCACTATGAGTTCTACAGCAAACCTTCCCCCTCACTCCCCCCCCCCTCTCTCTCTCTCTCTCTCTCTCTCTCTCTCTCTCTCTCTCTCTCTCTCTCTCTCTCTCTCTCTCTCTCTCTCTCATGCACACACAAGTCACCAGTCACCCGCTGCTTCTCCCTCGCACTGTCTCACTCTCAGCCGTGACGTTAATAGGACTCTAACAAGGAGGCGTGCCGTTGGCAACCCTAACGATGTACTACCATCGTCGTCCGCTTGCACCGGAACCGACACCATCGCCCCCTACCACACCACACCGCACCCCGCCCCGCCCCATCACGGGCTGGCCGGTGCGTGCTAGGCTCTGCTGGCGTTAATTATTTCCACATATTATCCACGCCAACGGGAAAAGGAGGGTCACCTCACCGTGGGAAATGTTTGCAGGGGTGACGGTAAAATTGTCAATGAAAAATGTTAAATTATACGACACAAAGTATACAATAATTACGGAACCGTGACGGCACTTTGTTATCGACGACAGTTGTTCAATAAGCACAAACCGAGGGAGAAAGCACTCCCAAAATAGGTTTACGAGTCATTACAGAGTACAGTAATTACACAAAGATTACTGTGATTACGTAGTGATTACAAAGATTACACAGTGATTACGGCAATTACGCTATGATTACAGTGATTCCGACATATTACGCTTGATTCCGCCATGATTACAAATGATTACGCCGTGATTACACTTGTTTTCGCCGTGATTACAATTGATTGCACTGTCATTACACAGCAAACCCAATGCCTTTTGAACTGCAGCGCCCTCTGCCGGTAACTGACGAAGGAGACCACGTTCGAATGAGGTGTACTCTGGCGGCTGCTGGACTGTGACCCGCGTCTGAGTTTGAGTCAGCGCTCCAGCTGTTGTTGTTCACAAGGGGTCTATGTTTTGAGCAGTTTCGCCTCTTAACAATTAAAACAGCATTTGTAGACAATTTTCCACTGTGGGGAAAAATACTCTTAAATTTACGACAAATTAAATAATTTTTGATTATTATATTGATTTGTAAAGTGACGAATTATAAAAAGTAAATTTACTACAAATTTTGTAAGTTCTGTTCATGATTTTTTGTTGTAACCCAGTCAGAAAGCTGACGTCGTTCTGACGTCGACAAGACGTCGTGCCCGTCTGGGACCGGTCGCGTCGAAATTGTGGTCAAAAATTTACATAATTCGACTTCTTGAATTAAGTGCAATCACCATCATTTCTTGTTAAAATAAATGGTATCGTGACACTTTCCTTCAAAAATGCCCCATTTCCTAACCGTACAGCTACATTGGTCAAAACGACGTCTCCTCGACGTCACCACATCTCATGTCCACCTGAAATGCAAATTGTTAAGAAGTGCGCACAAGCAAGTGCATTTGATAATTCGTGGGAGCATTGGTAAACTTTGGGAAACTGTCGGAGCTGAGAGACGAATAAAGAAGAAAGTTAAATCAGCGATCTTTGTTATTGGTTTTTGACTTTAACCGCGCTCAGTAGTTCTCGAACAATCCGTCAGTAGCGTCGGCGTCGGTCGTCGGTCGAGGCCTGTGTGGGCGTTGGGCGTTTGTCTCTTGCTCTGTTCGCGACCATCAAAGTGTGCCTCTGCCTCAAGCTGCATGAAGACACTTTATCCAGGCGCATCATGGATAGACAGGTACGGATATTGGTGAACTTATTCAGTAGTCACTTTTAATTTTAATTTTATTTCGATATTCGTTTGAAGTTAACGGTCATTTCTTTAAATCGGGCGTAGTTTGCCATGCCGGCGGATAGGCCATGCCGGCGGGTAGTTTCTGGTAGTTTTCAAGTCATCCTCTGTTTTATTCACGATTATTGAACTTGATGTATATTATTAGATATTATTTTTCAATGAATACAAGGTTTCTATTCCAATTACTTCTATTTTGTCACGTCTCAGGTAATCTTTGGTTAGGTCCCGTGGGCGAGGTTAGGTTGTCTACCTTTTGCTACTTGTTTTAGCAGGTTCGGAACTATCGCCACCGTGTGCGGAATCAAGCGGTGCGAGAAGTAGAAAGGCAGCGTCAAGTGGATGAAATTTTGAATGTTGTTGAAGGGGATTATAATGAGAATGACAATGAATCTGTTAATGATGAAAGTGATGATGAGCCCCAGGGCAATGCAGAAGTACATGAAGATGTTGGTGTTGATAATGGTGATATTCAGAATGATGCAAATGATGGTGCTGTGGAAAATAGTGATGGAGACAATGCCAGTGAACCAAGTGATAATGAAGACAATGGTGATATTAATCATGATGACAATGATGAGGACGTTGTACAAGTTGATAATCCGGGAGAAATTGTATTTCGAAATGAAGCAGAAAAAGAATTGTATGCTATTGATATGATACGTGATTGGGGTTTAGCTCCGAGGTGCTGGTGATGGAGACACAGGTAAAGGTTGCGATGCTGGTGATGAAGACACTGGAAAAGGTTGCATTAGTATAGGATAATTAACTGTGATATTTGTTTTCAATTTTTGTTTGATGTTTTTTCATGAATCTATCAATGTTATATGTGTGAAATTCTCTATAATCAATTTAATTCACCGGTACATTAATGCTGTCTCAAGCGATAAGTATTACGATTTGTTTTCTGCATGTATCTACTCATCAATCAACTGCTACAATGTTTTCTTCAAACTAAGTGCATGCTAAATTATTTTTAAGATTTTGTTTGTTTTTCTGTTTTCCTTTCCTTTTTTAGTATAAAATGGAGCAATCACTATTGATTGTCCTACATTATTTAAGTGTGATAGTTTTCTCATGTAGTCCATACAAATGAATTTGTTTTTGTGTTAGACCTAATGCCAAAATTTTATTTTCTTTGCTCTGCATTTAAATGATTTTCTTTTCACTCAATAAAATATTGAAACTTTATTTTTTCTTTGATATTGTTGAGATACTTATGCAGAATCCTCTTTTTTCATACAGCAGATAGAGCTGATGCTAGTGGTAGTGGAGGTGAAGCTGAAAACCCCAGCGAAAATTCTGATTGGCTCGATCTGGAACAGCTTGACTCCATCGATGAAAGGCAGCTAAAAGAAATTGGAGTACAAGTATATCTTTAGGTAGTTGAGATTCATTCGAATTCGAGCTTGATGAAGACAATTCTTGGCAGTGACAAAAGGCTCTTGTCAGCCACTGGCTTGCATTCACACAAACTTTTGAATGCCGTAGTTCAGTGTTTTGACAAAATTGCTCCAGACAGCCCCCCGTCATAAAATGTTATTGGATACGAGAAGTAGGATCATTCTAACCATGATGAAAGTGAAGCTTTCAAGAAGTTTCTCATGCATAGCTCTGTTATTCGATCTTAATTCAGTCCAAACATGCTGCAACTATCTCTATGACACAATAGAAATACTTGCTAAGATTATGAAGAGTATGATTTTTAGGCCTGAGAAAGAACAGGTGAAATAGTTGAAATATGGTGGATCAGTCCACGGTGGACAAAATAACGTCCATTCCACGTTTTTTCAACGGGATGTCGCAAGTTCAGCTGCCAAGCAGTTTTTTCACTACTTACAATGTTTAAGCACCCCAGTTTCTTGCAAAAATAAACTCATGATAATATTCTGTAAAAGGGAACGTAGTGGAATTTTGGTGGATTCATCCACGTCCACGATAGATCAACGCATCCACGTGGAATCCACGTTGAATCCACGTCACGCTTCTCTTTGGGATACTGGTTTTTGGCTTGTCCGCTGGCGGAAGCGAGCAAGCCAACCGTACGGTGTGGTACGGTCGCACGCTGCACAGCGCAGTACACCGCTTATAGGAGGGAAATCCCCCAAAAGATCACACTTTGCTACATTTTCTGAAATTTGCGAGTAAGGGAGACTGGGGCTCACAATGTCACTTTTGGGGAAACCGTGGAAGGACCCTTCGGTTTTGTCTCGGGCCCAGAGCCTTGCATGCTTGCATTTGTCGGAATCACTTTGCTGTCGTGAACCGCATCGGCCACGACCGCCAGCGCGAACGGACATCGGTGCGTGCGGTCGACACCTTCCCTATTTATACCGACTCACATAAGAAACGCCGTGTGAGCCTCTGGGCCGGTGTTCTCGGGGGCCATCTTACACCCACATCAAAGGAATTTGTCGCCACGGAAACAACAATGTTATACAGACTGCGCGGGCCATCGCTTGGAAGTTGTGGCAAATGATGAAGAAGGGGAAAAACAGCCCACTACCACAAGCGCGGTGGCAAAGGCCTTGCATCCTGGTGCCGCCAGCGCCGTGCCGGAGGCCCCGGCCGACGTGCCGCCCCCACCACGTGGTACTGCCACTGCCGGCCCTGTGACGAGGGCCTCAGCCGACGTGCATCCTGGAGCTGCCAGCGCGTCCGCGGAGGCCCCCGCCGACGTGCCACCCCGTCACTGCTCAACTCTGGGTTGAGCACTTGTACATGTAAAACTGGGGGTTGCACACTTAGTTTCACAGTGAAGTTTCGCAGTTTAATCTGGCAAACTTTTATACACACTAAGATTTGCAGAGTGGCAGACGATACTTTTATTACCTTCGAACAGTCACATTTTCAAACAAGACAGTCTTCTTAGATTACGATGTCTTTTGTAGTATGACTCCGTTTCAATTCTTGATTGAGAGTTTTTACAGTGCCTTTTTACCGTAATGGCCTGCGGCCCTTTGACAACATAACATTTCTGTTTCATTTTTTCGAGACTTGCAGCGCTTCTCTCTCTCTCTCTCTCTCTCTCTCTCTCTCTCTCTCTCTCTCTCTCTCTCTCTCTCTCTCTCTCTCTCTCTCATGTCGCGGGTGACCGATCAAAGTTTTCAGCCACCTTGATACACCCGTGCTAGTACTCGTCTGGGCGTTGCACAGTTCTTAGATCCGCGGTGTAATGCTAAGCGGCGGTGGCAAAAGTTAAAAGAATGTGAAGAGGAAAGATGTCTGCAGGAACGGCGCAAGCTGCATGAAAAGGAAAGAAAACTCGCTGGCCGCGCAAATCGTCTCGCTTTTAAAAAACGGCCGGAAGGGAAAGACTGAGGAGAGGGGCACTCAAAGGGCATTTAGCCCGGCAGCTGCGGCAGCACCTCGGGCTCAACACGGACCGTACCGCGCAGCACAACTTATCGGGGCAAAAATTGAAAGCAAGGTGGACCGCGAAGAGGAGAAAGACACAGAGAGGAAGAGGGAGAGAGAAGGGAGAGAGAAGGGAGAGAGAGAGGGAGAGAGAGTGGCCAGTAAGGTGTGGATCTCAGCCTCCGCTCTACGCGGTGCGGCGTTGGCAGTCGGCCAGCACGGCGCGCTCCTGCTCCTGTTGGCGCTTTCATGCTGCCGCGGAAGCCCAGCAGGACGAAGAGGCCAGTCGTGTAGGAGAAGAGGGTAAGGTGCGGACAACGGCGGTGGAGGGGGGGAGAAGCGCCCTCCGATAAAGCACCGAAAAATAGTAGGAGCTCACACAAACACACACACTTTCACACACACACAGACACGCACACACAGAGAGAGAGAGAGAGAGAGAGAGAGAGAGAGAGAGAGAGAGAGAGAGAGGGAAATCGAAATCTGGTTTATTAAGGACATGCGCGTAGGACCGTAGGAGTTGGTGTCGCAGCTCGCCGAGGAGCCGACCGTAGAGGTGTTGCATTTTCATTTATGGACTTCATGTATTTGGGGCATTATTATTCTGGCCATTGTTATCCTGGACATTTTAAAAAGTGGACATTTTATGGTGTTGGACAATTTTGGTTCATGGACATTTTAGAACATGGACATGATGACCATGGGCATTATCTGGTGGAAGGGGCACAGTTCTTGCTGGTTGGTGCTTGTGCATTGCTGGCCAAGGAGAAGCCTGCTCATACATTGGAGCTGTGTGCTAGCTAATCAGTAGAATTAGGAGCGGCCAAGCGTGATGCATAAGCCAGCACTTCAAAAGCATGTGAATGGTTGGCACCTCCCATGAGAAATGTCCCACTACTGCCAATCAGCGAGTACGATTTAACACCACCTGATTCCAAAAAAAGCGGTTGCTGCAAGAGCTTCATTACGAAACCCTCCAACTGACAGCC
The DNA here is from genome assembly GCA_029379305.1 of Frankliniella fusca. Taxonomy (NCBI): domain Eukaryota; kingdom Metazoa; phylum Arthropoda; class Insecta; order Thysanoptera; family Thripidae; genus Frankliniella; species Frankliniella fusca. Next base: position 24,457 of record JAHWGI010001074.1, read on the forward strand.
CTGACGATCCCATGGATGACCAACCAAGGCGGACACTGACAGAGAAACAGAAACAGCCTATCCTTTCAACAAATGAAGTAGAAGATTTTCTAAGGAACCTAAAAATAACAGGTCCGAACTGCGTCCTCTTAAGAGTGAGTGAGAGACACAGTGAGTCTCCTGAAAAGCCCAATGATGCCTTGCCGGATAGCCTTCTTAATCTTTATGATGAAAAATATGCATCTATGACATAGGAGGAACTCTCACCAGAATGTTGCAGAGTTTTAGAAAGCCTTTTCCTCACACCTCAAGAAACTGAAAAAGTCCTACAGGCCTCCAGGGGACAGGGGCAGAGCAAGAGCTGGAAAAAATTACGAATAGGGTATTCCGGACAAGCCGAGGACCGAAAACGAAGGCGACGTCCACAGTGGTTGGATCTCAGCCTAATGGCTTCTGCATTCGGATTTTCTGTTGTGGACCGCCGCTATCTTTGTTCAGATTCAAGATTCACATTCGCATATCGTGTTGTTTTGGTCGCGGAGGACTTCGCAAGTGATGTGTCACCTCTACGACTCCTTTCCGTTCGTTATGTTTTCCTAGAACACCCGCCGATATGCGAATGTGAATCTGAACAAAGATGGCGGCGGTATCCACAGCAGACAAACCGGATGCAGAAGCCATTAGGCTGAGATCCGACCACTGTGGACGTCGCCTTCGTTTCCGGTCCTCGGCTTGTCCGGAATACCCTATAGGAAAATTTAATGCTTCAGAAATCTACAATTGGTTGAGAACATCAGTAGAAGAGCCAGCCATTACTTACTTCAAAAACAGCTGCTATCCCTCCAGTGAAGGAGGGCAAAATAAATGAGAGATGGCAATGACTGGGAAAATGATGCAAGAGTCCTGTACAAAGAAGAGATGGAGAAAGCTCACTCCAATTTTCGAGTCAAAACCAGCGGATATTTCAACATACCTGAGTATGTTTGCTTAGGTGTTTCTTCTGATGGCCTGTGTAAATGTGACTGTTGTGGAAAGGAGCTGGTTGAAATCAAGACCAGGCAAACATCACCCAGCAATGAAATACCACCTAAGCATATGTACCAAATGCAGCAACAAATGCTTCTTGTGATGACATACTGCAAACTTCAAGAAATTTACTGTGACTATATGATCTACAGACCTAACCAAGACCCCTTCATCAAAAGAATCTATCCTGATAAAGATATATGGCAAGAGATTATTGTGGAAGGAAGAGAGAGGTATGTAAGAATAATGCTTCCAGAATTAATGGGCAGGTACTTCACCTCACTTAAGAACATACTTGATTCTACAAGGACATCTCAGACGGTCTGTCTGGCCGCTGTGCTGCCACCGCGACGTCCAAACTGCATCTGCCGGGTGTCGCGGCCGCCCGCCATCGCCTCGAGGCTTTACCCTGCGCACATGCGGGACCTAGAGGTGCTGCGCCAGCGACACACGTCAGGGGCAGGATGAACAACATACGGTTCGCAATTGTCGCATATTCGTCAGCAGTTGTGTTCTAACACTTTTGGAGAGCGTCACAATCCAACACGTGTGCAGGTTAAGACATCAGAAGGGGCGGGGTGGCGCGTAGTGGTTGTGGGGCGGGGCGGGGTAGGGACAAACAGAATCCTGCCCCGGCTGGGCCGCTGGAGGTGCAGGGGTAAGAAGTAAAGGGGTGCGTGGCAGCGGGGCGCTGCCACTATCCGCTCACGACTGCTCTCCGGGCGGCAGCGCGGCAAAACGTGGCGCCCTCGCAGGAGGCCTCCCCATCCCCGCCACGAACTAACCCCTGAGACCTCCGGGCCGGACGGGAGCGGGACCTCGTGGAGGACGCATCAAGGACGAATGCAGAAGGCGCGTTCCGCGGGTATCTAATACCGCGGAAGCTCCACTTCAACGCGACAATTGAGCTGACACTGGTTGGGAGGGAAAGGATTCCTTTTTTTCGTGAAATTCAAGGATTCAAGGATTCGAGAATTCAAGCAAAACTCAATCAGAGATGAATGGGAGGAGGGGGGGGGTTGAGTCTCCATGACGCGCAAGCTATGAGTTCCCTTCGAGGAAGACACAACGCTGAAATTTCTGAAATTCAGCAAGAATAAAAAATAAAAATTCAGATAAAATCAGAAAAAAATACGAAAATTCACAAATGTGTTCACCAAAATTCGGTGTTGTTTCCCCCTAGCATCTCTTTTGGAAAAATAATATTTTTACGAAAAGGTGTCCGTGCGATGATCCTTGGTGATTAGAAGAGAAGGACGACCCCTTTTGCTCACGACGTAGTAGAGGTGTCCGCTGACGCCCCGCGGGGGGCGCTAACGCACTCCTTCTCGGGTTAGCCAGCCCCGTGGTAAGCCAGGCCCCACGCTGCCAACACAATGCCCAAGATGCTGCAGATCCGGCGAGCTGCTCGGCCCGGAGCCCCGCCCCGCCTTGCCGTTTAATTACTAGCCGTCGCTTTTAGTGCTACATGTATCAAGATTTACCAGATACGCGAGCCGGCCGGGCGGGGCCGGGCCGGCGGAGGAGGAGCAAGTTCCCTCCAGAGCGAGTCGTCCTTGCGGCCGGCCGCTACTACAACACTTTCCTTCTCTGTTTTTTTTTTCCTTTCCCTCTTTTTCCTTTTTTTTTTTTATTTCCCCTTACCAAACGCCGGCTTATTTGTCACCTTGTTTACAAATAAAAGAGGCGCGCGGTGGACCCCGTGAGAAAAATAGGATCAATTAAGCTGCGGCGCGGCGGGTCCTCTGGTGACGTGGGGAGGGGGAGGGGGGAGGGGGGGGGGGGCACTACTGCAATATCAGACGGGCTGGTAGCGGCCAGGCCTGGCCGGACTTAGTGGGCTTGCTTTTATTACCTCTCTTTTCTTTCTTTCCGCCGCCCGCGCTTTTCTCGTCCAAAACTCTCGCGCTCGCCGCGCTGCGCCCCGCCCCGCCCTGCCTTGCCCTGCCGGTGGAGGGCAAACAGCGAGACAGCGCGCAGCGTCAACACAACTTGGATGGCATTAAAGCACCCCGATAATTGAAGCCCTCCCCGCCCTTCCCCACCCCACCCCGCCGCAACCCAAGACTCGCGCTCGCCTCCCTTTCTTTGTTGGAGAAGGGGAGGGGAAAAAAGGAAAGATCTGGTGTTGCTTCCGGTATGTAGAACAAGGGCAGCGGTGCGGTCCAAGCGGTCACGTGGTAATATTAGGCTCTGCACTGTTAAAAAATATGTCGTAAATTTACGACATATTCGTAGTTAAGTTTGTTAGCGACATATGTCGTAATTTTACGAACATGTTGTAATTTAACAATGTTCATAAAATTTTATGAAACATATTTTGCACTTGGAAAAAGTGTCTGTTCACAAACAACCCAACAATGTGGTGGTATTGAAACGACATGTGTTGCTAAAACTAAACTACGAATCTGTTGTAGCGTTACAACACGTTGAGAGGTACTTGTTCCACAATGGGCCATTACGATTAAAAATCGGAAGCGTTAGAGCGTCTTTGCTCAGTGACACCAATGCAACAAATGCTGTTGTAAACCAACAACACAGTCGTCACGGGCAGTGTCGTCAACTGACAACTATTTTTAACAGTGTGGAGGCCACAGATTACCATTACTCTCTAGTGGACAGCAACACTTTCAAAAAAATTCTAACGCTAACGCGTTAAACAGCCTCCTTGGTTTGAACACTTACCTCAAATTCAAAAAGAATTTAAAAATATAAAGCCAGAACTATTGGTGAGAGCCAAATCATGAATTTTACTGGCCAGACATCGGGCTCACATAATGTCGCCCAGAAGGCCAGCTGTCAACAACGCGCCTTGACAACCACTACACTAAATCGAACCACCAGCCAAGAAATAAAGGGTTCTAGTTTCACATTTGCCCCGCACTTACCATAAAATGAAATAGAAATTCAAAATATTAGGTCATAACTCACTGTGAGAACCCAAATCGTGAATTTTATCCGCCTTACATTTCCAACACAAACATGGCGCCGAGCGGGCCAGGCCAAGGCGCCTTGACAACCACTAAATCGAACCACCACGCAAGAATTAAGGGGTTCTAGTTTCACATTTGCCACACACTCACCATTAAATGAAATAGAAATCAAGGTCAAACCTCTCTGTTAGAGCTCAAATCGTGATTTTTATCCGCCTCACATTTCCAACTCAAACATGGCGCCGAGTGGGCCAGCTATAAACAACGTCTCCTTGGTGTCCACTCAAACCAACTCAAAATATATTTTGCTAGTTGTAGATTGAGTAACGACTTAAGATGATGCAGGCCTTTAGCAAACAACTATCGAAGCCTCCACGCGAGGACTCACTCTGAGGTTGGCGGTATTGTCACAAGCCCCGCCCAAGGCGAAATTACAATCCCAGCCAAAAATCAGGCGCCGCGGCGGCTAGCTAGTGGTCACGTTTGAAAATCTCCTGGTGGTAAACCCTTTTACATGGCGTGAATCTGCAACGATTCTGATGTGACCACTCCTTGCGTAGACACTTTTGGATATCGAGGTACAAAGCAACAGGCGGACGTTTTTATTGGCTGCATTTTCGCGCGAAACCCTTATTTTATTGGGCAGAGCCTTTTGGAGGGTGTCAATTTTTGCTCGGCACAGGGTGCTCGGCTCGCAATTACCATAGAAACTGAGGATGCAAATTCATTTCATGCAAAAACGTGTAGACAGCTTGACATCAGACCTATCTCAAAAAATTCCTAATTTTTCGAAGTATTTTTCATTGTAATTTTATAGAAATCGGCTCGGCACGATTGGCTGCTTCCATAAGAGGCAATCGTCAAGAATAAAAAACTTTCTGGCGAAAGCAACAGTGGCGGTTTAGAGTCTGTCTGAAAAAGAGGAGCACTTCAGGCTGCCTACATACAGGAGTTTTGCAGTGCAATTTGCCTACTCTCCAGGCGGCTATCTAGAGCCGATGGGAGGGGCCATTATGCCCCTGCCGGGGCTTAAAACCGCCACTGGAAAGCAATACACTGGGAGAACAGAGGCACTAAACAACACCTTTCCTGAAGCACTAAAGTCAAGGGCGCAGTTAAGTGCCGTTCCTGGGGCACTAAAGTTTAGTGCCTTTCCAAAGGCACTAAACTTGTATGGAACTCTTATGAAGCTAGCCAGCTAAAGGTATGAAAGGTCACATTTAGTGCCTTTCCAAAGGCACTAAACTTTAGTCGAAAGGCACTAAACTTTAGTGCCTTTTGAAAGGCAATAAACATTGTTAGTGCCTTTTAAAGGTAGGTATTCGCACCTTTGTTTTTTCAGTGTAGGCTCTCCTAATGGGGGCCTAAAAACAAAACAAAGTTGCCAGGGGGTGATACCCTTCTTCATGACTTTTCATCTTCTTCTGCTCGAACAAGTCACTTGTTCACTGATTTTACCTTGTAAACAATTGTGGTTGCTTCGTAATTGCTAACGATGTTCACTGCGAACGGACTTTGCAATCGCGAAAAGATTACTTAATAGGCTTTCGGTCAGGCCATGCAAATTCTTCGCAAGGATGTAGCAGGTGTTGTCAAACAAGACACAAGAAAATTTGTGGCAATACAGCCTGTCAAAACTCCTACTTGGTAAGATTCCATGGCAAGACATCTTGTCTAGAACAATATTTGTTCTACTAAAATCTTCTGATCCTCAGGGAAAACACCTCAAAAATGCAAAAAGCAAATGTTTTTTTAGAGCAGTTTTGTAAGCTGGAAAAATATGGAATCGTTTGTTTGGAAGCAGCTTGTGTTGCAATCAAAGTATACAATACACGTGTTGTAAATGATACAGGTTTTTTCGCTATGAACGTTTGGAACAATCGCGTCGCTATTACATTCGCAGATTCGCAGCATATAGTCGGCCTGGCTGCTTTCAGCAGGTCGTGTGATCCTTGCGCTCCGCCCCGCCAGGCCACGCCTCGTCCCCCAAACCCAATTCTGCCGCTCTCAGCCCAAATTGAAGCAATTTATGTCCTTATTCCATTAGAGAGTAACGTGTTAATTAAGGCCGGCTTACGCTGACACTACGGGTAACCAACCGGTCGGTGGGAGTTACCCGGCCTTATCCATCCAGTGAATCGCGTGCATAATCCAAAAATTATAGTTCTGAATGAAAGACAGTTGATCATGATAAAGTTTGGCTGGTGACCGGCCTCTGCGTCTAAATGCCTCTGTTTCTGAGGCCTGCACTGATTTTTTCTGTCCTTCGTAAATATAAACGTCTTTTAAGCATTCGGATTACTGATAAGGTCGAGGGGGCTACCCACCACCGCAATCCTTTGCACAGATATAAGCGTAATCCTTGTGTAATCCGTGTAATACTTTACCAAATTTTGAAGAATCATCAATAAAGTCCACGTAATCGTTCATATTTTATGGTTGTTTTATTCCCAGAAGTTTTCGTGTAATCCCACAAAATTTATGAGTACGCTGATAAAAAAAAAAAAAAAAAAAAAAAAAAAAACGTTCTGGGATTTCACGAATGAACAGTCGTTAATTTTTTTTCCGGAGTTCTCTGTGATTTTCTAGACCCTACGTAGTTGCGCCGGGGTGCAAAATTCGCGTATAGCGCAGAACCGCGAGAGTAAAGGTTAATGAGCACTATGTAAATTGTCTAATAATGCTTTAAAACAACACGTGACCGTCATATCAGGCTTATCAAGCGCCTATCAAAGCAACCTAAATCTAGAAAACGAAGTCCCCTGGGAAATCACTGGCAGAACAAATGTTTAGTTTTAAACATCACCTGATGTTTCACTGCTCATGTTTAATATTTAAACACTATATCATGTTTAGGTCAAACTATACACCAGCAGATGTTTACTTTTTAACACTTTGCAAGTGTTCAGTTGGCTATACACTTATCGCAGCGTGGTATATGTATGCACTGTGAAAAATATTTCCGTAGATGTACAAAATATTTTGTAATTCACTATGTACAACATATTTCGTACATGTACGACTTTACATGTTACGACTTTGTTTGCTCACCAATCGATTCTGAGTTACTACGCATAGTTATAAAAAGTTTACAATATGAATCGTAATTGTACAAGACCTCTCATGGAAAATTTTCCCGTACCGGTACAAGGATTTCTCACAGTGTGCTTCTCCATGTGAAGCCTCGCCCAAGTGTTTACTCCTATGCATCACAAAATGTTTAACCTTTAAACACACGAAGTGTTTAGTTGTTAAACATATTGTCACGTTTAGTTCCTGTTATACATCATGTAATATATAGAATTGCCAACTATACACAATGATGTATAGAAACTAAACATTTGTCGTACCAGTGATCCTAATGATGACCTGATCGGATTTCTGGGAAAACACAACAAATTTTAACAGTATAATCCAACAAAATTCATGTTTAATACCTGTAATCACATAATCCTGTGTCCTGTGTACACCCTAAATCGAAGTGGTGACCCCCTCGGATAAGTTTTTATGTTATTCTGACCAGTCACTGATGAAAACAAATATTGTCAGTCAAAAAGGAATCACATTATCACCGATAAAAATAGTTGTCAGCAGCTTACGAGTATTTTCATGCTGCAGGATTATTGACACTGAAAAAAAAAACACAATCGCACTCTAAATGACCATGGACATTTTTGTAAAAAGCACGGAACGATTCTGCACGTCACAAACTAGATGCAATTTTCACCTCTGAATTGTGTGCAGTTAGTTACAAATTGTGTGGAGCTCATTACAAAGTATAACTTTCAGCACACAATATTGCCTCTTGTCTAGTGACGTACAAAATCGTTCATAGTTAGTTGCAAAAGATGTCCTTTGACATTTAAAGTGCGGACTGAGAAGGTGTCCTTCAAGAATTTGCTTGACAAAGAAACGCGGATCGCAGTGCTATCGGATGATATCTTTGATGTTAAAGAATCAAATTTTTGATTTGTTCCCGTAAGTTTCAACAATCCAATTTGTTCGAAATGTTTGGCGCATAACTCTGAATACATAACTTTGCACAAACGTTCGCTCGCAAAAACATATGAATGAAGTAGGAGAGCGGATAATGTTCTGAATTATGTTAAATTCCGTGATTATATGAGCGACGATACACTGAAAACCCAACAGTGAGCATTGCACACTGTATATAAAGGGTGCATGGCATGCACGCTGTATAAACAGTGCGCACGGTATGCTCACCGTTTATAACGTGTGCATGGCCATGCCCACTGTACAAAATGTGAGCAATGCTCACTGTTGGGTACGCAGGAAGCATCTCCATGCACACGTTGAGTTCAAAAATGTGTGAAATGCTTACTGTTGAAGCTTTAGTGAGCATCTCCATGCACACATTACATACAGTGAGCATGTCCATGCACATGTTTTATACTACATTGAGCATATCGTGCACACTTTATATCCAGCGTGCATGCCATGCACGCTTTACATACAGTGTGCAATGCTCACTGTTGGGTTTTCAGTGTATTTTCCATGAAAACAGAATATAGTAAAATTGAGCTCGAGAGCGTTACCTCCATGTTCACTCGAGATGACGGATAAGGTAGATGAGGAGAGAGTATATGTGAGAAGTAAGGCGTCAACCAAAAGCCACCACGCTCCAACCCGCTACACCACTCCCCACCCCCGCGCGTGAGCAATACGAACTTCATAGTGAGGGGATGAAAGCTTTGAGATATTATGTGTTGCAGGGGGCGGGCCTGGAGGGGCGGGGCGGGGCGGGGCGGGGCGAGGCATCACGTCACGTGCCGGTGCGGGGATCGCTTAGGGCTCCGTCGGGGGCCTCGCCCCGCCCCGCCCCGTTGGCCGGCACTTCATCATATATGAATGACGTATTTCTCAACACATGCTGCCCATATCAAGCGGTAGGTGGACTGCTGCCGCCACGTGCGCCCACGTCACTCAGAACTGGGGCGGGGCGAGGCAGGGAGGACGTACCATGCGCAGTCGAGGTCAGTACAGCGCAGCACGGTGGAGAGGAGGGGCATCCGCCGCGAGGGTGGAACTCTGAATTCAGGTCTACACATTTTGTGAATTCGTGTGAATTTTCGGGAATTTTCGTGATTTTTATCGAGCGTGTATATGTTTTCATAATTTTTACTTGAATTTTTCCTATTTTTTTGTTGTGAATTTTCCTTAATTTTCCTGAATATTTGTGAATAATTTCAGAATTTTTCTAAATTACGAGGGGTACAAAAATTTCAGAGTTGTATCCTACACGGTTTTTCCAGTTATCGAGAGCTCAAAGTGAGTGTCACCGCATCCCTTCCGCTGGTGGCGCAGCCTCCGTTCTCCAAAGTCACCAGTCCCTCCTCCCCCACAACCCGCCCCCTGGTGGCACTTGAAATAACTTTCGGCAGGGTAGGTGAAACCTCTGCCCCGGGGGCACGGGGTGCCGCCGCGCAAAGCCTCATCAGAGTGTGCCTGATTGGCACTGGAAGTTTTCCGCAGCCACACAATTGTCTCAAGCGAGCGGGGGGTCTTGGTCTTCACAAGGAGTGACTGGCAAGCCGGCTGCGGCCCGGACTCGCGCGCCGCGGCCGCGCGGGCAGACGCAACTTCACAGACGAATCCGGGGCGGGGCGGGGCGGGACCAGGCGGGCATTGGAACTAGCGCGAGCAAGCGCACCCCGCCCGCTATGACGCAGCGACGCCGCCGCTCCCTTTGACGGGCTGGAACCATCCCATACCTCAGGGCGGGGCGGGGCGTTTTCTACTCGCTACCGCTACTGGCACAAACTACCACACAACTTTTACACTGATAAACCAAGTGTTCAACCCCTCGACACTTTTAAGTGTTCAAATACCATTTAAACAAATAAAAGTGTTAAACAGAGTTGTTGTGCACTAAAAAGTGTTCAACTCAGAAGTTGTGCACTTGTGAGTGTTCAACTCCCCAGTTGCACACACTCCCGGGATATGCACTTTATTAGTAGATTTCTGTGTACGTCTATAAACTTACGTTGCTTGTGCACAAATTTTGTGCACCTTTACGCATAATATTATGTGTAGCTATGTACACATTTTACGATGTACTAAATTTGTGCATAGCATCGTACGTTTATTGAAGTACACAGCAATGTACTAAAAAGTACATAGCCCGGGAGTGTGCACACTTCCCTGATACAATGCGTCCAAGCTAAGGAAGAGTGTAACTGAGGAGTTGAACACTTTTAAGTGCACAACTTCTGAGTTGAACACTTGTAAGTGTACAACAACTCTGTTGAGCACATTTATATGTTTAAATGGTATTTGAACACTTTAAAGTGTTGAAGGGTTGAACACTTGGATTATTAGTGTATGGAACACTAATCAGGAAAGTCCGACGTTCCGTCGCAACTACAAAACAATCTCACTTCCTTACTTACACACGTACGAGATAATTTTACACAAGCGAAGTATGTCACGATCGGATTGCAAGATGCCTATAATACTACGCAAGGATGACTTAAGATGAGTGGAATCACACACTTCCAGACCGTCACTGATATTTGACACCTCTTGTCGCAGTATCCCTGTTCCATATAAACCATTCTACTATGGTACACTGGAAACCCACGTGTGTGAATGTCACACACTTGTACAAGGATTCATTCGTACACTTGGCCACTCAAACACTGATAAAAGTACTGTAAGGAGTTACGGTATGCCTACAGTCCGTACCGTAGTTTTCGTGTACGGTCAGACCGTAACGTATCCTTACGGTATGGACTGTACTTCATTGTGGGTGGAATGTGCTCAATTGAACTTCCCCAATATATTTTCAGGCTACGGTGTGTACCGTAGGATTCAGCCCGTAGTGAAAAATTAGGGTCCTAGACCAGGTAACAAATTGACGGCGCGTGCCGTAGTCATTTACCGAAGTATTTTTTAACAGCGAACGTGTGAATTTTCCTAGGATATTCACACGTTTGACGGGCCAAGTGTGCGAATAAATCTTTGCACATGTGCAAGCACTGTAAATCTGAGAGTCATGTTTCTGACTGAAATTGAGCGAGGCATATAACATCGCCCTGAAGGAGTGAGGAAATTCTATATCGCTCATTTGGAGTGATAAGCCTCACTCAAATCGAGCGAGATCACTAGATATCGCTCGTTTTGAGTCATAGAAGCGACTCAAAAGGAGTGATATTTAATAATATGACTCCCCAGGAGTGACAAAATTTGGGTCACCAATCTCGTTCTCCTGAGAGCGAGATTTCTCACTCCTCGATTTACAGTGAGTGTGTGGCATTCACATCCTTGGATTTCCAGAGTACTGACAACCTTTTATTTTCTTTTTTCATCAGAACTGGGTGAGAATCCTTTTTAGAAATTATGTTTACATGTAGTATGAATTACTTACCAATGCGTTCTACAATCCATAACTTCGTCTGATAAAAAAATAAGTCCAATTCTGAAGGTCCAGTCCAGACATGCGTTTACGCATATAAGTTATATGGTCAATATTCTAATTTCACAGTAACTTACAAATCATGCCATGTTTGTATGATCATATTACAAGAGACTTTACGCTTACTCCATCCTTCTTTCCAAAACTTACGGGTTGCAGATCCGCAAGCCAAAGCGGAGCGGATTGTATAGTGAAGTATACAAAAACTGGTGGGTCGAGCACTGCGGGAGAGAGAGAGAGAGAGAGAGAGAGAGAGAGAGAGAGAGAGAGAGAGAGAGAGAGAGAGAGAGAGAGAGAGAGAGAGAGAGAGAGAGAGAAGGACGGAAGCGGATGCTCGGCTAGTGCCGCTGCCGGTGAGAGTCCCGGGCGGGGTGGGGGTCTGACCACGTGAAGGACACGAACAGGAAGAGAAACATCAGGGCTGCTCAGCTCAGCACAGCGGAGCGGGGAAGGGGAGGAAAGGCACGCCAAGTGCTGCTATTCGCAACAGAGTCGAGTCGGGAGAGGCTGACCTTCTGAAACACAACCACTTTTACAGCGGGGACAAGACCCGCACGCGTTCAGCTTTGAGAGCGAAGAATGGCTTTTCAGCTTTGGTCGGCGCGGCTTGTCGAAGCGCGGCCGGTAACACTCCTCACGTGCGGTTGGGCACTGTTAAACCAAGTTTGCAACCGCTGCAGAGCACCTGTTAGTGTGTCAAATCCCAAGTTTAACAACCACAATTGTGCACCTTGACATTTTTGCAATCGCTCGACAGTGTTTAAGAAAGGTGAGCGTTGCATGGCGTAGACAAACTCTTGGAAGTCTACACACTAAATGTAAATGTACTTTTTTGTGCATTCAAATGCACAGAACTACACATACCAAATTCTGCACAAATTCGTGCATAGTTTTGCATGAATTTATTCGTAATTCTGCACAAATTTGTACCAAAAACGATTTGCAGAAATCTTTGTGCTTAATTATGTACTATTTATGCATGATTGTGCACAAATTTGTACATAATTGTGCATGTGTAGTTCAGTGCATAAATGTGCACAAAAAATCTACATAAACATTTAGTGTGTACACCGTGTAGAACACTTACAAATGCACAACCGTTTGAGTTAAACAGTTGCCATTGCACAACTTTTCGAGCGCACAATTATCGTGTTAAACGGTTACAAGGGTACAACCTTTGAGTTAAGCTGTGGCAATTATTGCACAACGGCACAGAGTTCGAAGAGGAAACAACTCTGAAATTTTAGCACACCTCGTTTTTCAGGGAAATTCAGAAGAGAAAAAAAAAAACATAAAAGTTTAGAAAAATTCACAAAAAATTTCAAAAAATCAGTAAACATCAGGAACAAATTCGGGAAAATTTAGGAGAATTCACAAAAGTTTACGTAAAATTCAAGAGAAAAATCACAAAAACTCTATCTTACACAAATTCACAAAAAAAGGTTTTTTTTTTTTTTTAAATTAAAAAATTTACAAATGTGTCCACCGAAGTTCAGAGCTGTCTCCCTCTCGGTAAAAGTTGAACTCTTCTTGCCCGAGATGAACCAAGGGTCTTCCACTTCCATAATCCTTCGTACACCCCTCGAGATGATTATTGATAATCACATAATCATAATCATGTAAAATTTCCTAATAATGACAAATTTCGACAAATGTGGAGAATTATCATCAAATTTGACAAAAAGCTGCGTGATTACTGGCCAATAATCAGTAAAGAAATGTTAAAGATAAACTCTAATGATCATTGATTATCACCACAATCGTGACTGATTATAATCCGCCTTGAGATAAACTAGGAGTGGCACACTTACAGGAGTTGAACAGTTGCACAACACTGGGTTCAACAGTGCAGCCACACGCACAGCCTCGCGCACCTGCCGCCTGCGGCGTGGCGCGGAGCCTGGCGCAGGTTAATGGCGCCATCCTAGAGGCGCCGCCAGGCGCCGCCGGCAGACATATCGCGGGCAATAACACGCCCCACCGCTCATCACGAGCCAAGATGAGCGCCGCGACGGGAGCGGCGGTGAGCATACAAAATGTGTGCAAGTATGTATTATTATTAATTCAATTTTTTCTGGTTTTGATTTTTTGCTTTGAACAATTTTGAAACTTCCTGTCACTTTTTGAAAAAAAAATTGGAATCAACCCGACCATTTTTTTTTTTTTTGTTCATTTGTTCTCGATTTTCCGCATTTTTCTGTATCTTTCCTCTTTATTTGTTTTAATGATTTCTTGGGGACCGTACAATGATTTTTCGAAGTAACTCCCCCTCCTCCCCTCGGCTAATGGAAACGTAAGTCCACAGTGGTTGGAAATGATAGGACGCATCAGGAAGTAAAAATGAGCCAGAAAATCGAAGTTTGGACTAAGATTTAAGCTACATATAAAAGTCACGAAAATATTTAAAGGAAAAGAGGAAAAAGAGCCCAAACCTAAGGAAAAGGGTGAAGAAATCGGTTGTAGGGCCTCTCGTATGGGGTCTTAAATTTAGAGACTGAACTTGGGGATCAAATATGCAGAAGAAAGAGGACAACGAATGAGGAAGAGGACAATAATGAGGAGTAGGAATAGGAAGTGGGTGAATGAGGACGAGGAGGAAGTGGACGAATGAAGAGGAGGTGGAGGAGGAGGCGGAGGAGGAGGAGGACGAATGAGGTCTGAACGTTGACGGATGTTCATGTCCATCCAAGTCCCGAGAGAACGAGTCTGAAGGGCCGCACGGGCGGTCCTGACGTGAGAGAGGCAGCGAAAGAAAAGAGGGTAGGGGTTAGGGGGCGCAACCCCCTCCGAATCGCTGCGGAAAGTCGGCGCGAACGGGTTCGGATGAGGGGAAATTGGGTGTGAACCGTCCGACGTCGAACGCGCGTCGGATCGTGGTGGGAGGGGAAGGGGTTGGGGAGGGGGAGGGGAATGCTGGGGGGAAAGGGAGGCCACTCGCAACCTCTGACGTGACGGACCGCGTTAATTTGTGGCGTAACCTAACTGCTTGCCCCGGTTCTCTGCCGCTCCCCCCTCTCCCGTGCCCGGCCGGCCGGGCAGAGTGAAGGGGTCGGCAGTCAGCGCGCGCTGCTGAGTCCAGCCGAGTGATTCCGAGGATCCGTCCTTGTCACACTTATGGGTACCAGCCATACCCAACATAGGGCGCCGCCATAGGTGCGATAAGGATGGAGGTGCGGGAGCGGTGATCCTCGGAATCAGTCGCGGCAGCCGCAGCCGCCGCCGCCCTACGCGCCCTCCTGCGCCCCCGCGTCGTCGTCGTCTCGTCGGTAATGACGGTCATGAGTTGGTCTGCGGGCGCGGCTCGGCGGCGCACGGTGGGGCTCCAGCAGCGCAACGAGCAGCCCCAGCGGGCAGACCCAGGAGGTCCCGCCCCCGGCCAGGACCGACAGGAGACACGACCCCCCCCCCCCCCCCACCACCACCACCCCCAACGAATTCAGCCCCGGGTCTGGCTGGTCGCGGCGTTCATTATAAACCCTCTCTAAAGCAGCCGCGGTGCGGGTCTAAGTGGAGCGCGCGCGGGCAACGAGAAGAGAGAGATAAAAAAATATGCAAAACCACACGAAACGGGACATTTTATTTTAATATAAATAATTTCAAGAGAAAATTAAGTAGTGACACTTTGCGGGCGCCGTCGTGAAGAACGGTCGGTACAGGCTACCTTAACAGCAGCGAGCAGCGTGATAAGTATTAGTACGAATGAGACATCTCGGGCCGCTGATTTATACCCTCTCCTCGCTCTTCTCCCCCTTTCATCCTTCCCTCCCTCCCTCCCTCCCTCCCTCCCTCCCTCCCTCCCTCCCTCCCTCCCTCCCTCCCTCCCTCTCCCCCCCCCTCTCTCTCTTTCTCTTTACCTCACTTTCTCTCGATAAGAGTCCTGTTTTAATTTTCACCTCGGCTCGTACTATTCCCTGTGAGAGTCTCAAAATGACTGAGGACTAAAAGGCTGCAGCGTTTGTGCTGTCACCGAGAGAAAGAGAGAGGGAGTGAGAGAGGGAACGAGAGAGGGAAATAGAGAGGCAGAGAGATAGATACAGAGGGAGCGAGGGTACGAGGGACGAGGAAGGGATGGAAATGGAGGGAGAACGAGAGAAGGCGAGGGGGTGGGGGCGGGGTAGAGTAGTGAGACGTGGGGATAGGGCACCGCGATGTCGTAAACAACTTGAAAGAGCTTCGGGCCGTAAAAGCCGCGAGCGCAGCAGTACATGTACACAGCCCCGCGCAGCCCCGGCCCCAGTCCCCCAACCTACCCCACCCGAGTCCACCTGGCTGCTAGTTCAGCGTACCGCCGCGAGGGTGCACTATCCGCCAGCTGAGGAAGGTCAAACGCCGTCCAACAGGATATTAAAGTTAATAAGGAGATTCAAGAATTTATCCAAGGTGAGTTGAATATTAAAACTTATTTCAGCACAGTCTTAAGTTGTCAAGAAAAGTTTTTGAAGAAAGCTGGGTCGAGTTGTGCGCCAACAGGCCGCGGAAGAAATCACCAGAAGAGGACGACTTTTGTCCATCTGCAGCACCACACACATCCAATAAGGCTCCGGGTCCGGAGAGGGGTCGGCCAGCGGTGGCCTTGAGCCCGGGCCGGGCAGGGCCGGGGCGAGCCAGGGCGACCCCGCAGGGCCCGCAGCCGCTGACCCTCGTCGGAGATATGAGCCTGCTAAGGTACACCGGTCATATTTCAGCGCCAATTTTAAGCACAAACTGTAATACCTGGCGGCCTGCCTGCAGGGAGGAGGGGATGCGCGTCCCCGCCCCCCGGGCTAGATCCAAGGTAGAGGGCTACCGAGACCAGCCCCGGGCCACGGGGGGAGGAGAGCAAGGGGGGGGGGCGGAAGGGGGGCTCCTGCCGCACTGCCATCGTCGTGATAAGTTTAGACAAATGCCTGAGAGAGTCACGTACCAGGCGGGCCGTGGCTCCCCCCCTCCCCCCCTTCCGCCTGGGCAGCCCCAAGGTTTTAATCTTCACCCTCAGGCGCGCCGCCGCGGCCGCCGCACGGCACGGCACGGTGCGGCCGCACCTCTGAAACTCGTGTTGACACGACTAATATCCGATGCAAATTCTCTGCACCACGGGCCGCGCTCCGTCTCTGTCCCGAGCTGTATCTGTCTCAACGAGTGTCTCTCTCTCTCTCTGTCTCACTCTGTCTCTCTCGCTCTCTCTCTCTCTCCCCCCCCCCCCTTCCTCACTTCGTCTCTGAGATGAGCCTACTCAGGGAAGAAGGCATAGAAAAATGAGAGGTCGACAACGAAGGTGAAAGAAGGGAGTGAAGCGAGAGGGGGAGCGGGTAAGAGGGAGAGAGAGGTAAAGAACGTGCGTGCTGCTGGCGGGAGAGCGAGAGAGTAAGTGCGACAGATGGAGACGGTCGCACACGACGCCCGCCGTACGCTGAGATGCGCGCGTCGCGGCGTGGCGCACTCACCGAGGAGTTCTCAAGGAAATAGGTGCGAAGCAGAGTGAGAGATAAGTGGCGTGCACAGGGCTGCGGGGCGGAGCGGGGCGGAGCGGGGCGGAGCGGGGCGGAGCGGGGCGGAGCGGGGCAGTCAGATGCGAGTTCTTTGACTGGATGGGGTTGCAGTGGGGCGGGGCCTATGCGGCTCTGTTGTGTTGCTAGCAGCAGCACAACCCCCTGCTGCACCCCGTTTCCCCCGCACAACCCCTGTTTCCCCCTCCCCCCACTCCCCCCCCTCCCCCCCACCACCAGCCTCCCCAAAAACCCCCTCTCCCGCGTTGCCGGCAGCCGCGCCAGAGAGGCGTCGAAGATTCCCCAGGAGATCCGTGCGAATTGGGGATCAGGTTCCAGCACCCCTTCCACTCAACCCCTAGGACCACGGCTCACGCCCCACCCCGAACAGGCCCGGTCCGCCCTACCCCGCCCCACCCCACCCCGCCCCGCCCCGCTGAGGTCTCAACTCGCCCGCGGACGCCGCGTCGCCGCACCGTGTGACGGTGGATCACCATTATTGCCCGAGAGGGGCGGGGCGGGCGGGGAGATTCGAATGGTCCTCTTCTCTGACCCCGTACTTCACTTTCCTCCTGGCTGCTGTCTGAAGACCAACCATTGCCGCGGGAAGGAGACAAAGAGGAAAGATTGCGGCTGAACATACTGAGGGTAAAATCACATTTAGACAGGAAATGAAAGAGATAGCAAAAGAACTCGATTGAACTATGATAAAATCTTACTTGGCTGAATTAAACAAAATTGAGCGAAAATTAATAACTTACACTGTTAAAACCTTGCGAAGCAATGCTTTGTATTACAAAGCAAATGCTTTGTAAGCTGCGAAGCATTTGGCAGCTTTGTATTACAAAGCATTTGCTTTGTAATACAAAGCATTTCCTTCGTAGCTTTCAAACAAAATGCTTCGCAAGGGCGCAAATGCTTTGTATTACAAAGCAAATGCTTTGTAATACAAAGCTTCCAAATTCTTTGCAAGCTTACAAAGCATTTGCTTTGTAAGGTTTTAACAGTGTACGCAGAAAAATTCTTGTTCAGAAATCTCAAGTCCGTAGCATTTCTCTGCCATGGGCTGGATAGGAGCGAGCTGTACAGCGACAGAGAGAGACAGAAGGTGAGAGAGAGAAAGAGGGGAAGAGAAGGGGGGAAAGAGAGAGAGGAGAAACCGGCGAGGAGCGAGCGCGTCGTTTCCCGAATAGCCCACAGTAAAAACGAGATGCAAACACCGCTGGGTGGCCCGGCCCGGCCCCGCCCGGCCAGCAGGGACCCACTGGGCTTAACGACTCGACATTATTGATGCTTTATTCTTACAGTGTACTCGCTTGCTGTGTGTCCTGAGGGGCCGCGGTTTCTTGCCGGCGCCCCGGCCCGGCTCGTTGTCTTGACGAGAGAGAGAGAGAGAGAGAGAGAGAGAGAGAGAGAGAGAGAGAGAGAGAAGAGCCTCCCCACCACCGCCAGCCTGTTAACAGAAAGTGACATCAGCGGGGATTTGAACCATCGCCATACGCATGTTATTCGCCGCCAGGCGAGAGTAAGCGAAAGAGATAGGAAAGAGGGAGTGGGACAGAGGTAAGTGAGTGAGAGAGAGAGAGAGAGAGAGAGAGAGAGAGCGGTGTTGCTGCGCACACACCCACACCCGCTCCCATTTTTTCCATACGCTGCTCCCAGTCCTGCTATAACCCTTGTGCATGACGCTCCCCAGCTACACGCAGCAGAGCAAGAAGTAAGCCAGCCGCCCAGCAGCGGGGCGGGGCGTGGCGAGGCGGGGCGGGGCGGGGCGGGGCGGGGCGGGGCGGGGCGGGGCGGGGCGGGGCGGGGCGGGGCGGGGCGGGGCGGGGCGGGGCGGGGCGGGGCGGGACGGGGCGGGGCGCGGCGGCAAGCAGGGGGGCATAACTGTGTGAGGGTGCATCCCGCGCGCGCCGTAGGTGTGGCCATGTGGCGGGAATGGGCCAATAATCATCACAGTCATAATAACGGGCCACTATCAACAGGAACAACAATAACAACATAAACAACAACAACAAGAGCAGCGCGGCAGGCCTGCATGGGTCGGCATTAACAGCAGCGACGCGCTGTGATAACAAGGGCGTATGTGCACGAGAGTGTGCGTGTGCGTGTGCGTGTGCGTGTGTGCGTGTGCGTGTGTGTGTGTGTGTGTGTGTGTGTGTGTGTAACGCGCCGCGAAACACTATACGCTTGGAATACGCTGCCACGCCAGGCCCCGCCCCGTCCTGCTCCGCATCAAGTGAGCAGACAATCTAATCTAGAGGCCTCCGCTCATTAACAGGTCCACAGCAAGCGTCCCGCCGCAGCAAGCAGAGTGGAGCGGGGTAGGGCGGGGCGGGGCAGGGGGAGGCGGGGCAGGGTGATCTTTGAAAGAAAAAACAACCCCCAGGTACTGGCCCGCGGTAAATAAGAGACAAATCCTTCCAGAAATAAAAGGAGAGAATGTACACTCTAAAAACATTACAAATTTCTATATAAAATTTGTTACAGTTTTTTTTTTTGTATCCGGGCACTGTGATACAGCAATTTGCATCGGTGATACAAAATCTTGTACTAGTTTATAAAAATTTGTAAACATTACAATTATTTTTAATCAATTTCAAAATTATATATTTATCTTCTAATTTTCTGCTGTAATCGGATTACAAATTCCTGAAAACGGGATACAAATTTCTGTAATTGGAATACAAATTTCTGTAACATAGAAACAGAAATCTGTATGTGCGTTCAAAACGTCACTGTTTTAACGATCAATTTGGACACGATTTGAGCAGCTGTAGACTGATTCTAGCACTATTTACGATAAAATCAATTTCCAATGCATTCACATATAAATCTCATCTGATAGCTTGATAGCTAAGGGAAAGGCTCAGGGGCCAACCAATACATGAGAAAGAATGACACCGGGTCGGAGCACGGGTACTCGTAGGTAGTTGCTTTGGCCGCGTGGGCTAAGGCGTCAAATCCCACCCCAGAGGGTCGGGGTTCAAATCCCTATTAGCTAAGGTACAAATGTTAACTTAATTGGCTGTCATGAGTGGGCAACATCTAGAATGAGACAGCCAGCAGGGAAAAAAATATTTTTCACAAGCTATTATGTCATGAGAGAACACTGGCTCGTTTTTCACAACCATGGATATCGGATCTATCGACATCACTTTTAGAATTATTTTGCATATCAAACAGAGTTGGTCACCACAAAAAAGTCTGTTTTTTTTTTTCGTGCAGGTCAAGTTGTACGATTAAAAGTGTTTCCCCCTTCAAGACAGATTATCCCACTTATACGTTGGCACAAAAATGCTTTCAAACACACCGCACGGAAAAAAATTAGTCCTCGGAAGTAAAAAATTAGCTTATTTGGAGATAGATAATCCAGAATTCGCTGTGGCAGCTAAGAGTTGGCTGCCACATTCAAGAGTTAGTTGCCACAGCAAAGCTGTCACTGCAGGAGCTAACCGGTTTGCTTTGACAATTAATTGGGTGTTTCGCTGTCAGGAAAGTCCGGTTGGCTACTGCAGCGACAGCTTTGCTGTAGCAACTTACTCTTGACTGTGGCAGCCAACTCTTAGCCACCACAGAGAATTTCTTGTCTATCCCAAAATTACCTAATTTATTTGTCCTCACGGCTAATATTTTTTTTCCGTTCGGGTATAAATATATAAATAGAGACATACAGGGAACTTTGAGCGGGTCCAGGTCCAGGGGGAAGCTACCGTGCTCCCTTTGTCGGCGCGGGCTGTCCTCTCCCTAAGCGCGCATCTACCTCCCTGCCCTCCACTTTACTATCCAACTTTCGCTCTCGCTCCTTTCCCTGCCCTTCTCTCTCTCTCTCTCCCTCTCTCTCTCCCTTCTTGTCTTTTCGTGAGAAGGGGAGAACTTCAAGGCGCGCGTCGAGTGCTTAATGGTCCGCCATTATTTTCCTTATGCATAATTGGGTGGTTTCGAACCCGCGCCCGCTCCCTCCCCGGGCTGCCCCCCGGTTCGAAACGGTAAGTGCACGTACGCGCAGGCAGCAGGGGCGGGCCGGGCGGGGAGCTTATTAACTGGCTGCGAACGCTATCATCGTTATGGTGTGAAGGCGCCTGCCTGCCCGGACCGGCTCTCGCCCCCTTCTGGATAGACCGTGTGGGCCGACCGGGCAGGAGTCTTTTAACTGTTTCTTATACGCCACAGACCGAGGGGGGGGGGGGGAATCACGCATACGACATGTGTTTTACTATACCTTCTCCTTTACCTTTACCCTATAGGATAAAAACTCCACACTGTCTACCAGGATCACTGTAAATACCAGAGCGAGGATTCTCGCCCTCAGGAGAGCGATAAATTTTCTCTCGCTCATTGAGAGCGAGGTTTGGTTTCCTTGCTCAATAAGAGCAATAATAGTCTCAAAAATTTCGCCCTACTTGAGCGAGGATTGGAAAACCTCGTTTTTTTCCAGTGAGGATTTTTTCCCTTTATCTCACTTAATTTGAGTGATGTTGTAAATTCTTTCTCGATAAGAGCGAGGTTCCTAAACTCTCACTTAAATGGGGCAAGAGGGAAAATCTCACTCCTTTTTGATGAGACATCTCACTCTTGCATTTCCAGTGATTTCGTAAAAAATAATAATAATAATAATAATAATAATACTAATAATAATAATAATAATAATAATAATAATAATAATAATAATAATAATAATAATAAAATTAATAATAAAAAATAATAATCCTGCCACTTTTTGATAAGTTTGGAACTTTCTTGCCCTATTTCTGGCTCTTAAAAAATCAGCTTTTCGTTTGTTTGCTCTCGACTTTTCATATGTTTCTGTATCTTTCTTATCTGATTAAATTATGATTTTTCTTTGAGGGGGGGGGGGGGGTGCAATATATAATGCCGTTTTAGATGCGTCAGTGAAACAGTGCCTAGCCAAAGGCAGACCTCTAAAGGTGCTATTTTCGGCTGTTCTAGTGCCTTTCCAAAGGAGCTATTGCAGTAGTGCCTTTGAATGGCATTATGTCGCACCTTTGTTTTTCCAGCTCCCCCACCTTCGCCACAGACTGACAGAAAGCGGCGGGATGAACACACAAGTACACTGATTGTATTCACTCTTAGTTCCTTACGAAGAGGATCTACGAAGGATTCAATTCGTAACTTACGAAGGATTTGAAGCAGACATATTACGAAGGAATCAGTTCGTAGCTTGCGAAGACCCTGTTTGTATTACGAGGAGCACGTATTAGTATTACACACAAGACCTCATTGTAACACGAAGAAATTCTTCGTGAGACGAAGAAATTCTTCATGATACGAAGGATGTATACTGTTCGTATGTTATGAAGAGCAGGTCTTTGTAAGAAACTTACAGTGTTTGTTTCTTCCCCGAAGCTCAACGGAGCTTAAAACATTACAGTAATCTTTACTGTAAGCTACGGTGAACTCTGCCTGCAACACTGTAGCTTATACTGATATTGACTCGTTGCCTACGGCAGTGGCAAGGGTAGTGGTATTCACCGTTAGCTTACGACAGTGCATCATCAAAACGATTTTTTTGAAGTGATGGACCCTGACAGCCTCTTAAAATGTACCAGTGAATTATTAGGCACTGATCCCTATAAGTCGTCAGACCACACTCCACACAAGGCATTCAAGAAATCGGTTTCCTCGCTAACTTTCGGCTTCAGTGGGGCGGGCATGACTGTCAGGGCGAGCTGACCCTGAGAGGGGGAGGGGGGGGGGCTGGTGCGAAGTCCTGAACATGCGGCTGAGCCCGCCCCATTCTGTGCGCAGCAGCCCTATGCGGTCAGGGCCATCGAGCGTACACGGTCCTCATCAGGGTCAGCATCTGCAGCTCCGCCTTACTTGCCCCACCCCGCCCCGGCATATAAACTTCGCACGAGAGTGGCTCATGAGGATACACGAAAAAAAAAAGAGAAAAAAAAAGATTTGCTGTTAGAGCTAGTATATCAGCTGATATGACACCAGCTGAAAATATTTCCTCTCTCAGCTAATTTTTGCCTGATAAAGCTCCTGGCGTTTGCTAACTAGATCGGGCATTTTCCAGTACAGTCAAAAAATAGCTAATATTTCACCTAGTGCCTTCACTGAAAACCCAACAGTGAGCATTGCACAATGTATGTAAATCGTGCATGGCATGCAAGCTTTATATAAAGTGTACATGATATTCTCACTGAATAAAACGTGCATGGACATGCTCACTGTATGTAATGTGCACGGAGATGCTCACTAAAACTTCAACAGCAACTCAACGTGTGCCTGTAGATGCGTCCTGAGTACCGAACGGTGAGCATCGCTCACATTATTTGTACAGTGAGCATCGCTCACATTATTTGTACAGTGAGCATGGCCATCCACATGTTCCATACAGTGAGCATGGCCATGCACACGTTATTGGCTGAGCCTCCTTTTCCTATAGCTATAGCTATAACTTAAGTTGCGAAGCCTTAGTAACCCAACCCAGGTCCATCCAGGGCCAAAACTTGGCAAACGGCAGGGTAGGGAACTGTGCAGTTAAAAAACGAAGTGCTATCACATTGCTTGAAACCTATTTTTTAAGTCTTCAAGCTGTAAAATGACTTTTTTTTATTGGCTGATACCATACAATACTATACAAAAATATATAAAACAATAATATGCGAAGCCAAGGGTTCAGCATCACGTTCTTCCTCGTAATATAGCCGCACACGCCGTACTTTCTAGTTCGTAAACCTCTCAAAACTAAAATACTAAAATGTTTATGAAAAAACAAAAAAACACATTTGCGTTGTCTGTGTTGTCTGCAGATGAACCGTAGGGGATAAAAATATAGTTTCCAAAGTAAACATGTTTTATTAATTTTTTAATCATTAATTATAATATGAGTGTAAGTTTGAATGGGATTGTCCAGAGTATATATACCCAGTCTGACTAGCACAGCCTGGGAGGCACTGCCTTGAGTCATTCACTGCACATTTAATTGAAATTGATGCGCATAAAATATATTGAGGTAAGTCAAACATAAATGGTTGTTGGAAGTTAAAACATGGAGCTTTGTTATGTTGGCAAAACATAAAACTCGGATGGGATTCGTAAAAAGTAAACTAAGTGGGGTAGTAAGAACGAAAACAAAACGCTGGAGCAGACGACGGAGCGCGCTGCTCATAAAAGAAAAGACACCGGACCCGGACCCAGCTTGGCGAAACTTGATTTTGGGCTGATCAAGAACATGTTTCTTGGGCACGGTGAGCATACCGTGCACGCTTTATACAAAGTGAGCATACCGTGCACGATTAATATACAGCGTGCAATGCTCACTGTTGTGTTTTCAGTGTGTCCAGCTAATGCGTTTCGCATGGTTTTGCGCACTGATTTCTGGCCATTTTCAGTCACATTTTGGGTGATTCCATTGAATATCTCAACCATCCAGCATGCTGCAACCTCCCCTCCGCCAGGTCCCCTCTTCACCCTTCCTCCCCTTCATTACAGCTGCAGGTCTGCAAAAAAGTGGTCGCGGACGCGGTCAGGCCGGCGAGCAAGCTAGCAGGAGGAAGAGCTCAGCCCAGCGGGCCCCGGCCAGCAAGCAGTCTGTATGGAAATTGCACTAATTACCTCCACCAGCCACGCCCGGCCCCCCGACCAGCCAAGCCCTCGGCCGCAGTGCACTCTCCCACCCCGCACCGCCGTGTTTCCATTATTTACCCCAGTTTACCCCACTTGTATTAAATATTTATTCACACCACATAATTCTACGACCACGGCTAATTATTAAAACAAGTATATATATATTTTTTTTGTAATCGGAAAGAATTACGAATACGACGCTGATTTTACTTTTACTCCAATTATTTTCGAAATAAATAATAATAATTGATTGACTGTACCCTGACCATAAACGTTCCATTTCCGATTCAACGCATAGGCAAGTAAATTTTATAAAGTGAAATAAGTGTTCAACAGAAATACATGTACTAGTGTTGAAAATAATATTAAACGTTAAAAGTTCACTGGAGTGCTATCTAATACCTTTTTTAGAGGTGTTAGTGAAAAAGTGCCTTTTCAAAGACGCTGCTGGCCTCTAAAGATGCTATTTTCGGCTGTTTTAGTGCCTTTCCAAAGGCGCTATTGCAGTAGTGCCTTTGAAAGGCATTATGTCATACCTTTGTTTTTCCAGTGATGCCATGCCCTTTAAATGTTCCACATAAAGCGATGAATTGCCGTCATAATGTACTGTGTAACTTCCATGCAACAGTACTGTCCGCCATAATGTGCCTAACTTAAATGTTGGACATTTTTGTTCGCTATGAAATACAGAGACTAGCTTTTAATCTCAGAACTAAAAAGTGTTCAACACTGTAACACCTGTGATATGTGTCAGCTGAACACTTTATTCTAACGCTGAGCAACTACTTTCTCTCTCTCTCTCTCTCTCTCCCTCCCTTTCTCTCTCTCTCTCTCTCTCTCTCTCTCTCTCTCTCTCCCTCCCTTTCTCTCTCTCTCTCTCTCTCTCTCTCTCTCTCTCTCTCTCTCTCTCTCTCTCTCTCTCTCTCTCTCTCTCTCTCGCCCCCTCGTTCGTGAATTACAGAGGGAAGTATTTAGATTACGACGATAAATTACCACGAGGGCGAAACAGAACATCCTCGCCCTCCCCTCTCAACCGATTTGTTAGTTGTAGTTATTTGTTTTTTGTATTTTCATTCCTCCGTATACAGTTTTACTTCTATATTTAATAATGATTGAAAACAAAATCGAGCAGCAAGTTGAGAGCGGAGCAAGGTCAAAGAAGCTTGCGAAGGTCAGCAGGACCGGGGCGGGACGGGACGGGAAAGGACGGCTCCGACTGGCAGCACAAACGAGTAGATCTCCTGACTCAATCTCCAAGTTCTAGGACAGCCCAGTAAGTGCCAGAGTTTCCCGACGCGTCAAAAGAAAAAAGAAAGAAAGAAAGAAAGCAGAAAGCAGCAAGGGAGAAGAGAAAAAAAAGCCGTGTGCAGCCGCATCCAGACGGACATCTTAATTCACTTTGAGTTGCTGTGGTGGCAGGGACGGGCCGGCCCGGGCCGGGTAGACTGACCAGGAGAGAGGCACGCGCTGCTGGAAACTATCTGGCTGGCACTGATTGGTGGGACGCGAGAGGGAATGGGAGAGAGAAGGGGGGGGGGGAGAGAGAGAGAGAGAGAGAGAGAGAGAGAGAGAGAGAGAGAGAGAGAGAGGGTCGACACTGTAAAAATCAAAATCCGTTCTCTCACGAATGATTTACCTGCAAATTTCTTTCAAGGATTATTTGTAAGACTGACTTACCAAACGATACGTAATTTTACAAGAGCGTTTGTGAGTTGTTATTGCTGTGCACCACTTTAAAAAACGAGGGGTCCACCATTCTGGTAATCTTGTGTACACTTCGTCGGATAATTACTGGTAATCACATCCAAAAAATTCCCCTTTTTCGTAGTTTTTCATGCCGTTCAGGGCTTTCCGTCCTTTTCCGTCCTTAAAATGTGCTAACAATTACACGAATTTCGAAGTTTTTTTTCCCGAAAATATTTCCGAAAACAGTTGGAAATCACTGGTAATAATCGTACGTACGCTCCTTAACCGAGTGATGGACCTCTAGTAGAAAAATGTAGGCAAAATTCTTGACGAGTAATAGGATTTTTAAAAATACAGTTTTTGTATTCTAACTAAAATTATCGCATTTACAGGTCATTTTCAAACTGTTACGAATCATTTAACCAATGTTTACGTTGTGTAATTTTGCACATTTTTAACAGTGGGGAGGTTTTCATTCGGCCATCGAATAAAAATATTCAATAAAAATATTATATAAATTTAGTAGAGGTAATTTTGGTAGAGGTAACGAGGCGCTCCCGAGGTAGGTTGGGGGAGGAGGAGAACGGAAGGGGTTGATACGGGCACAAGTAACACGCTAGCAGATTGCTGGACAAAAACATGTCGGTCAACAGAGTCATAATCATTCTGTGCTGAGGCCGGGCGGCGGGCGGAGGGCGGGGCGGAGTGGGCCGAGGTGTGAAGGCTCTAAGGGCCTCGTGTTTTTGTCGTCCTTACCTACCTCCGGTCGGCCCGGCTGCGCGTTGACAAGAGGAGTCCTCAACCCCGACACGTTGGGGATTGCGTGAACGCTCACTGAACCCTTGTGCACCATGAAGTGCATACACTACGAGAAAATTTTTCGTAAATTTGGTAAATTGACGATTTTTTTCTTAATTGACCATTACGACATGGAGTCGTAAATCTACGACCACAGTCGTAAATTTACGAGAGCAAGTCTTGACCGTTGAAGAAAACTAAGTCAACACATGAAAAAATACTCGTAACCACACAACTGGTTTTTTTTCCGTAACCCACACGATAATTTTTCACAGTAAAAGGCCTTATTGCGGGATTATTTACAACCACAGTTAAGCAAGATGATTCCGGCTAGTCAAATATCATACACAAATTTAAAAAATGTAAAACAAAATTGCGAGTAAATGCTGTTAGCAGACTCATCTTTCTTAATCTGCTCCCCACCCCTGGATTCCAGTCAACTCTGCCCCCCCCCCCCCTCACCTCGCTGGTAAAATTTGAATCTGATTTGACCGGGGCTGAATTACTGTGAAATCTGCCCCTCCCCTCTGAATGCCAGGCGGAAATGTCTTTTCTCTCTCCTAACGGTAATTATTTTTTTGGCTAAGCCTTTGAAGAGATAAAAAATACGATTTCACGAAATCCTGGTAGGCACGAAGTTCGTTTATGTTTTTGTTTCACAAAATACTTCGGTGGATGATGGTTTATGTAGAAATTTAATTGAAAATTTCTAGCCTTATGAATCATGTTATTGAATTTGCTTTATCTCAGAGTCACTAGTACAGCGAGTCACACGCCAAATTTTAGATTTCTAGCTCAAACGATCTAGAAGTTAGTCTAGTCTTTCAGTAAAAATTGTCCGATCAGCTTGATTTTTGAACTGTAGGCTCGTTGTGCAATGGGCATTCGAACATTGCTTTAACATATTTATTCTAACGTGTCGTTCGAAATTTTATTTTTTGAACTACCGTCCATGAGTTGAATCAACAGCCCCCCTCCCCCCCCCTTTCCATCCAGCTACGGTTCTCCTCCCGTGCGCGCCGGGCAGAGGGGCCGCGCGGGCCGAGGGGCCGAGCGGCCAAGCACCAGCGACAATGCCGATTCGGCTTGGCTCGCCATCGGAACTGGCACTATTCGCAGTCGGCTGGAGGAGGCGTCGCCGCCTTATAGACAGAACGGGGGGCGTTTGAGGTGGGAGTGCCCAGACCTCCCTTCTGTAGTTCTAGGCTGGGACCTCCACTCAACAAAAGAAGGCTGGGGGAGGCGCCGCCGCCTTAAACAGAACGGAGCGCTTTTGAGGTGGGAGTGCCCAGTCCTATCCCTTTCGTGGTTCTAGGCTGGGCTGGGACCTCGCTCCACTCAACAAAAGACGGCCGGTGGCTCGGCGGCTCGCTCACGCGTCCTCCTCGCGACTTAACTCGCGTCCACTACCGAGAGATGGCGCCACTAGCGCACGAAGCGAATTTAACTATCTATTTTACCCGAACGAAATGTTATACAGCCGAAATGACTGTGAAAACAGGAGTTTCAGACCCACGGAAATCGTTTCCCAAAGAAGTTCAATGGATTCGTAAAATTATTCACGTAAATGTACACCATTTCAAGAATTCTGCTCACCAGATTAAAGTCAAACTTCCCAAACAGTTTTCTGCAGGTGCAAAACCACTGTAAACGCATTCAGTTCGCCATGTCAACGTTCCGATAACTTTACACAATGATTTAAAGTCGCGAGGTGAGAGCCTCAGCCCCCGGCCGTGGCGGACATGGTTGGAGAGGGCCGACGGGCCGGCGCGGGGCCGGCGACACGGCGCCTCACGGCGTCCCACCTCAAACCAACCTAGAATATATTTGACAAGCTTTTAATTTGGTGACGACGCTAAATTATGTTGCAGGCCTTTAGCACACAGCTATGGAAGCCACTACACATTCACAAGGAACACAGAGGCAGACACAGAGGCAATCGTGAATTTTATCCGTCTCACATTTCCAACTCAAACATGGCGCGGAGCGGGCCAGCTGTCAACAACGCGCTTGGCAACCACTAAATCGAACCACCAGGCAAGAGTTAAAGGGTTCTAGTTTCAAATTTGCCACACACTTACCATTAAATGAAATAGAAATTAAAAATATTAGGTCAAAACTCTCTGTGAGAGCCCAAATCGTGAATTTTATCCGCCTCATATTTAAGACACAAACATGGCGCCGAGCGGGCCAGCTCTAAACAACGCCGGCTTGGTGTCCACTCAAACCAACACAAAATATATTTTGCTAGTTTAAGATTAAGTAACTAGGTAAAATGATGTTGCAGGCCTTTAGTAAACAACGGGGCAAGCCTCCACGCATTAACACGAAACTCACGGGTTGTCCTATTTGTATGTTTCAGTGAAAACATGAATTGAGGATTTACTCTGAGGTTGGCGGTATTGTCACAAGCCCCGCCCACGGCGAAATTACAGTCCCAGCCAACAATCAGGAGCCGCGGCGGCTAGCTAGTGGTCACGTTTGAAAGTCTCCTGGTGGTGAACCCTTTTACATGGCGTGAATCTGCAACGATTCTGACGTGACCACTCCTTGCGTTGACACTTTTGGATATCGAGGTACAAAGCAACAGGCGACCGTTTTCATTGGCTGGATTTTCGCGCGAAATAATGTTATTGGTCAGAGCCGACTCGGCTCCATGACGAGTCGAGTATTACCATAGAAACAAAGATTTTAAATCGAAATTTCTCAAAATTGGCCGCTAACTTTGGCCTGGCATTTCAGCAGTGAAATAAGGGAATTAAGTTGTACCTCTCTGCCAAGTCTTATCGAAATCGTATAGAAAAATCTGGATTTAGGTAAGGGGCCACACTGATAAAAAAAAAAAAAAATCGGATCCTGAGACAAAACCATAAGGCTACTTCGTGCCTAAAAATAAAGAATCTGAATTAAACAAGGCGGTGGATGAACATGGTACTGTCTTGTGGAAGTTGCAAAAAAGTAGTGAAAAATAGGCCAACAAAACAAAGTGAAGCCTCAGTGAAGTGCACCAAGTGCCCTAGCTGGTGGCACGCGACGTGTGTGAATATAAAATACAAGGATATTAACGAAAAATCCCGAAACTTCATCTGCTGCACGTGTGAAGGGGAGGTTAGGCTGTCATCGGACGAGACCGACGATTTGGGTAGTGCTGCTGACACCTCTAAAGAAGAGATGGAGGCAAAAAACTCAAATAAATTCAAGAAAATGTCCCTTGAAGAGAAAATGGACGCTATGTGGGAAAAATTAGAAAGTATTAGTGAAGACACTGCTAAGATAAAAAAACTTCAGGAGACGGTTGATGAACTGGGGGAGCAAATGAACGACGTAGAAGAACAAGTAATAAAACTCAAGAAATATAATTATGCTCAAGAAATAGAAATTGAGGAGCTAAAAACGTACAACAGAGTAAACAACCTCATCGTCAAAGGACTCCCAGATCAACTCATCCAAAACAACTGCTACAGTGTTGCAAATGATGTCGCAAACTACCTACAGGTCTCCCTTGATGATAATGAAATAGACATTGCCCACCCATTACCATGCACCAAAGGGACAAAGATTGTAATCAAGTTTGTATGTCGCTGGAAGAAAGATGAAATTCTCAGTGCTTACATAAAGCAAGCAAAGAAGAAACAAATTACTACTGAAGACCTTGGGTATGTGAATGTAACAAAGGCAAATATCTATATCTCAGAGCACCTCACCCCATATACTGAAAAAATCTTCTATCAAGCTAGGCAGTTGAAAAAGGCTGAAGCAATTGATGCAGCCCATACAAGAAATGGAAAAGTAGTAATAAGGGAAAAAGGGAACAAGAAAAAAATTATCATTAGCACCCTGGAAGCCTTAGAAAAGTATACAAACGAAGAAAGTTCGAATTAAATGGATTTGTGTGCAAAAGAAACCCAAACTGAAAGTATATTAGAAATAAAACCTCTTAATGAGGAAAATCTGAACATTATGTATATAAATGCGAGAAGTTTAAAAAATAAAATTGAAGAGATAGAAACAATTGTGGCTATGTTAAAAAACATTGATTGTATAGTAATTGTGGAAACGTGGCTAGAGGACTGTATGACACCCTTCATGAACATTAGGAATTATAACGTGGAACATGTCTGTAGGAGAGACAAAAGAGGAGGTGGTGTGTCCATCTACATAAAAGAAAACTTAAAGTCTGAAAGATTGATAAGCTCAAATGAAACCTGTGAGATACTTAGTGTGACTGTGACCAAAGGAAAATTTAGTCATAATATAGTGGGGATATACAACCCAAATGCAAATAATTTAGAAAACTGCATCACAGAGAGTATGCCAATTCTGGATGCTATGGGAAGAAATACCTATGTCATTGGAGACTTCAATATAAATGTGTTGGTAAATAACATACAAAGTACAGTTCTCACCAGTACCATGGAAAGTTATGGGTACAACAGACTGAATACCCACCCAACAAGATTAACAAATCAAACAACCACGCAAATTGATCATGTATACTCCAACATGGCGGTACACGAAGAAATTGACAATATCATACCACCAACTTTCATAAATCTTGACCATAACATCCTCATAATTAGAAGGCAAATTGAACTGGAACACTCTCAAGCAAAGTACCAAAAGGAAGTCTCGCATAAAGTAAACTATAAAGAACTGAAGCAATACCTCAAAACCTACAAGGCAGACCACAAAGGTGATGCTGAAGAAGAATACAACAGATTTCTGGCCTTTATGCAAGACAGCCAAAAAAAAGCCTCAACACCAACCACTAAAAAAAGGAAAGAAGAAGAAAAATATTATGCGCCATGGATTGATTCTGAATACCTACAATTAGTAAAAAGAAAAGAAAAACTATACCTCCTAAAAAAGAAAAACAAAGAAAACTCCCACATTGAGCAAGACTACAAAACATGCAGAAACGCATTGACATCTCTAAAAAGAAAAAAGAAAGAAGAATACTACTCAAAAAAAATTACCGAATCTGACAATATTGCCAAAAACATCTGGAAGGTTGCCAAAGAGGTTCTACACAATCAAGAAACTCAAAACGAATCCTACAAAGGTGAAAAGACGCCTGATGAATTCAACAACCAGTTTATTAATACAGTAAACGGACTATTAGATAAAGAAAAGCGGAAAGTAAAGCCCAAAGCAGTACCATCAAAAATAAAACCCCAACAACTAAGTTTCAGGCTCTATAAAACAACCACAGAAGAGATCAGCAAGTACATTGATGAACTGAAAAATAAAACAAACCAAACATTAGATAAATTAACAAGCAAACTGATCAAAATATGCAAGGAAGAGCTGGCACCCATAATCATGGACCTGGTAAACATCTCCTTTGAACAAGGTCAAGTGCCCTCTCTTTTAAAAATAGCAAGAGTAGTCCCTGTATATAAGAAAGGTGCAAGAGAAGACTGCTCAAATTATAGACCAATATCTATCCTCCCTCCCATTTCGAAAATTCTTGAAATGGCCATGAGGGCTAGGATAAGCAATTACCTTGACACCATAAATTTCATCTCAAAAAAACAATATGGATTCAGAAAAAGCACAAATACAACTTATGCAGCATTAGATATCATAGTAAAAATACAGGACTCTCTTGACAAAAACCTCATATCGGCCGGATTGTTCATAGACCTTGCTAAAGCATTTGATACTGTGGACCATGTTCTTCTCCTAAAGAAGCTAAATAATATTGGATTTAACAACAAAGCCCTCAAATGGATGGAAAGCTATCTTGAAAACAGAAAACAATATGTAGAAATTAAAGGAACCTGTAGCCAAAAGAAAGAAATTGTCTATGGAGTACCACAAGGGTCAATACTTGGACCACTCTTATTTATTATTTTTATAAATGACCTCACTGAGCTAAATCTTCAAGGAGAAATAACTCTCTTTGCTGACGATACAAATTTATTCTATTTTGGTAGTACTGAAGAAGAACTGATAGTCCAAATGAAGCAAGATATGCATGTTCTCATGGAATGGATGGAACTTAACAATTTATTTATAAACATTGACAAAACGCAGTATATCATTTTTAAGAAACTAGCAACAGTAACATCAAACATCGCACATTTTGTCTTCAAAAATCAGAAAATTCAAAGAACCGATGCTGCAAAATTCCTTGGACTACTTATCGATGAAAACCTGTTGTGGGACAAACACATCAATAGTATCTGCAAAAAGATAGCCCCCATCATTGGAGTCACCTTTAGATTAAAAAACCTTTTGGATCAGAAAAGCAAAAAAAGTATCTACTACGGACTTATACAATCAAGACTCACATACATGGCATCAATATGGGGCTCGGCAACATCATTTAGACTCAAACCACTCAAAATTTTGCAAAAAAGAGCAATAAAATCACTCTTTGGCTACAAACTCCAAACAAGCTCAAAACAAATCTTCAGAGAAACTGGAATAAACGAACTGGAAAAAATTATAACCAAGGCCCAAGCTACAGTCTGCCACTCAATAGTTAAGGGACTCAAAATTTGCAATACCAACTTCAGTCAAAATCAAGAATTCCACCGACACAATACCAGAAGAAGAGACGATATCAGACCAACAATCAGCCGATCCACAAGATATGGTTTAAACAGCATTTATAACAGCATTGCACACACCTATAATAGTCTTCCAACCGAGCTTAAAACCATCAATAAACAGTCATCCTTCAAAAAAAAATTAAAAGAGCATCTTGACACCATACCATAAAATTCACCACAATCCATATCCTCGTATCCCTGCCATATCCATTAAACATTAACTCTTGTAGCATCCTTCAAACTCAAATTCTTATATACTTGTTATATCTTCTAAAATTATTTTCTCATATACTCGTTATATCCTTCAATTCATATACTTTTATTATCATAAAATGTTTAATTAAATTTTGTTAGTTATGCAACTTCACAAAAAAAACAGTACCATGTGTAAACCAACCCCAAATATGGAGCCGAGGCTCTTGGGGTGCATTGTACAAAAATAAATAAAATATAAGATGCGAATAAGCCTTAACAATCGAGTCGAGCACACCCAGCGAAGGAGATCACAACCCAACTTATGGGGAGCCAACCTTCGCGAAGTCAGACGTAAATAATCAGAGATATAATGTTCTAACTAGAGTAGAGCCAAAACCGCTGCAAAAACAATTGCTGATAAGAATTTTTTCACAAATATAACCTACGTCGAGGTTAAAATTGTTGAGTTCTTCTAAGACGGATTATGTTTCCGTCTGTGCATCGGCAAGCCTGCGTATAAGAACAGCATGGTAGAAGTGAGGTACGGATCGGATGCGCGAGAGCGATGTTGAGTAAACTAGGAGACATTGAGTAAACGGGCCAAATGGGTGCAAACAAAAGAAACACATGGAATCAGGCGCGGTTTAAGGGGGGGGGGCGATCGCCCCTTCGGTCGGACCTTAAACCGCGCCTGCATGGAATGCAGTATAAAGACGGTATTCTAAAGAAATGTAAGCACACAAAAATATTAAATACCAACAATAAAATAACAAATTTTCTCGCAAGGTAATAAATTGTTAAAATAAAAAAGATCCAAAAGAGATCTACAACGCATCTCGCTTTTGGGACCAAGGATCAGCCACTTTGTCTAAAACAATGCCTAGTCTGAACTCATTATTTCTGCCTTCTTAAAAATTTGTTTTTAGTTGTCTGTTTATTTTACTCGATTTTCTGAATTTTTCTTCGATTTTCTTCTTTGATTTTATTATAATAATTTTGCTGTTTTTGATCTTTAAAATGATGTTTTGGAGGCCGTACAATTATATTTTAAAGAGATTCGCCCCGCGCTGTTTTTCGCACTGTTCCCTCTGGTGCCTATGGTACTCGAGCTTGCGCGCCGTGCACGTCAGAGCTGCGCGGCCCCGCCCGCTCGGCTGTCGGCCGCAGCCGAGCTGAGTAGTTCCCTGTACGCAGTCTGGCACTGCTTGTGTGTGGCTGGCGAACCGAGCCCCGCACGATCCTGGGGGCGATGGTGTGCTGTCGCCTCAGGTCACCATAGCGGGTCCGCCGCGCCCCGCAACGTCACGCCCCGCCCCGCCCCGCCCCGCCTCGCCCCGCCCCGCCCCGCCCCGCCCCGCCCCGCCCCGCCCCGCCCCGCCCCGCCCCGCCTCGCCCCGCCCCGCCCCGCCTCGCCCCGCCCCGCCTCGCCCCGCCCCGCCTCGCCCCGCCCCGCCCCGCCCCGCCCCGCCCCGAAAGAGCTGCCTGCCCCTGCTGCTGCTGCTACTCCTGCTTGCCTGACTTGCCCTGTGGCTTACCGGCCCCGGGGGAAAAAGGGGTGGGGGACGGAGAGACGGTCTCCCAAGGTCCTCGTCGACCAAAGCAACACCGCCCGAGACACGGCAGTGGTCCCGGCCGCGTCGGGGCGCAGCGGACTGTGGAGGGGCGGGGCGGGCAGCACTGTGCACAGAGAAGCCGCGCTGCTCCCATCCGGTGGTCCGGGAGCCGCACCCCATTCGCCCCGCCCCGCCCCGCCATGCGCAGCACTGGTGGCCGGCCCGGCCCGGTCAGGGGAAGTACCGGTTGTCTGTCTGCGCCTTGCAGCTTGCAGGCGATACCGTTTTACGTCCCCGGTGGGGGTTCTAATGAAAACTTGGAAGGTGCAGGCAGGCAGGCAGCGGAGGGAACGCCCTGCCCTCTCGGGTGAGGTGAGGAGGGGGAGGTCGGGGCGGGGCGGTTCGCAGGTAGGAGGAACGCGTAATGAGGTGTGGGGCCCTCTCCCTACGCCCGCCGAGACCAAAAGGTACTGTACGTGAAGACGCCCACAGCTTGCCGGAGGCGATCAGAAATCAGAACAATGAATCAGAACGCCACGAGATAGTACTCATACTTCTGAAGCCATAAGTCGAGCATGAGCATCCTCAGGCTGCGTCGCAGTGCAGAACTACACCACTGATATTTAAGCGAAGTGAAAATGTCTTAACAGGACCTCTGCCGTCTGTCTGAAAGAGAGAAAGAGATAGAGAAAGCACCACGCGTGCCCTGTGTCCATCAAGCAACAGGGGCGCCAGATGGTCACGAAAAGAAGAGCATCTCTGAAATAACGGCGTCAAAAGACGTCATCATCAATGCCCCTCTCCGCCCCGCCACTCCTGTCGTCTACATTCTGTGACACTCGCCCCGCCCCGCCCCCACTGGCCAGGACCGAGGCGGTTGCCGAGGCGCCGAGGCCCCGGCCCCGGCCCCGGCCCCGCACCAACAATCCGACAACTTGCCGACAAACTTGGTGAGGAACTCAGCTCACGGCCGGTGCCGGTGGCCGTGGCGCTGCGGCCTGGCACGGCCCAGCCTGACATCCATACCGAGTGGAGAGGGGCGAGACGGGGCGGGGCGGGGCCTCAGTGGCGGCAGCTGCCGAGCCGAGGGGGAATCAATCGAGGATTTTGTGCACTTGGTGATTACTTTTTCATTATCAGGTCTGAAAGGCTATTCTCCTTCTCTCCCGCGCCTGCGCCGCCTCCTCCAGCTCACCCTGTCGAGCCACTAAATGAGGAGCACTCCTCTCTCTCTCTCTCTCTCTCTCTCTCTCTCTCTCTCTCTCTCTCTCTCTCTCTTTCTCTCTCTCTCTCTCTCTCTCTCTATCCCCCCCCTCTCTCTCTCCCCCTCTCTCTCTCTCCCCCTCTCTCTCTCTCCCCCCTCTCCCTCTCTCAACTCGACTTTCAATAATGGCCACAACTACTTTCCTCGCGATGACTAGTCCTGTCGATACGGGAGCCGCCCTGTATTATCCGACTCCGCCAACAAAATCTCCAAATCCTCCCCTCAGCTCCGCTGCTCCGTATGACTCGACTCGCCCGGCAGCGCTGCCGCTGCCCCGTCCGCCTCGCGGGAGGATCCTCCCCGCTCCGCCGCAACTTAACGAAATTGCCGCGCGCCGCGAGGTTCGTATAAAGAACCCTCGCATCTCGTTACGGGGGCGACGAGAGTTACGCCCCACGCCGAGCTCGCGTCGGGAAACCAAAGCTACGAGTGGGTACATTCTTTTTTACGACACATTCCCAAAGAGAAATACCAAGAAAACGACATTTTCCTGCAAAATCGGCGAACCAGAACCTTCGATATGTACCCAACATTGCGTTCGCCCAAAATGAACCGCACAAAATTTCGAGAATGGGAGCAAACTGGCTGCCCCGGTGCTGCCCCAGTGCTGCCCACCACCAGGGACGGGCTGCAAATGAGAATCTACTGCAGCAATAGCTCCTCTGTGACGTCCATCTGATTCGGAATGCGTTAGTCTGCCCTTCACTGGCTCCCTCTCCCACCCCTCCCCTAGGCCGCGCCCACCGCAGCTCCTCCCAGCAGGGAGATAGCTAGGCGGCATCCCTTGACGGAGTCTTATATTAAGAAGCTGCGTGAAGTTTCTCGCGGAAATTCAGCTCCGGGGAATTAGAAATGCAAATGAGTATTTGGAAAGGAGGAGAGCAGGTCGTAAGGGTTGACAGGGTGCTGTGGGAGGGAGGGGAGAGAGGAGAGGGGGGGGGAGAGAGAGAGAGAGAGAGAGAGAGAGAGAGAGAGAGAGAGAGAGAGAGAGAGAGAGAGAGAGAACCTTCTTGGTCGTGCTTTTGATATGGAATGGAGAGAAGCGGGCGAAGGAGGGCATATAAGAGGTGGCGAAGGGTTGGACAGGCTGGCCATCAACCGATCCTTAGGGTCCACCTGAGCGGCAGTTGCCAGAGACAATGAATAGAGTACAGGCACATAGTGTATCTAAGTATAATTACACTAGGACGATGAGAGGAAATAAAATATTTTACTATATTTGCAGGTTACAAAAGAGTTGTCGCAGTTTGGCAAAGCCTTTTCTGGCAACAAAATCAGAACTGCGAATAGAACAACATCCAGTGAAATGATAAGTACCGGCAGTCATCGTATGTTTCCACACAAAAAATCACAGTTGAGAGAGCAAAATTCTGGTTGCGTAGACCTGACTTTCAGGATAACCACTTTCATCACAATATAGTTGCTTCATCCCTTCAGTATTAAAGGATTATAAAAAAAGACGTAGACATATTTTCACTTTGCGCATTTCCTTTCGTTAAAGCCCGACTTAGAAAGTTGGACAAAACAAAATAACACCAAAAGAAAACAAAATACAAAATAGAAATGAAAACAAAATAATAATGTATCAGACGGCATCCAGAGCCGGGCCGGCTTCCAGCCATAACCATCCAAACAGCTTGATGCGTCCGACGCACACAAACCGAGGGAAAAATATAAGGAGGAGGGCGAGCATCTCGTGGCGTGAGCGCATGTTGACGTCGTACGCAGCACATTCGCGTCCACATTGAGATTCCGACAGCGCACTGACAGAGCGTCTGCAACGCCCCCACCACGCGGCGTTTCTGTTTTGTTCCCTTTGCAGCCGCGCTGCCCGGCTGACTCCGGCTGCCTCTCCTTCACGCTCTTGATTGGCTCGACAGAGTTAGACAGAGAGGAAAGGAGAGGAGCACCGGGAGATATGGCTGAGGAGGTCGATTATAAATGGTTGTGCTGTAAATAAAGTATTAATCAACTGACACACATATACAAGAGTTGGTACACAGTGTTTTCACAATTTGATGCCGCATTGAGAAGCCCACAAATAGGGAAAAGGGTGCGTCCGACACTTTAGTTGGACAAATTCTACGATGGAGGGAATGTAAGTGTTCCTCAAGCTTTTAATAGTGTGTGTGAGTTAACCAGTTCTGGTTTGCGGTAAGAGCAGAAGGAAGAAAGTGAAGCCTTGCCACAAACAAATTTTGAATGACAGTGGCAATATCTTTACTCATCTCAAAACTTGCGTGCTGGTAGAAGAGCAGAGCAACAGAGTTTAGTCCACACGAATCAGCAATGAGCATGACAGCAACCGTCATCAAAAAATAGCAGAACTGAACAATGTATTTCTTTTTCTCATCATCTCGTTTTTGTGGGCTGTGCACACAGCACATGGCCACCTGCTCATATGCCTGATATTCGCGTGCAGCGCCGTGCAGCAGCCGGACGCCAAGCAAATTTATCGTTAGCGCTGCAGGCATTCATCAACCACCCCTCACTCCACTCTTCCTCTCTCGTCCCTTACTCTCTCCTCTCTCTCTCCCTCTCTCACATTCCTCCCTCCCTCTCTCTCTCTCTCTCTCACTCCATTATTCAGTGAAAATGGTCAGCGCAGGTCCGCCCAACGCGCTTACGTTCTTTTCGGCCAGGACAGAAAAATAAAAAATGAATGAAGGATGACCCCCTGACGCTAAACGAGTGCCATGCCTCACCACCAGGACGCGGTGATCCACCGCTATCCCTGCCCAACCTCGCCACGACCAAATCAGAGACACGAAAATTGAAGTAAGAAAGGGCACGAAAAGTGGCAACAAGCTCCTCGCGCTCTCTCGGCCCGCAACGTCACGCCATGCGGTGAGTAGGGCCAGGCAGA
This sequence comes from Frankliniella fusca, assembly GCA_029379305.1. NCBI lineage: Eukaryota > Metazoa > Arthropoda > Insecta > Thysanoptera > Thripidae > Frankliniella > Frankliniella fusca. Next base: position 63,816 of record JAHWGI010001074.1, read on the forward strand.
GTCTCTCTCCCCCCCCCCCTCTCTCTCTCTCTCTCTCTCTCTCTCTCTCTCTCTCTCTCTCTCTCTCCCCCCGCGCCTGGTGCAGCCCAACCCCAGGAGGCGGGGTGGGGCGCAGAGCCCCAAAGAGAAGCAACTTTACAAGTCGTTGATTTCCCCCTTGTCGCGTGGTCTAGAGAGGCGGCCGCAAAGAGTGGCACGTGGGCGCCACAGTCTCGCGAGTGCGCAGTGTGTCAGCACAACACTTTATATTACACTGTGAGTGCCGCGCGAATTTCAGGTGAGTGTCACGCGATTTTCAGGCGGCTATCACACAAATCTTCTAGGAATTTAATAAGTAGGGGAAACATAACTCTAAATTTTGGTGAACATATGTTGTAAATTTTCGTTATTTTCCTGATATATTGTGTTTTCAATCTTTGCTTGATTTTTTGCTGCTTTTTTTTTTAATGAATTTTCGTAGGTTTTTTTTTCAAAAGTTTCTAAATTTTTAAAAGGATTTTGTGTTCTTTTTCGATATTTTCTGAGTTTTTCTGAATTTGTCTGAATTTACAAGGGTTGTTTTCTCTTCGGTCTCAGGCCAATCTCATGCGAGTCTCACGCGAGTCTCAGCCCGCGAGTCTCACGCCGCGAGTCTCACGCCGCGAGTCTCACGCCGCGAGTCACACGCCGCGAGTCTCACGCCGCGAGTCACACGCCGCGAGTCTCACGCCACGAGTCTCACGCCGCGAGTCTCACGCCGCGAGTCACACGCCGCGAGTCTCACGCCGCGAGTCTCACGCCGCGAGTCACACGCCGCGAGTCTCACACGCGAGCCTCTGCCAAGCGACGCGGGCAAGTGCACCGCCAGTGTCACGCAAGTAGTGTAGTGCCCCGAGGAGCATAGTCACCAGATAAATCCCCTCCCACCTCGACGAAAAGGGCGAGGAGGGCGACCAAGGGCGGCGGCAGGGCGGGGCGGGGCAAGGGGGAGGGGAAGGAGGAGAGGGGGGTTAAAATCGCGTTGGCGTTCTTTTCGCATGTGGCGTGAGGCGGGGCTCCCCTGCTCCACTCCCTGTATGGGCTTTGTCACGGAGCATGACGGGCCGGGAGCGCAGCCTCCTCACCGCACCTCCCCGCTGGACCAAAGCCCACGCCCTCCCAGCACCAATCTCATGAAGACACCGCCGGGGCCCCGGCCCGCCCCGGCCCGGCACAGCGGGGCTCTACCCTGCCTGTGCCTGCCGCCTGCCGGCCGGGGAGTTTCTTACATTCACTATCCACGCACGGCACGGGAGCACACGAGCAAAAACCTTACGGCGAATTTCCAAGCGGTCAGCTACTGGGTCCGACAGCGCGTACGTCTCGGCGCACGTACACCAGCCACCCGGAAAACGACTGGCGCGAAACCAGGAAGACCACACCAAAGTGAGTTAGCAGACCAACGAAGTCATAGCCCACAACCGTTGTGCTTTCTGTTGCTCAACCAACTCAGCGCACAGAATCTGCAAATTTACAAATTTAAAATGGCAGTTCTGAGGTACTTACACTAATAAACAACCAAATAATGACCGATACTTACTTCAAATTGAGTTTTATTCAACCTGAAGTGCCTTCGGAATGTTGAGTCTTTAAAGTGAAGGTACTCATCCACGTTGACAGTAACTTTTTCCCAGTAGAAAGTACGTTCAAGATCTACAAAGAATCCAGGTGAACAGTATAGGGGTTAACATTTATACAATAAGGATTTTTGACTTTAAAAAACCTTGTTCAATCTGTAAACCTTCCAACTCCATCTCTCCAAGAACCAAATGAACGTTGGCAAATGCCACAACACCGTAATCCAATAACCCATCTTCATTCATTTTTGGTATTATACTTTGTTCTATCTCAATTTCTCAAATGTAAACCACAACACAGCCAGAATCAAAACAAACAACCTGGCGACTGCGAATAGTGGTTATGAGGCTGAGAATAGCGCATGCACCTCTAAGTGCAGTCCGCATACACCACGAAGCGAGAAAGCACAGAACTCCTCACAAGACGTAAGACATCCTACGGTCAAGGGGTCGTCAACTCTAATATTCTGTCGTACACGAAACTGATATTACCCGGATATTACATCAATATTTCCCATACTTTTGCCAATATTATATCAATATCACCCATATTACCTACAATATTACCCCAATATTGAAATATTACCCTATTATTACTCTTATAATTCTGATGATACCAATATTCCTCCGTACACGGCTAAAGGCAGTTGACGACCCCTCGCCTACGGTTACACTGTCGCTGTCATAGCCCGGGGCATCTGCTCGTGTAATGGATCCGAATCATCAATATCTTCACAGGCTGATAAAACCTCGAATATTACCTGAATATTATGTACTCATTCCAGGATATTGCACATGAATATTACACATCTTTCTTGATTTACCCTCTGTGAATGCATGCACTTTGCTTATTCAAAACTATACCAATATGACAATAATCCATTAATATATATTAAATCTCCTTCTAAACATGGAGAGAATGAGATGACCACCTTTTAGTTTTGACACTGCTGGTGCGTCGTACACAACAAGGAGCAGCACAGCAGTGAAGTGTATTGGTTGCGCACCCGCGAGACGGGGCTGAGGGAGGGGGGGGGGAGGGGCTGCATGGGCCAGCAGGGACCCCCTCTAGCTCTAGCAGAGGGTGACAAATGTGCAGCTGTGTACGCGGAGGGGCGAGGCTGGCCGGGTAGGGGTAGCCTATTCCAATGGAAGGCTGAGCGGGTACGCTAACGCAGGCAGAATAACTTAGCGCTACCCACCCCGCCCAGCCCCGCCCAGCCCCGCCCAGCCCCGCCCAGCCCCGCCCAGCCCCACCCCACTCCGATCCGCCCCGCCCCGCCCCGCCCCACCCAGCGATACGAATGCAGGCCGCCGCGCACCCTCCCATCCCGCCCGACATCTGGAGGAGAAGCGCTGCTCGCTTCTCCTCTGGTTTTCCTTTCGCCCCCCACCGCCTGCCCCTACCCCTGCCCTCTACCCCAGCCCCCTTGCCCCCCCCCCCCCCCCCACCGCGCTGATTTGCGACAGGCCCCGCGACACGTACCCGGCCGCAATTAGCTACGCTAAACAACAACACAGTAGAGCGAGGCCGCGCGCGCACACTGCGCCCCACCTCGAGGGCGAGTCGTAAAGATTTCAGTTTTTAGTTCAGCACAGCAAAGGCGTGGCTTAATACCCGTACCGGGTGTGTCGGAGAACACGTAAAAGCACCCGGGTTTGCGTCCCCTCTGCAGTAAAGAAAGGCCCCGTGGCCCCTTGGGTAGGTAGACTCTGCAAACCTTCGAATCGAAATTCTAGCCCAAAATGGAAGAGGGTACTTTTCCATGCTTCAATGGAGTGTGACGAAAGCATTAAACCTTCAAAACCTTAAATCATTTTTAAAGGCCGCACTGAATTTCTGAGTAATATTATAGATTACTTTTTTTTTTACTCGTTCTTTACACAGTAAACTCTTTGCAGATACTGTGTTCAGAACTAGTATTGTGCTCACCACTGTAATGGTGTGACCGGGCTCATCTCTGAATATACAATACACACATGAAAACCGAAGTTATATTTCAAAAGATCATAAATTTCTGAGTTGAATTATGAGGTTTTTTTTTTTAACTTTATGTGTAAAATCTTGAGAAAATAATACTTTTAGGTTATAGGTTATAGATTAAAAATTTATACTTAAACGGATATAAAAAGTTTTAAGCTTTTAAGTAGTAATATTTGGACAAATATAAACAATTTTATCAATATAACTGAATCTCTTTATGATAAAAGTTACAAGGAAATCAAAATTGAAAATGGCAGAGCACAAACTCACTGCTCATCTCAACTGTAATCTGAACTAATTTATTTTTTTGATTCTAAAACCATGACTGCATCTTTAAACTTATTCAAAAAATGAACAATAATATTTTTCACTAAATCAGTGGATTAATGGTTTCCTGAAAGTCTTTTCCACTTCTTAAAGAACTCAGAAGAACTGGGTAACGTTGTATAGGTTGTGCGAGAACCGTATTTGAAATGTTCCCGGGAGTAGGCAGCCCCGCTATTGGTTCCGTGCACGAAGTTAAGGGGCCGGCCGCTAGGGCGCGGTAAGTGATAGGTTTGCTCGGTCAGGTCAGCTGTTCATGTTGTCACTCCGCTGCGAGCCGCTACCGAATAAACCACGAGGCAACCGAACAAACTCTCCTTCTTCAAAGACATCCCGACACATAGGTTAGAATACGTATGTCACACACTGTTAAAAGCTTACGATGGATTTCACCGTAAGTTACAGTGAAACCTGCACCAATGTAGCTTACGCCGAATATCACCGTAAGCTACGGTGAATTTCGCCGTAAGCTACGGCGGCTGGCATCGGAGGCTACGGTGAATCAGGGAACACTGGTAAAACAAATGTTTAGTTTCTATACATCATGGTGTATAGTTGGCAATTCTATACATGACATGATGTATAGCAGGAACTAAACATGACAAGATGTTTAACACCTATACACTTCGCAAATGTTATAGAGGTTAAACATTTTGTAATGTATAGAAGTATACATTTGGGCGAGGCTTCACATGGAAAAGCATAGGGACACCACTCTGCGCCAAGTGTATAGCCAACTGAACACTTGCAAAGTGTTTAGAAAATAAACATCTGCTGATGTATAGTTTGAACTAAACATGATATAGTGTTTAAGTATTAAACATTAGCAGTTAAACATCATTTGATGTTTAGAACTATACATTTGTTTTACCAGTGAAGTCACTGTAACTTGCAGCGATATTCACCGCAGCTTACGGTGCCATTCACCGTAGCTTACGGTGAAATTCACCGTAAGCTACAGTGCTGCAGGATTCTCTGTAACTTACGGTGAAATTCACCGTAAGCTTTTTACAGTGCATACGAAACTTCACTGAACCCAAACCAAATACGTAATAAACTCTAATATCACAAGTAAATTATTGCCAATATATCTGTTTAAGTCTTAATATCAAACAAGATTAGTGATGGTTTATGCCCTTTCCTCCCACCTTTGCTTCTTGTTTATGTTATTAAATTAACTGCTCCCACTCGTACGCACTTTTAAGTAGCTCTCTTGCTGATGTGTATCTTCCCGTTAATGTGCGTATCAAATGTCTTCACAATTACCCGAAAACGGCACCTGTATGAAACCATGCACCATGGTCTCGTCTGCGTGCTCGCGCAACAACTTAAATCTTACAAAAATACCGCGCTGCGCGACGAAGAGGCACTCGAAGGGCCCGAGATGGGCGCGTCAGTTGGAAGGTCTCCGGCGGCCCGCGAGCTGCGCGCTGCGCCCCGCCCCGACCCGGTATCAAAGGAAGCACAAACTTTCGCTCGTCAGTGTTCTTACATGCGAGCGGGAATTGTGCATTCGTCTGTGAGCGCGTCGGCCCGCACAACGATGCGGGACGGAGACCACGCCCCGCCCCGCCCCGCCCCGCCCCGCCCCGCCCCGCCCCGCCCCGCCCCGCCCCGCCCCGCCCCGCCCCACCCCGCCTCGCCACACCACCGCGGCCGTTTGGCCGGGCCGATGAGCCCTGCGCCGCGCCGCGGAAAAAGACCACCGCGAAGATGAAAGCAATAAAATGAAAGTGAAAACACGCTCCTCCTGCCAGCGGATAGAGACAAAATAGAAATAGAGGCGCAGACGGATAGAAAATTACAACAAAAGCAAGCATTCTATTCACTCTGTTCCGACCCAATGTGCGCCCGCGTGTGTGTGTGTGTGTGTGGGGGGGGGAGGGGGGCTCTTTCATTCACTCTACGGGGGCTTGAAAGCTGTCCACGCCCGTACAATGGTCCACGTCGGATGGGGAGGAGAAAGAGAGGGGGGGGGGGGACCGGCTCCGCGCCTCTTACGGGTCAGCGCTACGCTCCAAGGGCGTATGGCACGGCCACAGTTGCCCTTAAACACCGGTTTCGTAAAGCAGCTGTTGCGACGCAAAGATCATAATTTCAAATATTCTGGCTCCCATCCGCAGATCATAGACGCGAAAGGGTTGAGGGGAATTATAAGCTCGCTCATCGCCTCGGGCTCGCAAGTCAACACCCCGGGTCACATGATCTCGGAGCACGAAAAGAAAAATAAATGTAGACACATTAATTTAACGAAAATGTAATGAAGAAGCAGCATTAGGAGGGGGATCACCATCAACCCCCCAACATACTCACTGCCCGTATGGTCGTGTGTGTGTGCGCGCGCGCGTGTAAGTGTGTGTGTGTGTGTGTGTGTGTGTGTGTGTGTGAGAGAGAGAGAGAGAGAGAGAGAGAGAGAGAGAGAGAGAGAGAGAGAGAGAGAGAGAGAGAGAGAGAGAGAGAGAGAGAGAGATGGGGACGGGCGCGCGGAGACCGAGTGAGTGCCATGAGTCAGGGGGTGTTCGTAACCCAATGCGGTCGGGTGGGGTGGGATAGGGTGCGGCGGGGTGCGGCGGGGTGCGGCGGGGTGCGGCGGGGCGTGGCGTTCCTCAAAGGCGTGGCCAGACCCCCCCGGGACGCGCCCTCCATAACGATGACAGGCCTTTTTTTCACTCGCAATCTTGGCGTACATCGCGGCTATTATAACCCCTGCGCTGCAGCGCCGCCCGCGGGGGATGAGTCTCTCTCTCTCTCTCTCTCTCTCTCTCTCTCTCTCTCTCTCTCTCTCGTCCAAAGCACTCCGTCACCGTAATGCCCACCCGCCTCCTCTACAGATGTTTCCAGTCTCGCAGTCTCGATCACTCTCTTCTCGCTCTCGCTCTCTATACACCTTTACGAGCTCCTCCTCACTCTCCCACTGGCACTTTCCAACTGCCACTTCCTCGCTCTCCCTCTCCCTTTCTCTCTCTGTCTCTCTCTCTCTCTCTCTCTCTCTCTCTCTCTCTCTCTCGTGCGCCCAATACACTCTAAAATTTTTACTACCAGACTTGCTTATTAACTACTAAGCGTTTGTGCTGTCATAAGTTATAAAGAAATTCTTTTAGTATTACAAAACATTCTCCTACTATTACAAAACAGTTTTTTAGTATTATACTTACGGTGACATTAAGTACTACGAACACGTTTAGTATTACTAGGAAAAAGTTTCGTAATACTAAAAGAATTTCTTTAGAACTTATGACAGCACAAACGCTTAGTAGTTACTGAGCAAAGTTGGTAATAAAAACTTTAGAGTGTACTCCAAAGAATTTGCTTTTTGATACAAACTCGTAATTACAGTAATCTTTAAACCTAAAAGAAATTTAAAATAATTCTAACTCACGATATTGAGACGCACCCTACTGGATTGCGTTCTTTAAAAAAAAAAAAAACAAGGAAATATAATAAATTCATCCATGTGAAGGCTCTGAAAATCTTGGCAACCTGTGGCGCACATTATGAGGTGAGGAGAAAAAGGTGGTGGGGGTGGGGGAGAGGTGGGCAGGCGTATGATGGAGCAGTAACTTTATGAGGCGACCAGCAGCAGCAGCAGGGCGGCATGGCGCCTATACGCCCAACCCCACCCCGCCCCGCCCCGCCCCGCCTCGCCCCGCCTCGCCCCGCCTCGCCCCGCCTCGCCCCGCCCCGCCCCGCCTCGCCCCGCCCCGCCCCGCCTCGCCTGCACCTCTGCTTTGTGCTGTTGGATGCGACCCGTAAAAAATATTACCAAATAGGTGACTTGTATAAACAATTACACTTACACTTACAATTACAAACTGTTGTAATATTACATTGTCAACTAGTATTCCAAAAACATTCATGTAAGGTCTCACCGCACATTTTTCACAGTGCAAGTCTTGGTGCAAGATTGCGAATTTGTTTCCGGACAACGAAAAATGAGTAAGATGTGCATAACTGTCCCTTTAAGGGAACATCCAGCATTGTGAAAAAAAAGGGGGGAGTATTTTGTCATATTGAGTGTGCGGACGGAAGGACTCCCACTCTTAAGGAATATCACAGAACATACAAAGATGGCGCATCTGAAACCTGGGAGAGCGCTGTCGATACAGCTCAAGAGCGTGCAGAGATGGGGGAGAGGGGTGGAAGAGGAGGTGAGGGACAGAGTGCAAGTCTCTGGATGTGACATGGAGAAAGGCGACCCGCGCGGCCGCGGAGTGTAGTGTCCGCTCTCAGCGGTACACAAGGAGAGTACCGGACCGGACAACTCGTTGGCGTGAGGCAGACGTTGGAGGAGGGCTGCATACCTTTTGAGACATTTAAACTTTTGATATAAAAAAAAATCAACATTGCAGTTCATACTGCTGATATAGAAGTCCAAAATGTTCAAAACCTTCACAGGAAAATTAAACAGGGAAAAAAAACGAAAACTGGAGAAAGTCGCGTTACTTGAGCTTGTTAATTGAACCCTTTACATATAAGCCTACATTTTTGTTATTTGCATATGTAAAAGATTTTTTTTCGCACCCATTCGTGGGCAAAACCGCCAATAAATTCAATGACAACTGTAAGCTTGAAACCAAGCAAATCAAAGCACATATTTGCGATTTTATAAAATATTGATTGTACAAACAAAAGAGTCAAATATAGTTTAGCATCGTTTACTTCTCTATTGCCCAATATACCGATCCCGTCCGGCGCCACCGGACTGTCTCGTCTCACGGCCTCGCACGCGCGGCTTCCCTCCCTCACCGTCCCTCCCCCTCCCCTCACGCCCCACGGTCATGGTGTAAAGTTTCGCAATTTCCGGTACGCTCCCTCAGTCAGGACAGTGGCGCGAGGGACGCCGGAAAATTTCAGCTAAATTCAGTCCGTGGAGAGCATCGCTGATCAGGCCAGAAGGGGGCCCCCTGGTGGTGCAGGAAGGACGGGGAATGGGAGAACGTGCAAGAGCGAGACAGACTTCCTAAAGTCTTATCCCGTCCAGTCCATTATTCTTGAAGAAAAACATAAAAATAAAGTAAAATTGATAAAGTATGGGCACGAGAGCTGGTGCAGTTGGCCGCTGACCACGGGACGAGTGGAGTGCTCGCCTAGTCCCCTTCCACGACCTCCACAATCCCGGTCAGCGGAAGTCGGCAGCTCCAGATTCTTTACGATTTCCTGCCCCGATGCGGTGACGCAGCCGGCCCGGGGCCAGGCGTAAGACTAAGGCAGGATAGGGTGGGGCGGGGTGGGGCGGAGCAGCGCGAGCCAAGTCCAGTCTGAGCCGCGAGCCTCAGGGCCGGAAAAGACGGCCAATGTGCGAATTATTATTAGGAGGGAAAGAGGCGGGCGACGCCGGCCGGTGCGGCATCGGGGCTGGCGGGTGTCCAGCCCTGCAGGGGCGGGCCGCGGGCGGGGGCGGGCCGGGGCCGGCGGCGAGCCAGGGGGGAAGCCAGGGACCGGCTAGTGGCGGGCCGAGTTGTACCTCCTGTCTCAAGGGACCACCCCAGAACACCATCCCTAGTTGTAATGCCGAGGGGGCCTCAACTCACCCAAAAATTGTACACATGATTTCAAGATTTCACATGATTTCACATGATTACACCCCTTATAATTGAAAGAAATAATTCGTAAAGTAAATACAAGCGTATTTTGAGCTTTATGAGCCCAAAATACGCACTCAAATCAATTTTTTTCGGCAATAGATCCACATTATTTGACAATGATTTCGACGATATCAGCGATTGTGTACACATGATTTCAGGAATTGAGGTATACCCTCGAATAATGCAGCCCCCCCCCCCTTTCCCCACACACACACACACCTCAAGGGTATTTACATCAAAACGAGGAATAGTGTGCCGACGATGTACCATTCCGGGGATAGAATAGAACGTAGCCGGGCTGGGCGGCCGCACGGTAAAACAAGTTTCTTGAATTTCGAGAGCAGGTCCAAGCTTGGATCTTATGAAGAACCCCAGTGGGATCCAAGACTGAGTCTTGAAATTCAATAACTTTTTTTTTACTGTGCGAGGGGCGGGCTGGTGGGGCCGAAGCTGAGCCCCCCTTCTCGAGCCCCTCGCCGAGGCAACGGCGCTAATCCCACTTAAAAGCGTCACCGGCACAGGTGATAATTTACGGTTTTAAACTTCGGCGCTCGACGGCAGGTGCGCGGGCTGCGGCGTTTAGGCGGCGACAAACGCCGGGATGTGACAGGTGACACGCCGCTCCGGGACAGGCCCCGTTCGTCTTGAGCACCTCGCTTCACCCCGCCCCACCTCGCCACGATACGCCCGGAGAAGCATTAAAACATTCTGTCAACAAGTGCGGTGGTGGTGCTGGTAGCGCTGGTCCCGTACCGCTCGTACTTCTCTTGCTTCTCTGTACCCGACCCGTCCACCGAGGCACCCGCACCTGGCACAGGGAACGAGAGGGAGAGAGAGAGAGAAAGGGAAGAGAAGATGGCGTTGAGTGTAAGCGATGAGCACCGCGAGGAGCGAAGAGGGCGAGGGAGGGAGAGAGATAGAGGAAGGGGATGCTAAGGGTTGTGAGCGGGAGGGTGGGGGGTTTGATTACACAGACGGCGTATATAACTCATCTCTAGATTGAGGCTAACCTTGGACAAAGACTAAGTGGCTGCACGTACAGAGATGTTCGTATACGCCCCCGAGGCAGCGCGGAGCCGGCAGCGGCGTAGAGTCAAGAGAGGGCAAAACTCACTCTCTCTCACCACGCTCTCTCTCTCTCTCTCTCTCTCTCTCTCTCTCTCTCTCTCTCTCTCTCTCTCTCTCTCTCCCTCTCCCTCTCCCTCTCCCCCTCTCCCCCTCTCCCCCTCTCTCTCTCTCTCTCTCTCTCTCTCTCTCTCTCTCTCTCTCTCCCTTTCTCTCTCTCTCTCTCTCTCTCTCTCTCTCTCTCTCTCTCTCTCTCTCTCTCTCTCTCACACTTACGCTTCGCTCCCTCTCTTGAAGCGGTCCCAACCGCACTCTCCATCATATGACTCGGGGACTTTCAACGGGGCCGCCACCAGCGCGCCCCGCCCCGCGCTGCCCCTCCCAGCACAGCCCCCCGCCCCCCACCTCTCCTCACACCTGCTGGTGCATTTCAAGCGAGCACCAAAGCTGGATACACGCGTGGCATACAGATGGGTTAAGGGGAGCAGCGGTAAGAGAGCGAGTGCCCGCCAACCTGTACAGAGAGAGAGAGAGAGAGACGCGCAGCTCCTACACTGATAAGGCTGAGTAGCGCCGCTGCAGGTCAGAGCCGTCTAATTGGCAGGCATCAATTTGATTAGCGGAACCCTACTGGCGGTGACGGTTAGGGTGCAAATTGGAATCCCGCTCTGCACCTCGCGGCCGCTGAAGCCGCTGAGGCCGCCAAAGGCCCGTTATTCAAAGCAGTAATTTACATTTAAAAAAAATAAAAAATAGTAAAATCGGGCCGAAGGCTCGAATTGTTTGGTACGACCGTGACAACAAGTACAGGGTTGTTACAGAGTCGGGAATTTTTATTTCCCTGACTTTTCCATGACTGAATTCGAGGTTTTCCATGACCTTCCCCCAGACATATATAGGACTAGGTTTTTAAAAAGAAAACGATGTAAAGCAATACTTGCACTTGCACAATTTATTTATCCATTTTAAAGCCCTCTGAGGCACTCATTCGACATAAAATAAAAGAGCAAAACCGAGGGGGTGCTGTCTCAAGTAGCAGTTGTTCAATGATTTACATTAAAAAAAAATCAAACGGTTTGTTTTTTATTTTGGATTGATTTTTTTGATTTCAAAATGACTTTTTAATTTTTCTGTTGATTTTTGATCTTTTTTCTGATCTTTCGATCTTTCGATATTTTTCTTGATTGTTCGGGATGACCTCAGAAAATACACGCACATCTGATCCAAATTATTCTCTCAATTACATGATTAAATAGGATTTTTAGTAAATTACGGTGAATGATTTCTATTTATTCCAAATTATTGGAAATTAACTTGCAACTGCGCAAAATAATCACAACTATTTCAAATAATTTTTAAAACTTTTCAGAAACAAATTTTGCTCTGCAATTGAAAGGGTGGCGTGAAAACATGGAAAATTTTTGCGGCAGTAAACCTCCCGAAGGAGGTTGCGGTTCCCGCCAGGCACAGGGCTTTTACCCCCTGTGGCAGCCAACTGCTTCGGTGTTCCATGGGAACCGGCGCTTTGCTGACTGCGATCCTATCGCGCAATTCGACAGATTTGATCCCCGTACCACCATTGGCCTACCCCTAGAGGTACGAGCGGTGTCAAGGGCGTTAGACTTCCTGATCCCAGTTTCAGAGGCCTTACCTCAGAGGGGTACGCGGGATTCGAACCCACAACCCCGAGTGCCGACACGTAGCCAGAACAGGAAGCGACCCAACGCCCAGAGCCACCGAGCCAACGGAGGTGAGACGTGTTTCATTTCTACTTGACCTGCCCTGGAGCAGCTGCCAAATGAAATGCCAAGCGCGAAAAACACTTTCCCGAGTGGGAGTCGAACTTGGGACCTCTCGGTTCAGTGTTGCGCGCTCTACCAACTGAGCCACGACGTTTCGATGACTGCCTAGTGCGACGGGTTCGCGCCGTATTTGCCCTATCCCCCAGCCTCCAGCCAGGAGGATTTCTGAGAAAACCTGTGATTTTTTTATTTTTTATCTTTTTTGATTGTGATTTTGATTTTTATTATTTTTTTCGTGATTTTTTTTTTTTGGCCTTGTTCAATGATTTTAGAAGACAGCACCCCCTCGAGCAAAACCTTTGTTACGGCACGGCGCGGCAGGCAGAGAACACGGGAGATACTGCAATTTAACAAACTTCCATGACTCGGCGCTAGGGATGAAAATGCCCGGAAAGTTTCCGGAAAAATTGGAAAAAAACACTGTTTTTTTCGGGTTTTTTCTCTAGCCTCGGAAAAATTGGAAAGATTCATCCTGCAAAATAGGCAAAAAGCACGACTTTTCGCCTGGAAATAGGCAAAAAGCATACCTTCATCACTATGTGAAGACGCTTCTCAGTGCACTCATCCGATTTATACCCTTTTACATTTCCTTCTCGTGCGTTTTTTGTGATTCCTGTTGGTCATCTAGAGCTGCCAGTGGAATTAAAGACCTAATGAAATACGAAAGTAGTCGGTTTTATGTCCATATCCCACTACAGGACTTAAAAACCAATTTTTCCAATTTTTCCGGTATTTTTCCTTTTTTTCCCTATTTTTCCGGTTTTTTTCGGACACTTTGAAAGTTTCCGGAAAATTTCCATCTCTACTCGGCGCTTGATTTCCCTGACTTTTTCATGACTTCCATGACTCGAATTTTTTTCCATGACTTTTCCATGACTTCCAGGTTTTCCATGACCTGTAACAACCCTGAAGTAAGCGGGCTGAAGGCCCGCTTTTTAAAGTAGTATTTTTATAACCTGTGACTTCTAGGACGGGGCGAAGGCCCGTCCATAACACCGCCGGCAGGCCAAGCTAGGCCGCCCCAGGCCGAACGGAGCTCGCGGAGTTGCCAGCGCAGCGGAGCGGAGCTAACAACGACGTTTGGCGGAAGGGCGGGCCTAGCTTGTTTTTATTCCCATGATAAATATAATATAATAAATACAACTAGAAACGATACGTGGAATGAGAGAAGATCTAGCACGAAGCGGCACTCGAGCGCGCGCGACCTTTGAGGGCCGCCAGTCGAGGCGCAAGCCCAACCACTCTGCAGGGAATTGAAAGGTAATTCTCGCGCCAAAAAAGGACTACTTAAAGCGGCGTGTGAGCGGTGAGCTAGGGGCGGAGCGGTGCGTGCGGTGTTGCGGGGCGCCCTTCAGATGTTTTTCGGCATCACGCAACCTCCTTTTCTTTTATTTGCAGTTTGGTTTTCGTTCTCTCTCTCTCTCTCTCTCTCTCTCTCTGTCTCTCTCTCTCTCTCTCTCTCTCTGTCTCTCTCTCTCTCTCTCTCTCTCTCTCTCTCTCTCTCTCCTTCTTCCTGCTCTTCCTTGGTCTATAGGGCACCGCGCTGCAAAATCCTCCTCAACACACAGACCGCATTCCCGCCAAAGGTTTTCAGGGAGATCTTCTCAGCCGAGCGCGAGAGCGGCGAGAGCCCGGCCCAGCACGCCTCGGCACGTATTCCCTCCCTCACACTCTCTCTTACACACACACACACACACACACACAGCATATCGAGCCTCCCTGGTGTTAACAAGTCGAGCACCTCGGGTAGGGCCCTCACGGCAACACGCGTGAGAGCGAGAGAGAGAAAAGACACCGCAGGCAGCGGTAGGAGTAGGGGAGAGCGATGAGAGAGAGAGAGAGAGAGAGAGAGGGGGGGGGGGGGGGGGGGGGGGGTTAGCTGCTCCACTTCCCGCCCTGTCTGTCACTACATTGCCGTATTATAAAAGATGCGCACGTGCTCCGCATGTGCGCCGCACACCGGCACCGGAGCGGAGTTGGAGGGAGAGCTAGAGGAGGGGAGAGGGAGGGGGAGAGTCAAAACCAGGGTGTGGGGCGAAGGAACCGACTGGTAGCGCGGGGGTATGATCTCCTGTCTTGCGCCCTCCGCCGCCGTACTTGAAAACTTGCGAGCAGAACATCCGGCGGGTACTCGAGTCTCCCCGTGCCCCCCTCCCCCCTTCCCTCAAACGCACCTTACCCCCGCCCCCTCTGTGCCCCTACGCTCCCCGGGCAGGGCTGTGTAAGATGACTTATCCCCCTGGCTCGTGTCCCGTGAAGGCTTGGCCTGGAGCCTGCTTCCTAAGGGCGGGGGCGGGTGGAGGAGGGAGGAAGGGAGGGGGCTGATAGTGAGAAGGGTCGGTGGGAGTAGCGGAGTGGCCCGGGTCGGGTGTGGCTAGGGGTGGCGGTGGCGGTGGGGAGCCGTAGATAATAGAGTAAAAGTACCGCAACTGGCCCGAGCCGAGCCGAGCCGTGCAGGCGAGCAGCCGAGAGGCGCCCGCGGAGAGGAGGGTAGGCCACCCGGCGTGCACCCGCGAGTCGCGGGCCAGCCCGCCGGCCGATGACAGGCGCTGAGGCGGGCGGGCGGCGAGCAGGGCGCAGCCGTCAGATTCAGAAGAGGGCTTTCGTATCTCCTTCCTTGCCACACGCATGGGTCTCAGCACTAGGAGTGCGTGAGAGGGCACCACAAAACGATCTCTTGAACCTGTGGGCAGGGCCCTGCAGGGCGGGGAGGTGAGGCGCGGACGGGATCGTGTGGGCAGGGCCCTGCAGGGCGGGGAGGTGAGGCGCGGACGGGATCGTGTGGGCAGGGCCCTGCAGGGCGGGGAGGTGAGGCGCGGACGGGATCGTGTGGGCAGGGCCCTGCAGGGCGGGGAGGTGAGGCGCGGACGGGATCGTGTGGGCAGGGCCCTGCAGGGCGGGGAGGTGAGGCGCGGACGGGATCGTGTGGGCAGGGCCCTGCAGGGCGGGGAGGTGAGGCGCGGACGGGATCGTGTGGGCAGGGCCCTGCAGGGCGGGGAGGTGAGGCGCGGACGGGATCGTGTGGGCAGGGCCCTGCAGGGCGGGGAGGTGAGGCGCGGACGGGATCGTGTGGGCAGGGCCCTGCAGGGCGGGGAGGTGAGGCGCGGACGGGATCGTGTGGGCAGGGCCCTGCAGGGCGGGGAGGTGAGGCGCGGACGGGATCGTGTGGGCAGGGCCCTGCAGGGCGGGGAGGTGAGGCGCGGACGGGATCGTGTGGGCAGGGCCCTGCAGGGCGGGGAGGTGAGGCGCGGACGGGATCGTGTGGGCAGGGCCCTGCAGGGCGGGGAGGTGAGGCGCGGACGGGATCGTGTGGGCAGGGCCCTGCAGGGCGGGGAGGTGAGGCGCGGACGGGATCGTGTGGGCAGGGCCCTGCAGGGCGGGGAGGTGAGGCGCGGCTCGTAACAATAAATAAGTCACCCCTTAGAGTACGGACCCGCCAGCAGGGCTGTCCCGTCCGCCCCGCCTCGCCCCGCCCAGCCCCGCCCCACCCCGCCTGCACTCTGACGCTGCTTACCCCGGAATGTTCCCGCACCAGGAATGCGCACTAAGAGGGGCGTGGTGGGGTGGGGTGGCCCGTCCTCATCCACCTCCTTAGGGTGGACCTGGGGCGCAGACTCGCGCCTCTTCGCCTGCAGTTGGCTATGCACTCGCCTACAATTGCGTTTTTACACACACCGAAAGGATTTTGAAAAAGAGGAAAAAATCTGTACATTTTGAGCATGTTTCATACTAAGTGATATGCAAATAAGTAGCAGTCGCTATCGTAGATTAATAAAAGCCTCGTGGTTGCAAACGAATAACAAGTTAATGCCGCCGTACAAGAGCCGTTATAATAATTTAACGATTCAACAATCCGATACTGTATCCTGCGGCATTTGTAAAAGAAGACTTTTCAATCATCTGCCGACATCTCTTAGACAGGGTAAAACATGCATGAGCAACTTGTAGATTGTCGCCAAGAGCCCCTCCTTTCATCTATTGAAATACCTTTAAAAGGCGTGAAACTTCAATAATTTTAAAGAAAAATGTTTTGCTTTTAAAGTGACGCAGTAAGCACTTGGCCCCCATCCACAACGTTCTTCCCTTCCCTTTCTATCTGCTTCTCCCGCTCCGACGAGCCACGCCCCTTCAGATTCCGTCGAATTAATCATGACGACCGGACGAAAAAGGGGTTTAACGATTCTTTTGAAGGCCATCAAGAGGCCTCCCCTCACCCCCATGTCAGCGCTCCACTGGTGCGCCCCCCCCCCTCCCCCGGCCCGGTGCACTGCTGCTCCCCATATAAAAGCGACTATACTATATCGCCCGTTATATTGCCTGCTTTGCGATGGATGACGGCTGGATCGACGCTCCAATAGCAGAGCGGAGAGCGGCAAAGCGAGTACACCGGCCGGCAATCCACTCCACGCGCGCGCGCGCACACACACACACACATGCACACAGACACACACACTCGTGCGCGCACACACACTTTATTGTATAAATATAAACATTATATTTTCTTCTGTACAACGCCGAGGGAGTCGAGTGGCGGAGGGGAGGGGCAGGGGAGAAGGGAAGAGGGTGTGCGCGGTATTAATACGGCACAAGCATGGTGTTTTCGTCAACATGATGCCGCAGGAGTTAATGTAGCGTCTCTGAGAGCCGCTGTTGGGCCACCCCGCCCCTCCCACCCCACCCCGCCCCGCCCGACCCTATCCCGACACGCCCGGCCACGCCCCGCCACGCCTCCAAACACTGTATGTGCCCCTCCCCTGTAGACTCGCCCGCTTCGCGGCGGACTCCATATATTAAGAGAATTTGTTGCCTTGACAAGTGTTTGGTTACTTTCGCGGAAATGAAGCGATCAGGCCAGGTCTTCCTCGTGCCGACGCGTGCGGATCGCTGTATGAACCAGTTTCTGATGTTCGAAAGGGAATTACGACGCGTTTAAAATGAAAAGCAAATCCAATCGCCCGCGCGGAGGAGGGGTCGCCGGTTAGTCGGTTCACGCTCTGTGGTGGTAGGTTTTTGAGCAAACGTTTGTATAATGTTAAGGCTGCGTTTCGTTTTGAATTAATACGCAAAATTTATTCATAATTTTATGAAAAACTATGCACAGAAGTGTTGAAATGAACGCATAAATTCGTGCAAAACGAAACTCAGCATAGGGTAAACGTTGTACAAAAGTTTGCACAAAACGAACAAATACAGTTAAAAAGTTGGATCTACCAAAATTAATATATTTGCTGTTTAAATAGAATAAGGGAAAAAACAGCCTTATGGGTCATGTGATAGAATTTGTTTTATCTCAGGGTCACTAGTTCAGAGGGTAACATGCCAAATTTTATCTTCCTAGCTTAAACGATTTAAAAGTTATTCTCCCAGTAAAAATTGTCCTATCACCTTTATTTTTGAACTGTAGTCTCGTTGTGCAATGGGCATTCGAACATTGCTTTTACATTTTTATTCTAACGTATACTTCTAAATTTTATTTTTTGAACTACTGTGAACGACTGTGCATGAGTTGAATCAAGAAGTCCCCGGCCACGGTCCTCCTCCCCTGCGCGCCGCACCGAGGGGACGAGCACCCGCAACAATAAGGACTCGGCTCGGCTCCCCTTTCCACGCTGCTTTCCCGAGACAAGTCGAGTACTACCATAGAAACAAGGATTTTAGGTCGAAATTTCACAAAATTGTACGATAACTTTGGGCTTGCCTACACTGTGAGAAAAAACTACAATTTAACTACAATTTTTATCCGTTATTTCGAAGTACAATAAAATATTGTATTAAAATTGTACGCGGTAAAGGGTAAATTAGTGATGTACGGCAACGAAAACCGTATACCGTTAATTCAAAAACGTTGTTTAGTTGTATGAGGTATGGTTTTTCTCACAGTGTATCAGCAGTGAACTAATAAGGAGATCGGATCCGCCGACAAAACCATGCTACTTCGTGCCTAAAATAATAGCATCCTGACACAAAGCCAAAAGGCTACTTCGTGCCTAAAAAAACCGCATCCTGACACTGACACAAAGCCATAAGGCTACTTCGTGCCTAAAAATAAATTTTCTTCAAAGCTCTTTCATTAAACGGTCATGGGTACACTGGGATATTTAACAACGAAAGAATCGGATTGAATGATTATAAAAGTTTTGTTCGTCAACAAAAACAAACATATTCCACATTGAAAGTAATAACACTTCCGAAGGGTCGAACTATTTTAAAAATTGATAAAGGAAGGGTTGTTCCAATACGAGAGTTACATTTTGTTTTACAGCACAGCAACAGATAAGTCGTATTATACAGGGTGAAGCTGCACTCAAAGTTAAAAAGCTCTTCCAGGAAATGACACACAAAATACGGCCAATGCTTCTTTAAAACATCCAAACTCAGGTTTGTGAATGTGCTGCATGCTTACCAGAAAAGATATGCGAAGATAACACCGATTTCAGTAACAGTTCGAAGATATAATTAACAAATATTAATCCATTTGAAGTAAGAATTACTGGTAAATCCTGTAGACGCGAATAGAAAAGCCCGGAAACCCTCGTAAAACGTCAAAGGAATTTCGATGAAATAATTTGCTCAAAAGTACTCTCGAGCACTAACAGGAAAAGTCGCAGTCCTTCTTGATGCAAACAGAAAACAAAGTACTCTAATAAACGAAGTGTTTTAAAAAGAAAATCTTAAATTATTTAGGGTGCGAAATTTATAAAATCACAAAACGCAATAAGTCTAAAAAAAAATGAAAAAAATAAAAATTTAAAAAAAAAGCAATTTATAAATTTTTTACTTCTCATATGGTAATAACAGTTTACACACTTCAACGAAGACTACTCTTCACAAAGAATTTCTTCTTCCAAAGGGTGCACTCGAAAGACCCAGCTCACCGCTCACTAATGGGTGCGCAGATGCGCACGCAAGTGTCTACCGCGAGAAAACTTCTTGTTGCATTCAGTGCACTCGAAAGGCTTCTCTCCCGTGTGGGTCTGGAGATGAGCGCGCAGGGTTTCACTCCGCGAAAACCTCTTGTTGCACACAGTGCACTCGAAAGGCTTCTCTCCCGTGTGGGTTCGGAGATGTATATGGAGATTATCAGTACGAGACAATTTCTTGTTGCACACAGAGCACTGGGAAGGATTCTCTCCCGTGTGGGTTCGGAGATGTATACGCAGATGATGAGTACGAGACAATTTCTTGTTGCAGACAGTGCACTCGAAAGGCTTCTCTCCCGCGTGGGTTCGGAGATGTTTACGCAGGATTCCACCCTCAGAAAACTTCTTGTTGCACACAGTGCACTCGAAAGCCTTCTCTTCCGTGTGTTTTTTTTAAGTGCTCTAAAAGCACGCTCAGACTGCGCTGTTTGCGGTTGCAAACGGCACATTGGAAGGCCATAGCGGACACGACGTTTCTAAAAGAAAAGAAAAGAAAGAGGGGTGTATTAGACAAAAAGTTGTAGCTTTTTTAAATTTTAAAAAAAAGATTTAAGATTTGTCACTGATTAGCAGTTGTCTACGAAAATGTTTAAGCCTGTAGGTCAAACGAACTACACTGTAAACACTAATGACGGTGAAAACTACGGAAATCACCGCTAATTCCATTAACGGTGTCCACCATAGAATAGTGCCTTCCTACTACGGCGCGCCCCGTATTAGAAATTTTCGAATTCCCATTACGGACTGCCAAGTACAAGTACGGCATCAACGCAGTCAAAAAATAGGGTACGGAAGACCCCGTACTTATGACCTCCGCAGTGGCGCTCATCGTCTTTGAGTACGGTAGGGCAAAGGGTCTCAACTCCCACCCGGTTTGAACGCAAACCACCCGTTTATTTCACTTTCCCCCCAAAACACATAGCAAAAAATTATTTTCTTCCTTCTTTCTTTACCTCCAAGGGGCCCACAACTCCGAAAAATTTTGTACACCTGATTTCCGGATTTCAAAGATTTCACATGATTTCAGGTGATTTCAACTGATTTCTAAGATTTCAAGTGAATTCACTGATTTCGCGAGATTTCACATGATTTCAAGTGATTTCCATTGATTTCACACGATTTCCATTGATTTCAGTTAAATGTCTACCGAATTCATATGATTTCCATTGATTTCGTGAGATTTCCAACGGATTCAAGTATTTTTGGGACGACCTCAGAAAATACACGCACAGCTAATCCAAATTATTCTCTCAATTACATGATTAAATAGGATTTTTACTAAATTATTGTGAATTATTTCGATTTATTCCAAATTATTGGAAATTAACTTGCAACTGCGCAAAATAATCACAATTATTTCAATTAATTTTTTAAAAAATTCAGAAGCAAATTTTGCTCTGCAATTGAAAGGGTGGCGTGAAAACATGGAAAATTTTTGCGGCAGTAAACCTCCCGAAGGAGGTTGCGGTTCCCGCCAGGCACAGGGCTTTTACCCCCTGTGGCAGCCAACTGCTTCGGTGTTCCATGGGAACCGGCGCTTTGCTGACTGCGATCCTATCGCGCAATTCGACAGATTTGATCCCCGTACCACCATTGGCCTACCCCTAGAGGTACGAGCGGTGTCAAGGGCGTTAGACTTCCTGTTCCCAGTTTCAGAGGCCTTACCTCAGAGGGGTACGCGGGATTCGAACCCACAACCCCGAGTGCCGACACATAGCCAGAACGGGAAGCGACCCAACGCCCAGAGCCACCGAGCCAACGGCGGTGAGACGTGTTCAACTTCTATTTGACCTGCCATCCAGCAGCGGCCAAAGGGAATGTCAAGCGCGAAAAACACTTTCCCGAGTGGGAGCCGAACTTCGGACCACTCAGTTCGGTGTTGCGCGCTCTACCAACTGAGCCACGACGCCACGATGACTGTACAGTGCGACGGGTTCGAGTTGTATTTGCCCTGTCCTCCTGGCTGGAGGCTGCAGGATACGCGGCAAATACGGCTCGAACCCGTCGCACTAGACAGTCATCGTGGCGTCGTGGCTCAGTTGTTATCCAGTGTATACCGCCGCGCGCCGAGCCGTTTGCGCACCCCGGAGGCTCGCAGTCACCCCCACCCTCACCAACCTTTCCTTCGCTCCTCCCGAACCCCGCAGAGCCACCGAGCAGGCCGTGTTTCGCAAAGCGTTATGAGAGACGCCGTGTCCCCTGTCAATCTCCGCGGACTATCTCGTGCTATGGGATCTACAAATTTTCCTCCGGCTCTTTCGAAAAAAAAAAAAATCAAGAAAACTCAGGTAGAATTCAGGTGAAATTCAGAAAAATTGAGGAAAATTCACACAAAAAATCTCAATTCAGGATTGATAATGAAAGCAGATTATACAACTTAAGACGAGTATCGTGTCGAAATATTTAGAAATGTTTTGCTCGTATCTTGTGTTTTGTTAAGGGGGGAGTAAAGCGAAAATAATAATCTTTTTTTTTTCGACTCTTTGGACCTTGGTACAACTGTTCCTGACCATGACCATGCTTGACCCCACAGCACCCTTAAATCGACGTAGGAATATTTTATTCAATGTTCTGCAAAACTGAAAATTTTCCCAAAATGAATAACATATACCGTTAAATCGACATGTTTGGTCCATGTGCGCTTCAAAAGTTTGAGTACCAACGTCAAATCTCACCAGCGGGCTCCACCGGGGCGGAGGGAAGGCAGAGAGTGGGATTGGAAGGAATGGGGGGCAAACAGTTATGTGAACTTCGAAGCCGTTTTTCTCAGAACCTTTTTTTTTCTTGCGCGCAAGATATCTCAGGCTACGTTAGAGATTGAATTTTCTTTGGCAGCTTAAAATGATCATTCATGTATTGGCTAGAACTTATAAACGCGTTTTTGTCCAAAAGAAATTTGTTTATTTAGTAATGGCCAATGAAATGGCAGAAAACGGCATAATACGTCATGAATCTTATTGATTTGTTGATTAAAATTCACAGAATGGATTTCTTTGAGATCTGCCGCTTATAATTTCTTCATTTTGACCTTCTTTAAGAGTGAAATTTTTTTCAGACTGTTTGAAACAAAATTGGCCGAGAAACCATGCGCGCAAGAATTTTAGCCCCACTGTCAACTATTTTAAATAGCTAAAACAGAAAAGTGTTGCTTGAAAGTAGTAATCAATGGTTGTCTAAGGAGCAGAAAAATGAGGGGAATTCATTGGTTAGGTCCAGATTAGCCTGAGTGCAACCATTTAGACAGTACTGAAAGTTAAAAATGCATGATAAAAATCCAAATCTCACTTTACCCCCCCCAATTAAGTTTTTAGAACCTGCTCATTTCCAAAGGCATCCATTTTAGCTCTCGTTGCCTTGCATAGTAATTGTTTTAGAAGAAAAACTATATAATTTATTCTGGTTCAAACAATGTTATACAATGTTAAACGAATATTTCATTGATTAATTAATAATAATTATTAGACGAAGATTACGCGGGCAAAGGAAGGCGCTCTCCGCATCCTGACGCGCCGGGGGGGGAGGAGAGGGGTGCGGTGCGGTCTGAGTCGAGCAGGCGCGGAAAGGGTGCCTCAGTTCCGCGCGGACTGCGCTTCAGCCAGCCAGCCACTCACTCACCAGCCCCGGCACAATATACCCAGAGTACGCGTTTGATTTCTAGACTCGAGAGTAAAAGCTAGCTGACACATTAAAATTACAAGTTAAATTATATGTCCAGTGTTAGGTGTTGTGTTTTGAGGTATCGTCTAGTGCAGACAGACGTCAAGCAGTTCGCACGACCATGAATGACTATGGCGATAAATGGCGATAAACCTGAGACGCGCGCAATAAGTTTTCGAAGGACACACTTGACATATCGTTATTCTTTCCGTCTTTCAAAGGACTTACGAGCCCGTAGAACAATCCATTCCCTGTCTTACATTTTTATCCGTGTCTTCTGGATCATTAATTTTCGCATGCCCTTCAAACAAATTCTACAGAAACAACAACAGCAGCAGCAGAAAATAAAAGGAAAATTCAAATAAAACAGAGTTTTCGTCATAATTTTTTTGTGGTGTACCAGAAAAAAGTGTTCAATTTATCTCTGCGTCGTCCACCTCTGGCCCGGCAGGACCCGTCCCGGGGCGGGACCCCGTCGGCCGCAAGAAGCGGACACTTGGCAGAGCGCGCACGGCGCAGTAATCATGCAGAGAGGAGAGACTGCCATAAGGCTGCCTTGTCTGGCCCTCCCCGGGCCGCCCGCTGGGGCCAGCGCCGGAGGCCCCGGCCGCTAATTTTGAAACCCTCCAGGATTTCGAACCCCACCATATCAAAGGCCACGTGGCTGTTTTCCTTGCTTCTTTCCGGGTCTTCCACTGTTGGAAAATACCACGGTAAATGCCTACGGTACGCACCGTAAATTTGTTACCTGGTCCCGGACCGTAATTTTTGACTACGGTCTGAATTTTACGGTACACACCGTAGCCTGCAAATATGTTAGGGAAGTTCAATGGAGCACATTCCATCCACAATGAAGTACAGTCCTTACCGTAAGGATACGTTACGGTCTGACCGTACACGAAAACTACGGTGCGGACCGTAGGCATACCGTAATTCCCTACGGTATTTTTAACAGTGTCGGGCTGGGGGTCAGCGGTAGCAGGTAGGCAGTACTCTGCAAATCCAGGTGACGAACTGTTTGACAGTTATAAGTGTAGAACTAAAAAGTTCTGCAGCTACAAGTGCACCTTCCTGACCAGGATGGAAAATATTTTTGCGAGGACACCATCATCTTTGTCTTGAAATTCTCTTTCAAACGAGTATATGGTTGATAGGGTTGCGGCTTAAATTGAAACGGCTACGAGTCCTTAAATGAAATTTTGGGAATTCGCATTCTTTTGCGTACCCGTTTCAATTTAACCCGTGTTTCATTTAACCCTATCAACCATATACTCGTTTGAAAGAGAATTTCAAGACAAAGATGATGGAGTCCTCGGGAAAAATATTTTCCATCTTGGTCAGAAAGGTGCACTTGCCGCTGCAGAACTTTTTAGTTCTAACACTTATAACTGTCAAACAGTTCGTCACTTGGATTTGCAGAGTAGTATGGGAATTTAGGGTAGGTTCAGTGAGGCTAAGACAGGTTGTTGGATTGGATTCACTTTGAAAAGTAGTTGTAAGTTTTCGGGAAAATATTTCACGAAGCGGATTTGAAAAAAATAGTAATTACAATTCGTAAAATTACAAGCACTCACTGAAAACACACGGGTGCGAATGTTGTACACCTGGATGTGTGCGAATGCGCATTCGTACACCTGAGGAGGGCGTAAGGTGTGAATTTTTCTTGGAAATTGCACACTTCGGCCTCCAAGTGCAGGAATGGGCATTTGCACACATAGAAGTGTGTGACATTCACACACTTCATACTAAATCCTTATGCATTTTGTTGTGCATAAACATGCAGGATTTTAAACAACCATAAGAATATGCACAATTTCATGCGTAACTATGTACAATTTGTACATAACTATGCATAAAAAATGTGTTTATGCACAACAAAATGCATAAGGGTTTAATGCGTTGGGTTTCCAGGTTTCCAGAAAACGCATTGACTTGAAACTCGATTACGAGCAGAAAAGGGTTGTCGAAATTAACAACATATTTCGTAAACCGTAATTTACAAAAGAAATAGTGAATCTACAAAGATAGTTTTCCGCAGTGTTAAAGGTAACTAACCTACCCTGCAACCCTGCACTGTTAAAGTTCTGCGAAGTATTTGCTTTGCAGGGCTACAAAGAATTTTCACTCTTCGTAAACTGCGAAGCATTTGATTCGTAACATACAAAGAAAGCAGAAACTTCGTAGGCTGCAAAGAATTTCTTTGCAGTTTGCGAAGCATGAGCTTTGTAGCCTACGAAGTATCCTTTTTTCTTTGTAAGTTACGAAGCAAACACTTCGCAGTTTACGAGGAGTGAGAATACTTCGCAGAACTTAAACAGTGTGACCAGGCATATCCTAAAATATCCGCTTTCGCAAAAACGTACAGTCCTCCGACCTCACGACCAAATGAGAAGTTTGAGATACAGCCGGCGTGAGGTTCGACGAAGGGGGTCGAAATCCAGGAAGGTTTCAAAATCAGCGGCCCGGGCGCCCCGGCCGGGCAGCCCGAGCTGGCAGCCGGGGTTGCGAGGCGAGGCGAGGCGAGGCGAGGCGAGCCCCGCTGCCACCCTGCCCGAGCTGGCGACTCATTTTTGTTAGCGGTCCATGCAGCAGGAGGGGCACGGGGGGCGGGGGCAGGATGCTCATGAAACGGTAACAAGGCTGCTTGGTCATTACCTCTCGGGGTGGCGGCGCGTAGCACCGCAGCAGGGATAATGTTAAAAAGTTACCAAAGTGTGGCCCGCGGGGAGGAGGGGGGAAGGGAGTGGGGATCGGACCGTCCAGGAGCAGCGGAGGAGGAGGAAGAAAAGCAGGAGGAAAGAAAGTCCGGAACGGCGGGAAACGGGTCCCGCTCGCGTTTTATAGAAACTGCCGCTCTCGAAGTGTTCAACGACTGACATGCAGTTACGAGCGGTGGGCACATTGTTGTGCGCATTTTAAGATGCTGCCTTCACTTTTAAAAGTTTTCGTCATCTTACAACATATTTTGTGACAGTTAATTCATGTTGTGTTTATAACTAGGCGAAGTTCACACTTAAGGCTGAGCCAACAGACTGAGAATTTGGTATTTTGGTTGCAGCCCCAGAAGTTACGGGCTTAGGTTGGAAGAATAGTTACTTCGTTATGTGATGCACTTTGTGGCAGTCAACAAATATTCTTTTCAAAGAAAGTTTTGTCTCGAATACTGTGACTGGAGGTTGTTTGCAAGTTAAGACCATTGTTTTTAACAATTTACCGGAAGAATAAGTTTGATCTTAACTTTGTTTGTATTTGCCGGCACGACCACTGTGTCCAACAGCACATACAACATCCCCGAAAAAAATGTATTCCCCTTCATACTTCTTCGGGACTAGAAATCGTTACTTATTTATCAAGTTATTCCTCATTTGGGCCACAAAGCAGCATATCGCAGCCAATTTATTTCGATTATTCACCGCCCAGGTTTTTAGCGACAGGCAAACTGCCACCTTTGTTATGTTGGCCCTACCCTGAGGTTGAGATTTTCCACAACACATCGGATCCAGTGTGCGAATGTCGATTGAATGGCTTCGCCACTTTAAAGTATAAGATATAGATAAAAGATTAAGAGGGCTCAGCCAACAAATGATATGTTTATGTGACAACATACTTGTTCCGCAACTTGTTCACTGTGAAAAATACTCGTAAAGGTTACAGGAAAATTTTCCATGATAAATGTTGTAAAATTCCAATTTGAAATTGTAAAATTACAAGTACTTTGTATCGACTTAGAATTCTTTGACGAGCAAGAATGGGCGGTCTTAAATTTACAACATATTTTGTAAATCGTAATTACAAAATATGTTGTAAATATACGAAGATATTTTTCACAGTGTTGAATTATTTTATTTGTCTTTACTGTATGACAAGGAAATTGTCTGCCTATGACTACTAGTTTTTGTCTGATATTTGAAAAAACATCTCTCTTTCGACAAGAAAATTATCAAAATTGATTGATTTTAGACGAATTTACCGTCATAGGCAAATGACAAATAATTCTCAAGCTCATTCTGACAAATATTTCACGTTCCACTTTTATCCGGACAATACTTGTCAAATGACAGTCAAAAATTTTACAGTGTTTAAGAAGCAGTTATATCAAAGGTGGCTAAGCGCCAAACACGTTAGTTGGACACATTGTCGTGGCCAACAAATCAGCTCAGCACTTGGTGACCCTTTGCATACATACATAGTAAGTGGGCTTCATAGCTTGTAGTGCTTAAACGCTCTGTTGTTCGACGCTAGTGAGTGCATGTCAGTCGAAGACTCTTAAAACATAAAGTCTTCACTCTTAAATTCTTACAAAGAAAATTCTTGTATTTCGAAGAATTCTGTGCAACCGCAATACAAAGCCAAATTTTCTTTGTAATGTAATACAATGAGAAGTCTTTGAAAATCCAAAGGAAAAAAAATGTAATACAAAAATAAAATGTTGTATCACGGAGATTTCCTGAACATTACGGTTGCACAGAATTATTTGTATTACACAAAATACTCTGTATAATATTCTGCCAGAATGGCTGCTCGCTCTGCTGGTTGCTCTCTGCTGGCTGCCCGACGCAAAATGTCCTGTACGCCAAAGGTGCGCGTTTAGTTCGTCCTGACGAACTGTGCGCGACCTTCTGCTGAGGTCGCTAAGAGTACGCTATGGTTGGCCGCCCGAGTTCGCTTTTACGTCGCATAGGTCTCACTACGCGACCTTTTGAGTTCGCCTGACGTACTTGGCGTACCAAAAACGAACTCAGTCGCTCGCGAGCTGCACTGTGAAAAATAATGTTGTTGGTTAACAACATATTGTTGTTAATTTTTTAACTGACTGTTATTGTTAATTAACAACGCTGGTTGTTGGGTAACTGCAATGTTTGTTTGAGAAAAAATGAAAACAACTATTTTAAATAGTTCTGCGACTCTAAACATCTAATGGATACCTTGAGAAAAATATTTACCCTTCAACGATATTTGTTGTTACATAATTAACATTGTTGTTTTTCAACAATAAACGTCACTTAAAAAATTAACAACAAATTCACTGTTTTCCAACAAATTTTTTTTACAGTGTGAGGTCGCTTCTTGTTTCGCTTCAGGTTCGCTTTTAGTGCGCTTTTAGGTCGCTGTAGATGCGTTTAATGTTCGTCATGCGGAGGGGGGCAGTTTTAGGGGGGTTCTGGGTGGGGGGGGCAGGTGGGGGGCAGGCGAGGGGGCTGGAGTGGGGGTGGGGGGTTGCCTCAGGAGTTGGTGCTTCGAGGGGTAGGAGTTGCGCTGCTCTATGCAGGCTGCTTGCTGTATCACACACGCTAAACAAAAATCTCTGATTCCGAGAGCGCATCTCGATTTTGTACCGTATAGTGCTGTCTTCTTTTCTCTCGTAAGGGTATGGAAAAGGACAGCGCATACAAAACCGAGGTATGCTTTCGGATGCCGAGATTTTCGTTTACCGTGTAGTACAAGCAGGCTGATACATTCGTATCATCTGCTGAACATCTGTGTGCAATATTTAGAGTGCAGGCGGGGCAGGAGATCTTCGTGTCCATCAGGGGAGACGAGATCGTATGACGTTGGGCGAGCAGCCGGTCATATTATAGGTGAGCCCGCTGCACATTTCTGGTCGACGTATGGTTCAGAATGCACGCGCGTGTAGGCCTGTGCGATTTTTCGATTAATCGACAATTCGATTTGCGATTTTCAATAATCGACCGATTATTGAGGAGGGTCGATTTCGATTTCTGAAATCGAAATCGAAAAAGATTTTCGATTATTGAATGTTGTCGATTTTTTTACCGATTTCGATTATTGACAATTGAAAATCAAGTTCGATAATTGAGCGCCAACGATTATTGACAGTTTAAGATCTAATTCGATAATTGATCGCCAAACGATAATTCACAATCGAAAAACCGTAAAATAAAAAAATAATTTTCGTTGCCAGTACGTTGAATCCACGTGATTTCCACGTGGAAATTTCGTGGAAAAAGGTGTCAAATCCACGTGGATGTGACGTGGTTCTTCCACGTCGATACCACGTCACATATCCACGTGGAATCCACGTTTCTTCCACCTTTATTCCTCTTTGGGACTTTCCAATTTCGGTTTTAATTGTTAATGTGGCTATTGGATCGCGGTCACCGTTTACCCGCCACCTGTCTGAGCCCTGCCCGCCCTACCTGCCGCCGTGCCTGCCCTCCCCCGCCTCCCGCCTGCTCTGCGCACGTGACGTAGGCTTGGCCGGCTTGCTTGGCTCTCGGCTCCGGGCGCTCCGGGTCCGAGTCTCGGCTCGGCTCTGCCTCCTAGCTGCCTCGCTAGCAGCCGACGCGCCGCACGCCACTGTGCGTCGGCAGGGCACGGCACGCCAGTTCGCTGCATGGCGTGGCAGGGTCGAGTTCTCCGCGAACAGTACCGGTAGCGAGTGTGCTTGTGCTTTCGACTAGGAGTGTCATAGAGTCATGGAGAGAAGAGGCAAACGGGTCTCACCCGTTTGGACACATTTCAAAAAAGTTGCTAGGGAACTGGCGAAGTGTAACTATTGCCCGGACGCTAGAGCAGAAGTGCAAAACAAAAACTCTAACACAACTAACTTGATAAACCATTTAAAAAATCACCATTTCCCTATCTACTTGAAGATGGTGCAAGAATCAGATTCTGGCACCCCTACTGGCGGTGATAGTTACGATAGTGAGGGAAGCGTTGATGTTGATGAAGCCGGTCTGTTGAGTGAAATCGTGGTGCCAACTCAATCTCCATCGCCCGCTTCGGCTTCTGGTGACAATTCTGATTCGGGAAGTGAACGTGCACCTTCAACATCTATGTCCACCACAAACTGCTCAACGTCAACATTCATGACTCCAGCCTCTACCGCGCCCAGAAGGTAATTACCTCGTCACGC
This sequence comes from Frankliniella fusca, assembly GCA_029379305.1. Classification (NCBI taxonomy): domain Eukaryota; kingdom Metazoa; phylum Arthropoda; class Insecta; order Thysanoptera; family Thripidae; genus Frankliniella; species Frankliniella fusca. The sequence goes on from JAHWGI010001074.1 coordinate 93,625, forward strand.
ACCGGGTGTCCCAGGAAGTAAACGACAGTTTCTTGGCTTCCATACTCTCGTGGCTGCTAGCGCTGTGCACCGGAAAGCCAAGTGTGTGAATGTCACACACTTGTACGTTTTCCTAAGAAAATTCACACGTTTGAGTGGCCCAGTGTGCGAATGATTTCCCGCACACCTACAAGTATGTGCGACATTCACGCGGGGAGCTTCGGTCCTACCGTTCGTTTCCACCACTATAATCTGAGGCCCGCTCGTGTGGTGGAGGCACGGTAAAAACGATGTCTGATTTTTTGAGGAAAATGGGAAAACTTTCAGGGCCTTGGATACTTAGAGGAAAACGCCTTAGATTTCGAGGAAGTCTCCTCAAAATTTGTGGAGATTTCCCTTATTTTTTCATTAAAAATCTAAGGCGTTTTCCTCAAAGTATCCAAGGTCCTCAAAGTTTTCCCTTTTCCCTCAAAAAATCAGACTTTTGCTTACTGTGGGGTGGAGGTTGGCTGGCACACCCCGTCACCGTGCCAGCCATTCCGTCGTCCGAGGGGGGAGTCACTTCGAAAAATCATTGACCCAAAAAAAACAGTTAAAAAAATGAAGAACATCTAAATCAAATCAAGAGAAAAGGATAAAATTCGGCAAATCGAGAAAAAATTACAATAATCCGAAATGAAGTAGAAAAATTTGAGAAATAGGGGTAAAAGAAAACAATCTCTTCTTTGAAAAATCAAAAGAAAAAAAAAGGAAAAGAAAAAAAATCAAAAAAATCAAAAGTTATAAAAATCATTGTACACATTTTGTATGAGTGATCCCCCCCCCCCCCCTCGCCCTCGTCACAACAGCGCTTGCAGCTACGAGAGTAGGCAAACCAACAGAATTTTGCGTAATAACCGAGACACTCCGGTTTTCAGAATTGAATGAGTGAAAGGTCGTTTTAAGCGGAAGCGTTAACGTTATTTCTTTTTAAATATGTATTTCAGATCAGACTCACGATCGAGCTCAAGGTCACGGTCGTGTACACCGCAACCACAAGGCACACTGGATAGTGTTTGCGCGCCTGACAGTAAGGCTACAGAGAAGTTGCACTACGCAGTCACCCACTATATTGTCACGTGCAACCGTCCTCTCAATACAGTGGAGAAACCGGGATTCAGGGACATGCTTCAGACTTTCAAGCCAGGATACAAAGTGCTTTCTCGCCGAGTTTTGACGGACGAGTACATTCCTAAAGTAAAGGAGCAGGTAACGTTTCTTTTGGCCTCTGAAACTTAACAACATTTGATAAATATCCAAACTGACTGGCAAACGAACCCCGTTGTTAATAAGAAGTAGGCAAACCGGAATGCACAGGAGCCGGTCTCGAAACGTTTCGCATAGCGCTCTCAGACGGATAGTGTGCAGGTAAGAGAGCGCTGGTCGAGGCGCTTTGTGTGTGCTTTGGGTTCACCTACCTCTCACAAACAACGGGATCCACGACCACCCTTTTTTAGAAAAATGCATATATATATTTAAAAAATTTACAGGTGGTCGACCACTTAAAGACTTTGTTGAAGGGTGGTGGTGACTATAGTCTCACATCTGACAACTGGACTTCAAATGCAGACGTACCATACGCTTCGTTGACAGCTCACTTTTTTGACAAGGAATGGGAAAATTTGCATGCTGTAACCCTGTCGTGCCGAGCGTCGCAAGAATCTCACAATGGTGAAATGATGAAGGAATTTTTTGAAGAGGCTCTTGATAGTTGGGGTCTACCCGTTGAAAGGTGCGTGGCACTGACAACAGACAACGCATCTGACATGCGCCTCGCCGCGGAGCTCATGGACTTGCCCCATATGCGGTGCATCGCTCACACAATTCAAAATGGAGTCGAGGCCGTTTTCAAGACCGTGGAAATAAAAAAAGCTCTAAAGGAGTGCAAGGATTTGGCATCTTGGCAACATTCAAAAAAAGTTTGGTCTGCATACAAGGCTTGGGTGAAAAAGCACAATGGTGAGAAAGCCAAAAAACTTCCAACTATATCTCCAACCCGATGGTGGACGGAGCTAAATCTGTTGGAGTGTGTAGCAGAAAATGTTGATCTGCTTCGGCAGTTCGCTGCGGCCTACACCAGGGGCAGATTCCAGAATGTGGTACCAGGTAAGAAAGTGATGTACTATGCCGTCGCATACCAAGTGCTGGGTGTGCCATTGCTTGGTTGCTTCTGCGCTGCGCTATTTCATGCACGCTCGCGAGAGGGTATTTTAGTGTACCGTGTGTTAAGTCTAATACACCGCAGTGTTGCGGGTCTGCCTACCCAAGGGGCCATGGCACCTTGGGTAGGCAAACCCGCACACCACGCTGTAGACTTGACACACGGTACACAGTATACCAGCGTTGCGCGTAAATACGCTTTGTCATTTACGTTATTACAATGTATTACGCCGGCATTACGGGGCACCGCGCACTCACACAGTATGGCGCGAGTGGAGTTAATCCTCCCTCCCCCGCCCCTCCCCGCACGCTCAGTGGTGAAGCCAACTGGGATATGGTGCCCTCGCCTTATAGGCAATCCGCATTGCTGGAGAGCGAGGGCGTTTAAATTACACTGTGAAAAATATCCTCGTAAATTTACGACATTTTTTGTAATTTTGATTTACAAAATATGTCGTAAATTTACGACAGCCCATTTTTCCTCGTCGGTCAATTCCAAGTCGATAGGGAGTGCTTGTAAATTTACAATTTCAAATTGTAATTTTACGACTTTTATCATGGAAAATTTTCCCGTAACCCTTACGAGTATTTTTCACAGTGTACTGTCGTAAATGGACGAAATAAAAATTTTTGCGCGTTTTTCTACAGGAGCAGTCACGATGTACATTGTGCATAGCGTCATCAGAGCACTAAAACCAATTGAACAGATTTGCACAAATCTATCGGCAGACACGTACGTGACTGCAAGTGCAGTTCTACCAGTGATTCACTTGCTGGAGGTCGGCTTCGAAGACGATGAGGTTGATCTGGAGATCGATTTAACCACGGTAAGTAAGTGGCGTCACTGCCCAAGCCCATTTAGAAGTCATATTTTTATTTTAAACATAGTTGTTATTTTTTTTTCCGTAGGAAGAAGCTCATCTGGTAGTTAAAGACAGCTTGTTACCTGCTGCATTGAGGCGCCCAATTTTGGCTAAGCTGCACAAGCGTTTTTCTCCAAGTGTTCTGGACGAAGAAGATATAGAAGACATGACACCCCAGATGGCCGCCCAGGCTCGCATTGACCACAGGTGCGCTGTCAAGTGTAACGCGCTTCTTACTAAAGTGTCTTTCCTCGACCCCCGTTACAGGGATGAACTAACTGTCGGGGAGAGGGAATTGGCGAGGGAAAAGTTAAAAGCAGAGTTCCAAGCCACTCTAACTACCACTGGTGAGTTGTGAAGTTCTAGATTTTTTTTACGTCAAAATTCAAACCCATATATTTTTTTGTTCATAAATCATAGAGGGGGCTGAGCGCGAGCAAAATTCGCCTGCACCCGTCAAACCTTCCCTGTCGGGGCTCTTCGCGAAGAGAAGGAGGACGATGGCGGTGGATGGGGGCAATCAGCAGCAACCACGACCACGAGGAAGCGGAGGCTCCGCAGCCACCCCTGAGCTATTATTTGTCCAGGAGCTCGCAAGATACGAGAATTCGCCAAAAGTCGACATGGACCTTGACATTCGCATGTGGTGGAAAGAGCGTGTCGACTCTTACCCACGCCTTGCGCCTATGGCAAGAAAATATCTGTGCGTGCCCGCTACAAGTACATGCTCTGAGAGACTTTTCAGTACAGGTGGTAACGTTGTGACTGACACAAGAACATGTCTGGGAGGCGACCTATCAGAGACTCTAATTTTCTTGTCTTCCAACAAAGCCTACATAAAGAAACCACAACATCGCTGACGTTAGTTGTTTTTGTAAGATTACCAAAGTAATGTTGTTGTTTTTTTTTTTTTTTGTATTATGCATGACAATATTATGCATGCGACTGAGACTGGGTTTTTTTTTTTCCTTTAACGAAGTTTATTTACAAAAACACAACATCATTGAGGTTGGTTCTTTTTCTAGGATTATCATAGTTAATGTATTTCGATTGATCCAGAAAAAATATTATGCATGAAATAAAATCTTTTGAATTGAAGCAACACGTCTTGTTTTTAAATTTGAAACCGATCACCAGACCGTAGAAATCCTATCTACTGATCACTACTATATACTCAAACTTTTAATAGGATTAACACGACTTGCACGACTGCATAGAAACTGAGTTTATCTCGAAAAATTGTCAAATCTCTTTGGTAAACCAGTTAAGTTAACCGATTTTAAAAGAGCAAAGTCAAAAATCGAGATTGACAAGAAAGCTCAATAATCGAAATCGAAAAAGAAACTCAATAATCGAAATCGAAAAAGAAATTCAATAATCGAAATCGAAAAAAGCTAAATCAATGTCGATTATCGAACGACGTTTCGATTTTCGATTTCAAATAATTGAATCGAAGCGTTTTTCGATTATTGTCGATTTCGATTATTGTCGATAATCGCACAGGCCTACGCGCGTGTGTGCAGAGGGGGTGTGTACGTAGCCGTGGCCTGGTCACGCCCAGAGCAGTGGGGCGTTACAGTCAACAGGGCGCGCGGCCGCGAGCGATACAGAGGGAATACCGCACACCACGCCCTGCCACACCCCGCTCCACCACCACACCCCGCACGGCCACAGCCCCTCGCCCTTATTGGCCCCAGCCTTTCGCAACGCGGTGCTTGCGAAGGGCACGACTGTAGGCGTAAATTTGTACCCACTGTACTGAGGGTACATCTCTACTTTCGGTACAGATGCTCGTATCGACAGCGCGATACTGATCGCCGTCGGATCGCTGAGACGATTTGTACCCCAGGGTGTAGGGTGCCTAGGCGTTTTTATAAGGAACAGGTTGCCGAGGAAATTTTTACCCATGCACATGTACCGGTATACCCATCAAAAACGCCGTACCTCGGCCAGAACGGTCCCACAAGGCAAATGATTGACCATAGCGTTCAGGTGCGGCAGGTACTGGACTATTGCCATTGTGCCCGCGCAAGCTCAACTTCGCTGAGTTTCGGTTAAATCCTCGCCTACTTTTCTGCGGCAATAACACTGTCAAGGAGAGCCTTGTGGCCAAAGTCCCCGCCCGGCCTCAGAGAAGGCATGAATGAAAAAAGTCGGGGGGCGGGGAGAGAGAGAGAAGGACATAGTTAACCGCGGACACGCCAGCACCGCCGGGCGGCGGACAGCGGCGGCGTGCTCTGTGCTCTGCCGGGGGAAAACAGAAGGAATCCGTGAATAATGAATGTGTGTTGAAAATTAGCGGAGGAGCTGCGGGCTGCGATACCACAGGAGTGGATGTGACATTTACTTAGCAGGCCGCAGCGGGCGGGGCGGGGCGAGGCGGGGCGGGGCGGGGCGGGGCGGGGCGGGGCGAGGCGGGGCGAGGCGGGGCGGGGCGAGGCGAGGCGAGCCCAACGAGGCACAAAGTCAAGGTGGTCCGCTCTGCCCGGCCCCGCGCCCCGCCCCGCCCCGCCCCGTGCCCCGTGCAGAGCGGAAACAAGGACACTTGCATTTTTCAAACCGCAGGAAAGTAATAGGCAATTAATCTTGGCGAGTCAGCGGTCCCCGTCGTCCGGTGCCGCGGAAAAAAATGAGAAGAAACAGAGAGAAACAGGGATAAAATAAAAGAAATGTAGAAGAAAAAAAGATAAATAAGACCGGGAAGGCAGACGAAAGAGTGAATACATAGCGAGCGGGGGAAAATCTGCAATTCCCTTCATTAACGCTCTGCTCTCCTTCCCTTCCCCTCATAAAGCAACAGATGCTGCAGACCGTTTCACCACCCGTCCCTGCAGAACAATGCTTCGAGTCGTTTCATATCGCGGCTCACGTAAAACGGACAATGCCGAATAAAAGTCAAGTCCAAGACTGTTTACTCTCTTCTCTTTTCGATCGAGGAGTGCAACTCCTTACTGAATTGAAAGGCGCGTGCTAAACAGGACGACTAAGCAACTAAGCACGCGCTGTCGTTATAGTTTTCGTTTCTATTCACGGCAAATCTGAAGTCTGGGATTCCCAGGTACTTTTTGCCGTTTCCAGGCTCGAGTCTGGAAACGGCAAATTATTTCCAGACTTCTCCTGGGCGCGCGGCCCTTGTCCCAGGCAACGCCTGGGCAGCGGCTCTTTTCCAGACTTTACCTGGGAAAGAATTACCGTTTCCAGCCCCTCGCCTGGGAAGCCGTGGGCAAGCGGCTCTTTCCCAGACTCCGAGACTTGCCCACGGCTTCCCAGGCGAGAGGCTGGAAAAACGGTAATTCTTTCCCAGGTAAAGTCTGGAAAAGAGCCGCTTCCCAGGCGTTGCCTGGGACAAGGGCCCAGGAGAAGTCTGGAAATAATGCCGTTTCCAGACTCGAGCCTGGAAACGGCAAAAAGTACCTCGGAATCCCAGACTTCAGATTTGCCGTGTTTACTGAAAAAGACAAAGGTGCACCCAGAAAACCGGTGCTCTTATTGATTTTACAATTTTCTTGTCATGTTTGAGGATATTATTGCGCTTGTTTTGAGAACAGTGTTCTTGCTACAAGTGGAGGGTTCTCAAAACTCGTGCAATGTTCTAAAGTATGACCAGAACATTGCAAAATCAAGAACACGGTTTTCTGGGTGCGCAAGAAAAAAAAAAAAAAAAAAATTAGGGTTGCTGCTAGCAAATAGTGCATTTACGAAGGTATTCATCATTTAGCGCCCCTTCTCAAGCACTTATTTGCCCACAAGGTCCTAAATTTTACTAGGCCTACCTTTGAACACAATCGTGCCCTTCTCAGGGCACTACAAGATACAAGCACCTTTCAAAGGCATGAGGCCCTATTTTTATTTTTCCAGAATTTTTATTTTATTTTTAAATTTAAAATAGAAATCTGGCGTGGAGTGTGCGCTGGAAGAAAGGCGCACCATGTTGCGTGTGGCACCCCGCCCCGCCCCGCCCCGCCCCACCCCGCCCCGCCCCGCCCCGCCCCGCCCCGCCCCGCCCATGCTCCCGCGGCAGCGTCTGACATGGCAAGGCCTTGTCGAGAGAGTGCATGTTGTGTCATATCAAAGAGGGCGACACTGGTCCGGGTAAAAAGAGAGAGGGAGGGGGAGAGAGAGGGCTGTTTTGGGGGCTGGTAGTGTGAAGCCACGTGCTGTGGCGGGTGGCGGGGTGAGGGGCTAATGCATTGTCTGTGTTCATTAAACCAGGCAGGCGTCGGGGGGGCCAGGAGGGCGCGCGTCGGACAACTCAGCGCTAGACGAGGGACGCTTGTGCGAGAGAGACAGATACTCGCAGCTGCCACACGGTCACAGAGTGGAAACCTTTGAGTTCGCAATATTGGAAAAATCAAAACGTTTCCCGGTGGGGTCGAACCCAGGTCATGTCCGAGTGCAGCGCCCGAGAGGTCCAACACTTCGTTCTTGTATACACAAAGAAAATTACGGTAAATCCATCCACAGAATTTGCGCGTTGTTAAAACACGTCCACAAATTTACATCCAATGATTTGGACGTAAATAAACATATGCTTTTTTTACGTCCACAGTGTGGATGCTCTAGAAACGCAAGTGTATACTTGAATGCAGTATTTCCTGCATACCTACATGTATTCAGGAAATACTATGTGTGCTTAGTCAAGTTTGCAGGAAATAGTGTGTACTTGGACAAGTATGCAGGAAATCCTGTGTACATGACCAGGTACACACTAAAACCTCCATACATTTATGGGGGAGAGTCATCAAAGTGACTCTAGTAGAGCGATGTTAGTCCGTCTCGCTCTCCCAGGAGCATGAAAATTTGGTACACAAAAGTCGCTCCCCCAACAGCGACAAAGTCGACTCCTCCATTTTTTTCTGTGAGTGGAGAAGAGTACACTGGTAAAACAAATGTGCAGCTTTGCACACTTAAGCTGTGCTTTTTACTACTTTTCACTTCAAATGGAGTCAAGTTTTACTCGACATTACAATAACGTCCAAAATTTAAACGTCTCGCAAGTGTCGAATGTTTGGACTCTTGGACGCATGCACCAGCAATTGGGAAGCCATAACAGACGTCGAGTAACTGCACACTAAATGGCGAGCAGTTTATTGAACGTTTCGGAAGTGTCGAAACATTGCACACCAAACGAAGTTTAGTTAAGCTCGACACCTTGAAGAGTGCAATGTTGGCACATTTGGAACTCAACCCCATTGATGTATTAAAAGTAAACGTTTGTTTCACCAGTGTACGAACTGGCACCCGAGCGATTGGTAGTAAAATGACATCTGGCTGAAGTGCCATACGGCGAGACCACCAGCCGGTGCACCACAACCGGACACAGCAGCCACGCCTCAGCCACCCCGCCCCACCGGCCCCGCCCCACCCCGCCCCACCCCACCCCACCCCGCGCCGCCCTACTCGGCTACTAGGAGAGCAGGGAAGCCTTGGGCTACCAGTGCTTGGCTAGCTCTGCAGTGCTCCGCGCGGACTCCCCAGCCCTGTTGGCCATCAGACCAGCAAACTTGTGGAAAACCCAATTAATTGCTTTCCGTTTCCGCACAAAGTGGGCGTGGCATGGCGCGGCGGGGCGTGGCGTGGCGTGGCGTGGCGGGACGCAGCTCGCTGGTCGTAGGGCACGACGAGAGCTCGCAGACTATGCGCCCAGGCCGGCCCCGGGCCTGCCCGGCGTGCCCCCCCATGTTGTTGTAGCGCTACGGACGCAAAAGGGAAAGGTTATAGCAGAGGAGAGGCGGAGGAGAAGGGAGAAAGGTAGGAGAGCTAACGGCGGAATGGCTACCCTTCTACTACCCGTCAGTGTCATCCGGCAGCGCCCGCACGTCCACACGCACGCTCAGGATCTCTCTATCCCTCTCTATCTTTCCCTCTCCCTCTCTCCCTCCCTCCCCCACATACCTCTTTACCTCCTCACACACTCACGCACACGCGCGGCTTGCTGCGGTGGTGTGCGCATTGGAATGGAAGCGTGAAGCGTCCCAGATAAGTGTGGCCCTTGGGCAGCAGGCAGCAGGCTGGTGGCTCTGGTGGTGGGCCGGGCGGGGCGGGGCGGGGCGGGGCGGGGCGGGGCGGGGCGCGGCGGGGCGGGGCGACCTGCAGAGTGTTAGGCACCTCGCTCGTCCCGGTGCGGACCGGCCACGGCCAGGCAGGCAGGCAGGCGCGCCGCTCCCCGCGGTCCTCGAATTATTGCACTTTGTAATTCTTTTAATGTCTTATTGCTGCTCCCGGGGGCTGCTAAGCAAGTTAGAAACAGCAGCAGGGCGGCTGCGGCGCTCGACTCACCTCGCCTCAGCCTCCGCCCGCCTCCAAGTCCCTCCTGACCCTCCCGTAGGACCGTTCCAGGTCCAAAGCAAAGTGGACCCCAGGTTACACCCTGCCGGCTTGAACCGCCTCCGGCAGAGAGAGGCAGAGAGAGGGGGAGTAAGAGGGAAGGAGGGAGGGATGGAGGAAGTGAAAGAGAGGGGGAGGGAGAAGGAGAGGGAGAGGGGGAGAGAGAGAGAGGGGGGGGAGAGAGAGAGAGAGAGAGCGGGGTAGGGCGGGTTGGGGCGGGGAGAGAATCTGTTCTGTTCACGGGAGCGCGGGAAACTTTCCGGGTACACCTCTCTCTCAGAGTACCACGCGGGGCGGAGCGGGTTGGGGCGGAGCGGGGCGAGGCGAAGGGAAACTCGAGTAAAAAGTCAAAATCCAGCCGCAACGCAACGGGTGCCATGAAAATAATTTCTGCGCACACCGCATGCGTGACCCTGCGCTACACCTGTTTCGTCCGCGCCGCGATGACACGGCACGGGCACGGGCCGCCGGGCAGGGCTCTGGCAGGCAGTCCCTCTCCACAAAATGAAACCAAAACGAAACGACGAAATGACGAGCCGGCGGCCGAGCCGAGAGGGCCACGGGTCGCCGCAGGGTGTCATCAGGACGGCTCGCATGGGCACGCCTGGCACGGCAGGGCAGGGCAGGGCAGGGCCAGTCGGCTCCCGTTCGTAAAGTTGTATATACGTAACGCACAGAGTGAGGCCGCGTGCGCGGTGCTCTGGTCATTTGCACGTCTCTTTTCTCTCCCTCATCACTACTTCTCACTCATACTGACCTTTTTATTTTTTCATTTTTATGTTTATTTAATTGTGATTGTAGGAATGTGACGTCACGTTCTTTGGAATATGAATCGAATGATGCAAGAGACGACCACGATGTCTCACTTTCTCACTCCTTCGCATTCTACACAGTGAAAAATATCTTTGTAGATTTACGATAAACTTTGTAAATCGCGATTTACGAAATATGTTGTAAATTTACGTCGGACCTTCTTGGCTCATGAATGAATTTCAAGCCAATATGTAGTGCTTGTAATATTACGATTTGCAATTGTATAATTTTGCAACTGCACTTCGAGGAAAATTTTCCCGTAAACTTACGACTACTTTTCACAGCGTATCTCTGTGTCTTGGGCTGCCGCTCGACTTCCCCTAGGCTGCGCTACAGCTGCTGCACGGCGCTCACGCCCCGCCTTGTGGTCAAGGTGGCCTTGTAGATGTACCGAGGGGGTTGGAGTAGCAGCGCGGGTCAGGGAGGGGCGGAGGGCGGAGCGGGGCGGGGAGGAGGGGGCGCCACTTCACGCGTCCATTCATTCCTCCCGCTTCTTGCTGGTCCAGTAGTCTTTAGCATTCAAATGGGAACATTTGTATGCATAGCCTGTAAGGAGCGCCCCGCCCCCGCCCCCGCCCCGCCCCGCCACGCCGTACCACTCGTACGCGTCCGAGCCATAACCAACCTGTGCACATTTTCGTTGGTAACAAGCAGGCAGCACAGCGGCGGGGTGAGGCCGGTTGGGGCGGGGCGGGGCGGGGCGGGGCGGGGCGGGGCGGGGCGGGGCGGGGCGGGGCGGGGCGGGGCGGGGCGGGGCGGGGCGGGGCGGGGCGGGGCGGGGCGGAGCGGGGCGGGGCGGGGCGGGGCGGGGCGGGGCGGGGCGGGGTGAGGCGGGGCAGAACAGACGCGCGGCTCGCTGAGTTGTGCAAGGCCCCGTGCAACACGTCCTCCCCCGCCACGCCACGCCACGAGAGTTGGGCCGGGTCGCCGGTCGCCGCATGCGATGGCGCAAAAGTAATGCAAAACCATGCAAAATGTCGAGAAGAAAAAAAATCGTGCAGCTCGTACGCGTTTGTAAAAGGGGGTGGGGGTGGGGGTGGGGGGACTGGAGTTCATTGACACGGGCAGTACCACTCTGCAGCCATCTAGTGTTTCCAATCGGTCGGGTTCTGCCTGTACCCGACTGTCTTCCGTCTCTCTCCTTCTCACTTGAAACGCATGAGAGTGAGAGAGACGGAAGACGGTTGGGTGCAGCCAGAATCCGACCGATTGGAAACACTACAGCCATCACCCGATGAGAGAGATTTTCTTTTGAAAGGTTTGCAAACACATTTAATAACCGTATGAAACTATTGAGGGAGGGATAACTTCGAAAAATCATCATACGGCCCTGACAAGGTCATTTAAAATATCGGAAACACAGACAAAAAATTAAGAAGAAAGTTACAGAAAAATCCAACAAATCGAGAACAAATGAATGAACGCCTCGTCAGAACGAATTTGAAAAGAAAAATCAAAATTTATCGTAAAGTGATAAAAGTTATTATTTCGTTTTTTTTTTTTAAAAAAAAAATTATTAAACTAATCAAACAAAGAAGGTCACGAAAATCACTGTACACATTTTTCATGAGTGATCCCTCCACCGTGGATTCCCCCCTCCCCCATCGAAAACATTGTCCATTGTCCATAACAAACTTGCCGATGTCCTCCTGAGCGACAAGAGAACGGTCACCACCTTTCTCCGCAAACCCAACAGTCAACTTAATATACACTGTTCCTAAATGTGTACTTGAAAGCAAGCATGAGGATATGCATGCCAGCCATGGTATGCACTTGGAAGTGCATGCCTCCCATGGTATGCACTTGGAAGTGCATATGCCATGGTGGTATGCACTTGGAAGTGCATGCCTGCTATGGCATAATGCTATGGTAAGTATACACACTTCCAAGTGCATACCATGGCGGGCATGCACTTCCTAGAGCATACCAAGGCTGGCATGCATTTCCTAATGATTGCTTTCATAAGTGCACATTAGGAACAGTGAACTAAGTTCACTGTTAGGTTTGCAGTGTTTTTCACCTGTTCGGAATTTGCTTTTTTTCTTTTAAGGCCTCGCCGATGTCGCTGTACCTGAGAGCTAGGCGAGGGGAAGGGAGAGGGGGACAAGGCGTTCCAGGCGTTATTTCCATTTTATACCTCCAGCCAGGGCGGCTCCATTCATCTCAGTTCAATAACGGTCCCGACACGTGCTCCTTGTCTCCTTGTCGCGCGAACCCCGCCCCGCCCCCCCCCCCCCTCTTCTCACTTTACTTGCGAGCCCCCTTACCTCCAATCCCACACGTGCAAGGTTCCCCCCGCTCTCCACCGCGACCCTAACCGCGTGACCAGGTTCAAGTCGAGAGATGCCGAAAGAAGAGGGACGGGACAATAATTCATGCCTGTTCTCCATTTCCTTTGGTAAAAAAAAAATTGTTTGATTTTGAAAGTGGACAAAACGCTGATATTTTTTTAATACACACGTTGGTGCAAAGTTCAGGGTTGTTACAGAGTCGGGAATTTTTATTTCCCTGACTTTTCCATGACTTTTCCATGACTGAATTCGAGGTTTTCCATGACTTTTCCCCAGACATATATAGGACTAGGTTTTTAAAAAGAAAACGATGTAAAGCAATACTTGCACTTGCACAATTATTTATCCATTTTAAAGCCCTTTGAGGCACTCATTCGACATAAAATAAAAGAGCAAAACCGAAGGGGGTGCTGTCTCAAGTAGCAGTTGTTCAATGATTTACATTTTAAAAAAATCAAATGATTTTTTTGATTTTGGATTGATTTTTTGATTTTGGATTGATTTTTTGATTATGGATTGATTTTGTTTTATTTTGGATTGATTTTTTTTATTTCAAAATGACTTTTTGATTTTTCTGTTGATTTTTGATCTTTCATTGATCTTTTGATATTTTTCTTGATTGTTCGGGATGACCTCAGAAAATACACGCACATCTGATCCAAATTATTCTCTCAATTACATGATTAAATAGGATTTTTAGTAAATTATTGTGAATGATTTCTATTTATTCCAAATTATTGGAAATTAACTTGCAATAATGCAAAATAATCACAATTATTTCAATTATTTTTTAAAACTTTTCCGAAACAAATTTTGCTATGCAATTAGAAGGGTGGCGTAAAAACATAGAAAATTTTTGCGGCAGTAAACCTCCCGAAGGAGGTTGCGGTTCCCGCCAGGCACAGGGCTTTAACCCCCTGTGGCAGCCAACTGCTTCGGTGTTCCATGGGAACCGGCGCTTTGCTGACTGCGATCCTATCGCGCAATTCGACAGATTTGATCCCCGTACCACCATTGGCCTACCCCTAGAGGTACGAGCGGTGTCAAGGGCGTTAGACTTCCTGATCCCAGTTTCAGAGGCCTTACCTCAGAGGGGTACGCGGGATTCGAACCCACAACCCCGAGTGCCGACACATAGCCAGAACGGGAAGCGACCCAACGCCCAGAGCCACCGAGCCAACGGAGGTGAGACGTGTTTAATTTCTACTTGACCTGCCCTGGAGCAGCTGCCAAAGGAAATGCCAAGCGCGAAAAACACTTTCCCGAGTGGGAGTCGAACTTCGGACCACTCGGTTCAGTGTTGCGCGCTCTACCAACTGAGCCACGACGTCTCGATGACTATCCAGTTCGACTGGTTCGCGTCGTATTTGCCCTATCCCCCAGCCTCCAGCCAGGAGGACAGGCCCCGATTGTTCTTAATTTTTTTGATTTTTTTCGATCTTTTACTTTGATTCTTATCTGATATTTGTTTATTTTTTGAATACACCTTGATTTTTTATTTTGTTGATTGTGTTGATTTTCATTTTGGTTTTTGATTTTTGATTTTCATAGATTTTTTGACTTTTTCTGATTTTGAGGGATGAGCTCGTTACGTCGACGCACGATTGATCGAAAGATTTTTTTAAATAAAAAACATTTATAATTATTATTTCTTTTTAAAAAGCAAAATTAAATGAATTATTGATTTTTAAATGCCGAATTCATTACGTCGACGCACGGAAGGTCTACAGCAATAATATTTTAAAATTAAATTAAAAATAAATAATGTTTTTTTTTTTTAAATTAAAAAAAGGGGGTGACAGACGCTCCTCAGATTCTCCCCCTCTTCTCCACCTGTGTTCCCTCCCATTCCTATTGGTATCCCCAGCTGCTGAGTCAGATTCACATTGCCGGGAGGGCCATGCGCGAGGCTACAGCACTCTGCGTGGATGGCGCACTGGGCTGTACGCCGCCCCAACAGCGCCGGAGAGTTAGGCAACCAAATGCACTCTGGGGTGACATGGTAACCAAACCGCCGGTTGATGCCGGTGCATGGTGACGTTTCACCCGTTCGTTAAGCAGGTGTTTTGATCCATCTTATCGTGACGTGTACGTTTAAAATGTGTTTTCCACGACACTCGCGGAAGTGGGACGGAAGTGCATCCGCGAAGAAGTTTGCGTTCAACTTGATTTCCTCTGGCTTTGGGTAAATTCGGATAGTGTTTTTTTCCTCTGTCTGTTTACATGTGTCTGCGAGAATTGTGTGTGATTTGGCATTGGCTGTGCACGCTTACCCTCGCTTGCTGTGAGTGCTGCTAACCTAGACTGCCTTGCCGCCCTTTCGATTGCTTCCTTTGGTCACCGCCTACAAACACCACACTCACCTTCCACGACGCCTATTTGAAGTTTCTTTGAAATAAAAGCTTGCTTTCAATCACCTGCACGAACTTTCCTCTCATTTATTACAACCTTCACTCCAGTTTCCGGAAGCAGTTACACCGTGATTGTGGTAAGTGACTAGCTCTGCAGATAGTAGTATCTCTCAACAGGTAAAAATTAATGCTATAGTTGAGTACCTGTTCTAGGGGCGTAACTAAGGCTGATAAAAGAGGGGAGGGGAGGGAGGGCGATGCACCACCAGTTGCCGAACTGTAGGAGCAACGCGTCACAGGTTGCCTAACTTCCGGGGCAACGTGCCTAATTTTTGGTCTCCTTCGGGGACCAAGGGGGAGGGGGCGATTCCCCCCCCTAACGACCCCATTCCAGGCGCGGTTTTAAGTCGAGCTGACGGGAGGGGCGGATTGGCTGACGGGGATTGCCTACATACAGGGGTTTTGCATATCAAATTGCCTACATACAGGCGGATTTGGGGGCTGACCGCGATTGCCCCTTCGCCCCCCCCCCCCTTAAAACCGCGCCTGCCCCATTCCCCCACCCAATGACGCCCCTGACCTGTTCCTGCTCGAAGCCACACGCACAGCTTCAGCTGCTAGGATGAGTTATCCACTTAGCGTATCGCGTATCGCGTCTGGCGTATTTTGCGCCTCGCGTATGGCGTTTTTTACGCCTCGCGTATCGCGTATCGCGTCTGGCGTATTTTACGCCTCGCGTATGGCGTTTTTTACGCCTCGCGTATCGCGTCTCGCGTGTCGCGTTTTTCGCGCCTCGCGTCAAGCGTCGAGCGTCACGAGCCACGACGTACACGTCACGATAAGATGGATCAAAACACCTGCTTAACGAACGGGTGAAACGTCACCATGCACCGGCATCAACCGGCGGTTTGGTTACCATGTCACCCCAGAGTGCATTTGGTTGCCTAACTCTCCGGCGCTGTTGGGGCGGCGTACAGCCCAGTGCGCCATCCACGCAGAGTGCTGTAGCCTCGCGCATGGCCCTCCCGGCAATGTGAATCTGACTCAGCAGCTGGGGATACCAATAGGAATGGGAGGGAACACAGGTGGAGGAGAGGGGGAGAATCTGGGGAGCGTCTGTCACCCCCTTTTTTTAATTTAAAAAAAAAAAAACATTATTTATTTTTAATTTAATTTTAAAATATTATGCTGTAGACCTTTCGTGCGTCGACGTAATGAATTCGGCATTTAAAAATCAATAATTCATTTAATTTTGCTTTTGAAAAAAAAATAATAATTATAAATGTTTTTTATTTAAAAAAATCTTTTGATCAATCGTGCGTCGACGTAACGAGCCAGTCCCGATTTTGAGGGATTTTTTAAATTGATTTTGCATTGATTCTTTTATGATTTCTGAGAAAACCTGTGATTTTTTATTTTTTGATTTTTTTTAAATTGTCATTTTGATTTTTTTTTTGATTTTTGTTTTCGTGATTTTTTTGGCCTTGTTCAATGATTTTCGAAGACAGCACCCCCTCGAGCAAAACCTTTGTTACGGCGCGGCAGGCAGAGGACACCGGCGGCACTGCAATTTAACAAACTTCCACACTGTTAAAAATGCCGTAGGGAGTTACGGTACGCCTACGGTCTGTACCGTAGTTTTCGTGTACGGTCAGACCGTAGCTTATTATTACGGTACGGACTGTATTTCATTGTGGATAGAATGTGCCCCATTGAACTTCCCCAACACATTTGTAGGCTACGGTGTGTACCGTAAGATTCAGACCGTAGACGAAAATTACGGTCCGGGACCTGGTGACAAATTAACGACGCGTACCGTAGGTATTTACCATAGTATTTTCTCACAGTGTGCATGACTCGGCGCTTGATTTCCCTGACTTTTTCATGACTTCCATGACTCGAATTTTTTTCCCTGACTTTTCCATGACTTCCAGGTTTTCCATGACCTGTAACAACCCTGAAAGTTTGACTTTAAGCCACTTATCGCAGGGCGGGAGCACCCCGATATAGTCTTCCCAGCGAGAGATTGACCCAGGCTTGCACGCGTTTCCTATCTGCCTTGGGTCATTCTTCCGCTGGGACGCATACACCTACATGATTTTCATCTCCAGTGGTTTCTACGAGTAATCAGAAAGTGCGAAATTTTGTTTCACACCGCATATGTGATTTTTCTCATCTACCAACAGTTCCCCTATATGTAGAGCAGTATTTTCAACTGCAAAAATCTTATCTAATAAAAGTTATAGTTGAACTCTGGAAAAAGTGGAAATCTCCACACCATACCCCGAGGGTCCACCTCTCTGGTAATCTTGTGTACACATTTCCCGCTTACTGATGGCAATAACACCCCAAAAATCGCTCTTTTTGTTGTTTTTCATGCGGTTTTCAGTTTTCCCTCACTATTATTTTTTTTAAATACATAAATTTTAAAGTTTTTTTTTTTTTAATTTTACCGAAAACTAACCGGTAACCGTCTGAGTACGCTCCAGAACAGAGCGGTGGACCCACATATCTTTTACCTCCTCTGCTATACCG
The DNA here is from genome assembly GCA_029379305.1 of Frankliniella fusca. Classification (NCBI taxonomy): domain Eukaryota; kingdom Metazoa; phylum Arthropoda; class Insecta; order Thysanoptera; family Thripidae; genus Frankliniella; species Frankliniella fusca. The sequence goes on from JAHWGI010001074.1 coordinate 110,983, forward strand.
ACACGACCTGAGTCTTCCGCAACTCCTTGCCCTCCGCGTCCGGCAGCAGGTCTCACCACCTCCCAAATGTGCGATCTCTCTCTGTCTCTGTCTGTCTTTCTGCCTGTCTCTCACTCTCTCTCTCTCTCTCTCTCTCTCTCTCTCTCTCTCTCTCTCTCTCTCTCTTATCCCCCGCTTCTACGTCCCTCCTTCCTGTACTGGACCGTTCGGACTGGTGATTAGCGAGCTTTTCCCACCGGAGAACGAACCTTAAATTGCGTGTCCGGTCCCGGACCGGGCCGCACTGGCCTGGTCTCTCGACTGACCCGCCCCGCCCCGCCTGCACGGTCTGCCCCCGCCCCGCCCCGCCCCGCCCCGCCCCGCCCCGCCCCGCCCCACCCAGCCCAGCCCTGCCCGCGCTAGGACTAGAGGTCCGAGTTGAGTGGAGTTTCCCGCCCTATCCTCCTTGGCCCTTATCTTTGGCTCCTGCGCCAGCTCGCCTTGCCTCGCCAGCCTGCCCAACCTATCAGCCGCGCTGCCCCTGGGAGCCCCCGCCGCCCCCCGCTGCCCCCCGCCGCCCCCGGGCGGGGCCCGCGGGGGTGGAGCGCAGGGGGTCCTCAAGCGTCACCGCCCGCCGCGCCCGGAGCCCTACGCCGAGCGAGCTTGCGGGCCGAGGTCGAGGTCGGGCTCAGGTGCACGCCGCCCCGCCCCGCCCCCGCCCCGCCCCGCCCCGCCCCGCCCCGCCCCGCCCCGCCCCGCCGCGCCCCGCCGCGCCCCGCCGCGCCCGCAAGAGGAGCGCGAGAAGACCTCCTCACACACACACCACCACCACCACCACGCCCTGCCGCGGTCCGGTGACGGTCGCACGAATCTCGCGGCGAAGGACCTCCCATCCGATCGGTGCCGATACGACCTGGGGTTCATCTATTATCCGGTGCGGAACCGTAGCAGCGTCAAATTGCAGCCCGAATCGTTAAAGACCGCTGCACCGAGGGAGCAAATTACGCTCCAAAATGGTCAAATTTTGTGATGTACACTAGTGTTTCCAATCGGTTGCATTCTGGCTGTACCCGACTGTCTTCCGTCTCTCTCACTCTCATGCTTTTTAAGTGAGAGGGAGAGAGTCGGAAGACAGTCGCGTACAGGCAGAACCCGACCGATTGGAAACACTAATGTACGCCGGATTACCACGAGGGTCGCACCAAACCGAGTAGTCTTCACAAGAATTTTTTTCTGTTTATTTCCCGTCGAGAATATTTCCCTTGACTAGCACCACACTTCCATTTACTCGCAATAGTTAGTTAGGGGTGGAACCCAAGTTGAAAATGCAAAACAATGACATTCGGGGATACGGACCGTTGTTGATCGTTACAACCGGAGGACAACATCCCAAAGAAAGACACGACACGCGTGGCGCGTGCGATACGCAGGCCGACGGCACATGGGCACGGCTTCTTTTTCAATAAAGAGGTGCGACGATGTGATTTACTTACCTGTTCCTCGTTTTAGTCGGCGTACAAGAGGGGCGGCAGATCGAGTCGTGTTGCCGGTCGTCTTCGAGGTGCGGCTCGCTCCTCGCTGAGCCTAGGCTGAGCGCTGGGAGCGCCGCCGGCCGCAGCAGTATACACAGCAGTAGGATAACCTCTCAAACTGCGTTTGACACGGTCCAGGAGTCCCAGGGACGAGTGCACAGAGAAACAACGTCGGGAAAAAACCTCACCCAACTCGAAACATTCCAAGTTTAACTAAAGAATATATGCGTCATGAACGGAAGGGCACGGCACGACACGGCGAGAGACACGACATGGCCTGGCGTGGCCAGCTCGGCATGCGGCGCTTATTGAACAGCTGACTCAAGCTGACTGATGAGCCGGGAGGCAGAGGTACCAGTGTGAAATATGAAACCGAATAAACTGCGACCCTCTCCCGAAATAAAACTAAAAACATACTTCCCAGTTTTGAACTTTTCTCGCTTTTTTTTAATATTTATATTTTTTTTATATTTTTTGGTTTCGTATCAAGCGTAAAGCAGGAGTATCGCAGTCGAGGATGCCTCCCCTCGCTCTCAATATGTCTACGTATATTTTTGCAGCATCGGCCTGCTTTCGCTTCATCCCTCGGCACCAGTGGCGGCGGGTGTTTCGCGACATTGACGGCGTCATGCATTGTAATCCTTGCCCCGCCATGGAGCTTCATGGCCTTGTCCGTGTGCCATAACGCCCAGGGTGTCGGTTTTCAAGGCGGCGGGCCGCCAGCCCGGGCCGGGGCGGGGGCCGGGATGGGACGGCGGTGGTGGTGGTGGTGCTGGGTGTTAGAGCTAGGGGGATGATACCATGTAAGGAGAGACGACCCCCGCCCGCCTCAACCTCCCCCCCCCCACCCCCCACCCCCCACGGCCCCCTGCCACATCCCACGCCGCCACTGTTATAAGGAAGACTATAGACATTCGCTAAGCACTTCTCATCTTCTCGAGTCAACCTATCTTCTGGGTTGCCGTGCGGGTGGCGGCAGCCACGCGGCCGTGGTGCGCAGCGCAGGGCAGAGGGGCTACACATGCCCCTAGCCTCCTGGCACCCGGGTCACGAAGAAGGAGAAGCAGCCCTCGAGCAAGTATCCCCCCGGCGGAACCAGGCAGCCCCAGCCCAGCCCGCTGATCGAAGGGGAAACAACTCTGATATTTTGAACTCCTCGTAATTCAGAAAACTTCAGAAAAAAATCTCGAAAATTCCCAAAAATTCACAGAATGTGTGTACTCCAAAATTCAGAGTTGTTCCTCCTTCGCCCAGCCCGCTACTGCTGCTCGTGTGTTCTGCGCTGTACCGTTTTATCTTGAACGGACCCAACCCGTTCTCTTCCACAAACGCGCCCCCCCCCCCCCACACACACACACAAGCGCGCTAGCACCCGCACCCGGCGTTAAAATAACGCAATCAATAACGCAATAACCCTTTCCCCGTATTGCTTGGAGGGAAGAGGGCCGGCGGCGGGGCAGGGGCTGCGCTGCGGGAAAAGGAAAGGCAATGATAATAGCAAAGAAAGGACGAGGGTCCAAGAGAAATGGAATTGAGGGGAAAGGGGAAGAGAGGGGGTGGGGTGGGGAGCCAGAGCAGAGGGGAGAGAAAAACGGGAGAAAGAGCCGAGCCGAGGCGTCGGCGAGGCGGCCGAGGGGAGAATAGGTCAATCATGTGACCATTGAGGCTGCGTACCGTTCACAGCGTTCGGGTCGGACCTAGCCGAGTGGAAAAGGAGATAACGCAACCTCTCCCCCCCCCCCCCCTCCCTGCGTCTTCCCCATTTTCTTCCTCTGCGGCAACCGTTTTTCCTGGCGTGTGCGCGCGTGGGGGGTCCTGGTCCGGGGGTGGGAGCGTTACAAGTCAGAGCGGTAATGTCGCACTTGTCCTCCTCCAGCCTGCAGCAGGAGCAGCCCCGGGCCGGGCGGGGCGGGCGGGGCCCACCGCACCGGAGAGCGCTCTCCTCGCTCTGTCTCGCTCGCACCTTTACGGGCACACCTCTTGAGTGCGAGAGAGACGGGAACAAGTCGGTCGGCGCCAGGACCACGTCGCCAGGTGGCAGCACCCAGCGCGGGCCGCGATGCGCGGGGCCAAGCGGCGGTACCCCGCGGGGGGCGCCACGTAGCGCCACGGCGCCGCACGCACAAGGGATATAGCAGAACGGAAACAACAACTGGATTTCGGTGAAGCAAGAGCGGTAAGGCTCAAAATTCAAAGTCCTCTGCAATTTTCCTTGACTTAACATTTTTCTATTCTTCTTTCTCAACTCTTTTTACTGTTTTTGAGAAAGGCATTCTGCTAAAACTAAAATTTAAAAAAAAAATAAAAAATAAAAAAAAAAAATGCGGGGAACAAGTAAACGGAGATCCGTAAGCTAGAACATTGTGATTTCTGTTTACTTCTTCCCCACATTCCTCTATATTTAGCTTTACCAGCTTTTAGCATACTCCTATTAAAACTGGGAGATGATGATGATGACCCCTTAGAAGTAAAGACATTGTCCAAGAAGAGAACACAGTACAAGTTAGTTTCCACACAAAATCACAATGTTTATTAAATCTAAACAATGCTGGTTACATTGTATCAGTTACTCTTAGGTCCCTGTGTCGACTTGGACAAGGGGCACAGATGTACAGGCATGCCGTTCATCAGTGTTCGACAATATTTTCTATAGCTGCTGCCTTTATTGAACATCTCTGTGCCCAGAAAAAAAAGAAGAAAAATCATAAATTCAAACTAGAACACAGATGATCTCTGCATGCACAGCACCTTACATCATTAATATAAAATAATTCTTTTACATGGTGTAAATCTTCAGAAGACATTTCTGCATCTGCAAATACAACAGATGATAGATTATTGCTTATTGACTTTGAATAAAGATTTAAAAGAACATCAACAATTAAATACACATAGAATCAAGACAACATTACAATAGCCCTGCACAATAACTATCCCACACACAACTGTCCCATAAATAAAACAAAACTTGTCAAAAACTTGCTCAACAACAAAATAAAATTATCTATTGACTTTCATAGGGCAAACAGTGTCTAACACTAACATGCATTGTGCGAAACCCACCGAAAACTTTGACATAACACATTCCAGAGTTCTAAACTCATCATCAAAACCACCCTATTTTTTATCATCACAGATATTATGGCAATTAGTGCCGCAGGAGCTACAGAAGAACTGGATAATGTGCAACTCAGAGAACATTTTCCCCATCTACATTTGAGCACAAGACAGCTACAGTATGAAAATGTAACAAATAGATACAGGGAATCACAAGATTAAAAAAAAATTCATCGACTTTTTCTTTCCCTATCCCACTGCAAGCATACAGAACTCCTCTCACCCTTAGGCTACTTCAACAAATTAAAACCGGAAGTTCCCCAAGGGTCAGAAGCAGCTTTAAGCACAGCTGTAATACCCCGCACAGTAGTTCCATGAGCTGCAGCCCCCGAAGCACCGTCCCTCTTCTACGACGGCACTAATCCCATGCCGACACCCACCCCCACCCCGACCCCGGATCCCACATTGAGACCGTTGAGACTCACTCCGGACGCCGGCATCACCACGCCGACGCCGACCCCCGCCATCGCGACGGAGCCCATGGCCACCGAGCCCATGGGGGTCATGAGCTGGTGCGCGAGGAGCGACTGCTGCTGCGGCTGCAGGGAGAGGCCGGGCAGGCCGAGGCCCTGCATGGAGAGGGGCATGGCGAGCTGGGCCTGCGCTAGTGCCTGAGCCTGGGCTTGGGCTTGTGCCTGGGCTTGTGCCTGGGCTTGTGCCTGGGCTTGTGCCTGGGCTTGTGCCTGGGCTTGTGCCTGGGCTTGTGCCTGGGCTTGTGCCTGGGCTTGTGCCTGGGCTTGTGCCTGGGCTTGTACCTGGGCTTGTGCCTGGGCTTGTGCCTGGGCTTGTGCTTGAGCCAGAGCTTGTGCCTGGGCTTGGGCTTGCGCCTGAGCTTGTACCTGGGCTTGTGCTTGTGCCTGAGCCTGCGCCTGGGCTTGGGCTTGCGCCTGAGCTTGGGCTTGGGCTTGCGCCTGGGCTTGTGCCTGGGCTTGCGCCTGGGCTTGAGCTAAGGCCTGCGCCTGCGCCAGAGCTTGAGACTGCGCTTGAGCTTGCACTTGGGCTTGCACTTGGGCATGCGCTAGCGCCTGGGCCTGCGCTTGCAGCTGCTCCGGGGTGGCCAGCACCGCGACGCCCGCGTCCAGCTCCAGGGGGTCCAGGCCGGGCGCGGGCGCGGGCGCGACGACGCTCGCCCGGGCGGAGCGCGCCGGCTTGATGCCGTAGTGCAGCGACAGGTGGCTCTTGAGGTTGTCCTTGCGGGCGAAGGCGCGCTCGCACACGTCGCACTTGTAGGGCCGCTCGCCGCTGTGCGTCATCATGTGGCTCTTGAGCTTGCGGTCGCGCGCGAACGCCTTGCCGCACACGTTGCACAGGAAGGGCTTGACCTCGTCGTGCAGCCAGACGTGCTCCGTGAGGTGGCCCTTGCGCGAGAAGGCGCGGCCGCAGATGCCGCACGGGTAGAGCTTCTCCTGGGTGTGCACCACCATGTGTCGCTTGAGCGCGCACTTCTCCGCGAAGCACTTGCCGCACACGTCGCAGCCGAAGGGCTTCTCGCCCGTGTGGATGCGCAGGTGCGCGGCCAGGTTGTCCTTCCGCGAGAACATCTTGTGGCACACGTCGCAGGCGAACGGCCGCTCCCGCTCGCGCTCCGCCTTGTCCTCCGCGTCCGCCTGGTCCCGCGGGAGCCTCACCTGCTCGCGCCGGTCCCGCGCCGCCGCCGCCGCCGCCGCCTTGCCCGGTGAGGCGGTGGTGCCGGCGCCCGCGCGGCTGGGCTTGGCGTGCGTCTTGATGTGGTTCTTGAGGTGGTCGCGGCGCAAGAACGCCTTGCCGCACAGGTCGCACTTGAGGGGCTTGTCACCGCGGTGGATCATGAGGTGCAGCTTGAGCTTGTCCTTGCGGTTGAAGGCGCGCAGGCACACCTCGCACTTGAAGGGCCGCGCGGTGCCGCCGGCGGGGTCCTCGAGCGGGTGCGCGCCCACCAGGTGCATCATGGCGTGCCTCTCGAGGGCGGCGGCGTCCGCGAACTTGAGTCCGCACTCCGCGCAGTCCAGCGGGCCGGGGCCGGGGCCGGGGCCGGGGCCGCCCTGGGCGGTCGGCCCGCGGCTGCCACCTCCGCCAGGGCCCAGCAGCTCCTCGTCGGCCTCCTCCAGGCTCACGATGGGCTTGACGTCCGCGTCGTCATCATCATCGTCGTCCATGCCGAGACTCACCTGTCCACATCCCGAGCAAGATCAGAATCATCGCAAAACAAGTCTATTCATAAGAATCACAAACCCCAAAGAGACTAGCTCCATTGCAGGCGGCTACTTTTAAGCTTGGAGTGTAAATTGTGATAAGTAATGAAATATTGAGTCATAACAGATTTTTTGGGGGGAAAGGGGGGGGGGCACAATTCTGACAGAAGCACAGGACAGGACACCATATGGGCTCTTACCTGGGGTTCACCTGAGTTCCCGTGATGAATTAACTCAAAGCGCTGGCTACAAGATGCGCAGAGGTAAGGCTCCTCTTTGCTCAGCACATTCTGATCTGGTATGTCGTCATTAGGTTTGCCACACAACAAGCAGGCCATGTTCCTCCAACTATTCGGATCATTGTCGTCGTCATCATCATCATCATCATCGTCGTCGTCTTCATCACCTTCATCATCGTCATCAGGAGACAATGATGCAGCTTCTGTTTTAGTCTTTGACATTTGCCTGCAGTTACTTTCACTTCCATTCAGGCCTGGACCACTGGACTGGATGGCAGAGTCACTGTCTCCGATGTTGTTCGCAGCTCGTTCTGCCATCTGCAAGAAGAATCAAAAATCATAACAACAGCACAAAATTTTTCTTCGAATAATTTAAAACTATTTAGAGGATGAAAATGACCAATTGTATTTGTAAGTATCAGATAAAATATTTTACAATCCACCTCTTGGTCCTAACCTTCCAGAATTTAAGTGTAACCTACCAACACATATAGATTGTTTACAAGGACAAATTGAAATGAAAATTTCATGTGATGCAATTTAGAACTGATGGCAGTTCATGACATTACAGTCACATACACTTGGATAGTTTTGAACTGAAAAATCATAGATAATACACAGCAAATACCTTGAGATTTGTTCCATGAACCATCATAATACATTCATTCCAACATCTTGCATTGGAAAATATCTGTTGTATTCCATTCTTTGCACTCCTCCAGGCTTAACTTTGTTTCTTTTGGCTGAGTTGGAGCCCAAGATTTCCACGAAACTCGTAGCAGCCACCTTTTCCAAAACAATAACAGACTTCGGAGGTTATGGACGTCATGGGTTCACTCGGGGTGTCGATCGTCTTGCTTTTGGGGACAGAGTATTCAAGTCACCAACTTGTGGCAACACAACAATGTTCGAACACAAAGTAACGCTCGGGCAGAGTGGACTGGCAAGACAAATCAAAACGTACGGCAGTCAGAATACCTGTTGACAAACACCCATCCCAAGTCAGAGTCCAGTAGAGTCCACTTGCTGTGCACTGTGCACCCCCCACCCCATCCGCCACCCGCCCACTGCACCGCGCCAGCACCGCGCACCACCCCCCGCCGTAAGGGCTCAAGAGATGAGGGATTTCCCTGTTTTCGTTTGAGGAATTCGGAACTGGTCTAGTTCGACATCAGTACCGTTCTTCTTTCTCGCCTTTTTAGGCACGAAGTAGCCTTATGGTTTTGTCAGGTGGTTTTTTTTTTAACCAATGTGGTCCCTTACCTAATTCCAAATTTTTCTGTATGATTTTGATAGGACTTGGCAGAGAGGTAGAACTCAATCTACTTAGTTCACTGCTGGAATGCCAGCCCAAAGTTAGCTGCCAATTTTTTTGATTATGGAAATTCTTTTGGCCAACCTTGACATGGGGAGTGCCAATAAATATACTTCTGTAGACTTCATATGAGTACTTTTATTCAGAACAATTTGTTATAACTACATACTCGTACAAAATTTAATAAAGAATAGTTCCTCTAAAGTTTAAGGCTTGTTTGAAACAATTACAGACACTGATAATAACAATATTTCTTCATGGTCTCCAGTGTTTTAAGAGCTGCAGACAATGAAGGCGCTTGAAAAACCAAATTTTGTGTGACTGGATGTGTTTGGATGGATATATAAGATTGTTATTAGCTCTCAGACTGTGTTCCTTTGCTGTCATTTAATGCTCAAAATTCAAAACTTGTATGGCAAGTTCCCTTTAAAAGAGAGGAGTTGTAAAGCCTTGTAGTTTGAGCCCTAAAAAATGAAGCAACTTAAAACTAGATCCTAAGATATAAATAGAGCTGAATAAATGAATCCGATCTCACTTTTTATCTCAATTTTTATGAATGAAAATCTTCAATTACTGAGATAGAAATTGAGATTACGAGCACGTTTTTGTAAGCTGAGCAAAGGAACAGGGGACAACTCTTAACAAAAATATTTCCAAACCCATGACTTGCTTCGCAATTTTTTAAAATGCCAGTTTAAGAGTGGTGAAACAAACACATAACGCCTCCCAATCAATAACTGGTTGCTACCCGTAAAAATGCCAATTGACATACTTCATTTGACAATAAAAATGAATTCATTGAAATAGAGGTTCCAGATACTGTCTTGATAGACATTCAAACTGATTACCAGACCATTGGATGACATATTTGTAAGCTGAGGTAAAAGTATCAAAGAGTTCAGAGACAAATGTTGACACAGCTACAAGATGGTTTTTCAGTGCAAAGGCACTCAGGACTATACAAAGTATTACTGTTAGTTCTTCTAAATATTATTAAGTGACTGTTAGTCCTGCCTTAACTCTCGTACATGTCATCCACACCACACAACAAACATGTTAGAACTTCTTGCACAAAAACAGTTTGATGAGATTATATTCATCCTTCTTTAAAACTAATTTACAACTGTCCAGATCCAAAGATAAAAGTCACAGTAAGACCTGATTAAAACATATTTCTTTTAGAAGTACAATAAATGCCACATAATACAACTTTTATTTGTGTTTCAAGTTTAAAATACTCCAAGCTAAGAACAGTCTCCTTCACAACTGCAAACCATTTTAGTTTGTAGGAAAATATAAGTCAAAATTTTTAAGATTTTATCATCTTAGACAAATTTTGGAGCCAGTTGAGTACATCATTATTTCCAAACTCAGACTAGTAATTCAAACATAATTACTAAAACATCACTAAGAAGAAAAATTGAACTCTCGAGAATAGAGCTTTTATCATGGGCCACGGGGGTATGCAGTTTACAGTGTAAGAGATCATAAAAAAATCTCAAATGAGCAAAGACGCAGAAAATATTATCACTTTAGTCTTCAGATTAAAAGCGGCATCAGCATTAACTCTTGTGGCACAAATAGACTCAAGAGTTTACTTTTTCATTTATCACCAATGAGCTGCACCTTGACTAAGTGTTTGTTTTTTCTTTTTTAATACAGACATCATTTTTATAAAACCATACATTAAATCATATTGTGGCAATATTAAAATATCCTTAACTAAAAATAAGATTTTTTTTGATTTAGAGTCACCTCAAAATAGAGGTATATAAAATAGAGGACTTTCAAGCTCTGTACAAATTTTGATTTCAAAAACCAAAAGTACTAAGAACTTAAAATATAAACCTACTACATGTAAACATGTCATCAGTCATAACATCAGGGGTGTTCGGAAGTGAAGTAAAACTCCCACTGTTTGAACTTCCATGCAATCTGGCTTTGTGAAAACAGAACTAAAAATACAGTTACAGAAACCAGATCTTTTAATAAATTAACTTTTTCAAGTACTGTACATCTTAAGTTGTACTAATGTTCCAGTGAGCCTGGGCATGACTGGCTTTGGTACGTATGACTTCAAAACTTTTCTACACTTGTTTCATGTTTTATTTGATCACTTGAGCTGTGTAGTATTAAGGTGTTCGGCATCATAATTCTTGTGAATGTATTTGAGATTCCTGCATTTATATGAAAAACTCACTTGATGCATCTGGGCATGAAAGTTAATGCCTATTAATAGAAAAATATTTGCAAACTCTAAAGTACTTCACTTACGCAAAAAGAAAAAACACCTTTTTTTTTTTCCATTTTCTTTTTGTAGGACACCACAAACATTCCACATTCTGATGCGAGAACTTTTCATTAAATACTACAACAAAATGGCAGATGCTGCTTAGCCACACTTAATACATTTTTTTTCCCCTTTAAAACTTTTAGTCAAGACATACCTCACACATTATTTAGTCTCTTGCTAAATCCATAAAATGAATTTCATGCCAATCACTCAGGTACGGTCAATATTGTAAAAACATTTAAAAACCAATTTCTATTATGCTCACACAGCTGAGAACAATGCTGTTGGCACTTCAACATTAAATTTTGAAGAGCTACAATCAACATCTTCTTGACATGTTTCCCAACAGTAAAAGCCACTATCATAGTTGCTTTCACTACTGTCGATGTTGCTAGTAGGGGCCGGTGTGGTGGAGAATGAATAAGACTGAAGGAGCACTTTTGCGGATGGACGCAACTCAGAATGCACCTGCAGGCAGTCTAAGGCAAGTTGTCTTGCCACTCCTTGAAGAGAATCAGGCATACGCGGAGGATCTCTGCTGCATGCAATCTGTAAAATTAATAATAAATTTGAAAATAGGAAGAATGAGTTTTGAAGGAAAACAGTTTTGACTACCTTATATCAAATGTTTTACCTTGTACATAAGAGCGAGGTGATTTGATGCATTGCTTTCTCTCCAAGGGGGCCTTGTTGTGGCCATCTCAATCATGCAACAACCAACACTCCAAATGTCGCATGAGCGTCCATAGTCTTCTCCCCGAAGAACTTCTGGGGCCATAAAGGCAATAGTTCCTAAAAGTTGTCCTTGAAATTCTCCAGAAAGTGTACGAGCAGCTTGAAGCTGTGCAGCAGTACCCAGATCTCCAATTCGAAGATGCTTGCCAGTACTATCCACAAGAAGATTTGCACCTTAAAATTCAAAATTAGAGAGGAAAATTAAGAGATGTACTATGAAAAGATAAATAGGTAAATAGGTAAGTGGGTACAATACCTTTGAGGTCACGATGCAAAATATGCTTGTGGTGCAAGTAGCTTAAACCACTGAGAACTTGCTGGGTGTAGTTTAAAATGACTCGTTCGCTAAATGCTCCGTATCTTTCTAAAAGACCAGATACAGATCCACCAGCCATCCATTCAACAAACATGCTAAAATGGGTGGATTGCTTTGTAGCCCCAATCATCCGTACAATGTTCTCATGACGCAGAGTCTTCAAGACTTCTAGTTCCTGCCTTACAGTATTTTCAACTCTGTCCTGCTCTTCAACAGAGTTACGACAAAATGAAACCTGTATAGAAGAATCCAGGTTACTTTTGAGGCTACATATTCAGAAAGCCGTGGGAAGAAAAAGAAAATTGATACAAACCTGTTTCACTGCCATAAGAGTACCACTAGTTATATCCCATGCTTGGTAACAGGAGCTGAATGCTCCTCTTCCTAAGATAGGCCCTCTTACCCAATCGTCGCCTTCCCTGTACCGTTCATTGTATTCTATGACATTGCTTTCTCTTTTGTTCAGGCCCTCCATATTCTGTAGAAATTCAATTTCATTACAGGTTTTAGCCAAGTAAAATTAGGTACACGAAAAGTTTACATTATAGTAAACACATACCTTTTCATGAGGGTAGAATGCTGAGTGCAAGTCTCTACAATGTGTTCCACTGCTGTTGTCAAAATAATCAGAATCATCAAAAACCAAAGGCACAACAACTTCTTCATCTTGATCTTTATCCAAGGAGTTTTGTTCTGATGGAGGGTGGTACAAAACAATGCCAGGGTTTGATTCCAAAGTGCCTTTTACAGGGGTACAATTAGGAGCAGTTGGAGTAGCAAGTTTAGTGGGCTTAGCCCACAAATTAGCTTCAGGACAACAATCTTCTAATCTGAAGTTAAAAAAGAAAAACAAAAAAAACAAGATTTTACAATATATGTTAACAATTCAAATAAGATTAGAACTCTTCACTTTGATCCTTGCTGCTAAATAATACTCACAGACGACGTTCAAGAGAAGGTGCTACTGCTACCTCAGGAACAGGGCTTCCAGCAATGCAGGCTGGTTTCGTTGGCAAAACAGATATGTCTTCAGACTTGCTATTCTTCCTAAACAGATTGACCAAACGGGATCCTGAGGGTGCGTGAAGAGGCCCAGAGCGTTTTTGACTGACACCACCCAACAGTGGTGGAGAAGGGCTTTGTCCACTTGACACTCCAATACCAGGCAAATGTTGAAATTTGACAGGTCTCCTAGTTCTGGTACGACTAAGATCCAAATCTTTGGGCCTAGGAGGAGAGGTTGTTGGAACAAGCCGTGATGGTTTAGGAGGAAGAGATGGGGTATTGCTTTGAAAAGAGCTTGATCTGGCTGGAGAAACATCTGACTTCAATGGCGATGCTTTGCGAGCCATTTGTGGGGTAGTAGTGGGTGTTGCTACATGATTTTAAAGAAACAGAAACGTATTATCAGTTATACCCACAGTTAGAATTCACAATTTAAAATCAAACAAAAAAAGAAACACTTACCATCTTTTTTGCCTCCCTCAACAACTGGAGATTGCACAGTGGGTTGCTGTAACATCTTTCTTAGTCTAGCTTGTAATGTTGGCTCTAATGTATTTATCAGTTGACATGCTCTTTGAATAGGTGTTGGAAAGGCTACATCCATGGAAATATTAACAAGACTAACAAATAGAAGTCTTGCTAATCTGTTGACAGTTACATGAGGGCTACGCAGGGCATTAGCACAAAACTCTAGCATGCTGACTAGTCTCTGACCACCTGTACCCACTGTCAACAAATGGTAAAAATAATTTAGTACTTCATTGATGAATAAAACCTAATGCCAATATTTTACATGTAACTTACAAATTGGTGAATGGCTATGATTAGGAGATATAAAGTCACTTTGGAAAGTGTGAAGAAGACGTTCCAGCATTACAAGTCTCCCCGCCAATGATTGCCAGTTACTACTTGATACTTCACCAACACCATCTTCTAAAATACAGCTAAGCACCAAGTTGAGGTTACGGCCTTCATCCATGGCACATGATGAGCTTTAAGAAATTAATTCAAACTCATGAAAATAAGGACATAAAAAAAAATATGAGGAGAAAAAATAAAATTTAATTTTTCTTACCTAGTTTGTGAGCCAATAGCTAGATCCCCTTCTTGTCCTTTGGCTAATTCTAACAATACATCTATACTTAGTTGAGATGTTCTTCTATTACAATCAGCACACTTAAGCAATAGGGCTCTGACAATCGGACGAACTAATCGCTGAAGTTCATCAGCATCACTACTAGTTCCACGGCATCTTGCATGATTTAACATGACTTGAAGACAACGCTGTAAAGTAATGGGTAAGTTTCAAGCAAAGTCAAGCTTTCTATTATTTTGATGTTCTAGGACTAAATACTTGAACTCACCACCCATGCCTCATAAACCTTATAAACTGGATCTGCTGCAAACACAGCCATTATTCTAGCACAGCATGATAAGACACGCTGCTGATATTCTTCATTGTCAGACAGATATGCGACAGAAACATCACTTTTAAGACGACGAAAGGCTATTTCTCGTGCTTTCCAATCTCTGGAGTAAAGGCAGCATATAAGGTCTACTCCAAAAACCTACAAAAAAAGTAAATTAAGTAAGTAAAATTTCAAGAGTTAATTAAAAATATCTATATATATATATTTTCCACTTTGCTCTAATTAATAAACATCTTACTTTTATCCATTCTCCTGCAATTCCCAGTTGTTCAGGAGGAATAGCCTCTGTGTGTGGTAGAGTGACATCTTCAGTGAGACAGGAGCAAACAGATGAGGAGGAAAGGGATAACTGCATAGAGCGATGTGTTGTTTGGGATACTGAAGATGACATGCCATTTCCAGTACTTCCTCGTCTTTCAAAGCTTGCTCTTGAAGGAAGACTGCAATTACTTATGCTTTTCCTTCCAGACTTCACAGGTGATGAAGCAACAGAGTGAGCTCTAAAGTTGTGGTTTATGTGATTGTTATTGCTGGAGTGGGGAGATATTGCAGGTGGACCAAAAGACATATCAGTTAAATAAGAGGAGGCAGTCTTTTCATGAGCAGTGTGTGTTGAGCTGCAAGTTGAAGAGTTTGGAGGGGAATTACTCCACAGGTGTTGAGATGAATGGGGTCTAGAGGGGGATACCGGGAGGACAGCCATTGCTGTATCTCCCTCCCAAACTTGTCGACACAAAGGGCAGAGGACTGGTTCACCTTGGTGATTGCATTCAAGGGCCCCTGTACATGAAATCATTGTCAATTAGAATAAATCAAATTATCATAAAAGTAAAAAAAATATATCAATTCATTAGAGAGGGAAACTTACATATTGCCATGCAGTGGTGGTGAAGTCGATTTCTACAGCCTGTGTTGCAAGTCACTAAGCTTTCACCATCCACCATGTCAAGCAGACAGATAGGACACAGGTCCTCTTCATTCTTAACATTAGATGAAAGAACTGATGTAGAGTGGGTATCATTCCCAGTTTGTAAGCGACTATCTTGCGTATTGGCACATGAAGGACTATTGCTACCAAACCCACTACTAGCATTGCTTCCAATGCTACTGGGTCCTGACTCTGAGCGTGAATCTTGGGAAGGCAAGCACATAGAGTTGTTGACTCGTAAAGTTAGCCTTTCCCTATATTTCTGAAACAAAGTCTCCACCTGGAAAGAGAAAAACGTCATTAGTTAAAGCTGAGTTGGTGAATATGAAAAGGGTAAGAAAAAAATAATTACAAAGTACCTCAAAGTTTTTGAGTTCCCGAGCATATATTCGTGCATCCAGCTCAGGGATTTGGAAGACACGTAACATAACAAAGAGAAGGTGCAAGCAATGGGGCCCTCTGCCACAGCTACAAGTCTGCAGAGATAATACCACAAAACTCATTACAAACTCAAGACGCAGCAGTAAAAGAAAAAACAAGGGAGAAGGA
This sequence comes from Frankliniella fusca, assembly GCA_029379305.1. Taxonomy (NCBI): domain Eukaryota; kingdom Metazoa; phylum Arthropoda; class Insecta; order Thysanoptera; family Thripidae; genus Frankliniella; species Frankliniella fusca. The sequence continues at coordinate 126,592 of JAHWGI010001074.1, forward strand.
AACACAAAATTACTTTTGTGGTAAATAGGGAACTCGTTCTTTACGACCCTCCTCCAAATAGGAAGAGACTATCTGGTTTTCTGACATAATCGTTGATGTACCAGGTGGCTGACGGACGCCGTGCACTTTTTGTACTATGCAACCCGCCCGCACCGCTCCATCCGGGACTGCATACCCATCAGGCGCCGGGGACCGGCTCCAAGCCTGGACGCTTCGCTCCGGCACTGATGTTGCAGCCATCGTCCCGAAAGGGCCCTCTCGCGGTTCGCGCGGTCTACGGGGTCTACGGTAGGGCGTTACCGGGGGGGGGGGGGGAGGGGGAGGTTCACGGTTTCTCGGGAGTAACCCGCGAGTCCGCCGGGAGAGCTCGCGGTCTGCGAGTCGCTCCGTGGGGGTATCTCGCGAACTGCGGATCCTCCGCGGGGGAAGGTCGAGGTCCGCTGATGCTTCTCGTGGGTTGCTCGCAGTCCGCGAAGGACCCACTGAGGATCCGCGGTACGCGAGATTCCTACGCTGCAGGACGCGCGGACCGCGAGCTTTCCCGGCGGACTTGCGGGTTGCGCTCGCGGAACCGCGAACCTCCCCCCCTGTAACGCCCTACCGTAGACCGCGCGAACCGCGAGAGGGCCCTTTCGGGACGTTCGCTGCAACAACAGTGGCGGAGCGGAGCGTCCGCGCTTGGAGCCGGTCCCCAGCGCCTGATGGGTATGCAGTCCCGGATGGAGCGGTGCGGGCGGGTTGCATAGTACAAAAAGTGCACGGCGTCCGTCAGCCACCTGGTATGATAAGTGTAAGCTTTTCATGTTTTAAAATGTGATCCTTTATGTCTCAGATCAAAGAATAAGTACAGACATATAGTTATACAGTGTGAAACTGGATGATGATACCTGAAACAATTTATTGTAACTATTTGCGCCTTATCGCCCCTCCCCTCCCTCCTGGATCGGCGCCTGGTTGGGCCTGGGCCCCTCGCGCGAGTTTGATTGTTAGAGCGCGGCAGCGGCGGCAGCGGACCCGAGACCCGAGGAGGGGCCCGAGGCCCGAGTCGCCCGAGCCCACTGAGCGGGAGCCGACCGCAGGTCTTAGAATGAAAACTCCTCAGAATTTTGTTAAGAGTTCTCTAAAATATACTATTAAAAGTGTGAAAGATAGATTGGTATGATTCACGACAGTATTTCTAGATTACAATAGCATTACTTCCAAGTTTCCAGCTGTTTTATTTTATGAGATTTAAATGTTCATTTACTAGTGAGGGTTAGGGACTTAGAATGAAAAATCGACGAGATTTGTTAAGTGTTCTCAAAATAATACTATGGAACTCAAAAAAAAGTTCATAGTTGGTAACAACACCAGCATTTCCAGTTTCAAATGGTATAAGTGTTATGTCTGTAGGTATTCTGTGTTCTGAGGTGATAATGGAATCATGTTTAGGGGTTACACTGCACTGAGAACAATACTCGTTCTACTACCACCTAGTAGGTGAAGGTGGGTGGTAAAGAACGAGTAAAAAATTAACAAACTTAAAATTAGAAAGAAAGAAAAAAACCAGTGACGGAGGTTCCGTTGCCAGCCACAGCCATGCACACCCACCTGCGGGCCGATGACCACCCTGTACTTGTGCTCGGGGGAGTCGCCGCCGACCAGGAATGAGTTGGGCCCCGGCTGCTGCAGCAGGTAGAGGCGTGCCTGCTGCACCCGGCGCACTCGCCTCCGCACCGCCTCCAGCACGGCGGGGTCCAGCGCGCTCGGGCTGGCCGCGCGCCGCCCCCCGCCACCGCCCCCGCCCCCGCTGCAAGTGCTCGATGGACTCGATGGACGCTGAAATTTATTTTTAAAATGGACACAAAGATTAATTATAATGAGTATAAACATGACACCACTAACCATACACTGAGAGAAATGTTTCCTTGCAGTCATCAAAATTTTGATACCCATAATCAAATTTTGTTCGGTCGGTCCCGGTTAGTAATAGGCATCAAAATTTTAGTTGCTGTAACCGAAATTTTGGCTGCTCTGACCAAAGGTTTAGTTGCTGTGACTAAAAATTTGATGCCCATGACCAAACGGAATCGATCGAACAATTTTTTTATGGCTGCAATGAAACATTTTTCTCAGTGTAGCGGACTTGGGTAAGTGGGTCGAGGGGGAAACAACTGTGAGCTTTCGTGTACAAATGTCGTAAATATTTCTAAATTTTCTAGAATTTTCATAAATTTTTATAACTTGCGTTCTGTTTTTTCGTTGTTTTTTTTTTCCTTTTCAGTTTATCTGAATTTTGATGGAGACTTTGAATTTTCTCGAATGTCTCTGATGTTTTTTTCTTGTCAATTTTTCTATTTTTTACGTTTGGGAAGTTTATGGAATTTTCTTCTTACTTTACTTTTTCTGAATTACATCGAACTTTCGATATTTCTTTTTTACTATATATAAAGAGGGGAGCAAACATTTCAGAGCTGCTTCCCCAGGCAGGGTCAGGGTCGTTACGTACCGATCTCGTCAGACTAGGCGACCGCTTGCGGATGCGGCACCCGGCCGATGCCGACTCGGAGGACGGCGACGGCGGTGTCCGCGACCTGCCCTTGGCGGCGGCCGCGACCTGGGCCTGCATTGTGACAAAGGGTGGTGTGAGATACACAGGACGCCGGACGCCGCTCCCCGCCGCGCCGCGCCCCGCCCAGTGAGGAGAGTACTGTACCTGGTCGGCGGCCGGCGGCTGCGGCGGGCCCGGGGGCGAGGCGGGCGCCGGGGCGGCCGGGGCGGCTGCAACGCCGGCCTGCGCCTGGGGCAGATGGTGTCTGGCAACCTGTCAACACAGAAACCGTCCACATCAGACCAAAGAAACTAAAAGCTTTTTTTTCCTTGTATTTTTTTTTCTCCACTATTAAAAGCACATGCAAGAGAAAAGAAAACAGTATTCGAGGAGCCAATAATTCCTTCGTTGGTGGTTATACAGCACAGCCTGTCTACGTGCATCGCTATGCGCTATGCGAGTGAAGTCACACACTCCAAAGGGTGACCAACATATCCACACACTCCCGGCTTATGTACTTTTTTGTAAGTAGCTATGTAAATCTATGTGCATGCGTAGCTTACGTAAAATTTCTTACATAATTATGCAAAAATTCTTACGTAATTACGTAAAAAGTGAGCCTTTTTATGCGTAACTAACGTAAGAAATTTTTACGTAAGTTACGCTCGCATGCACATAGATTTACATGGCTACGTACAAAAAAGTACATAAGCCGGGAGTGTGCATTGAAGAAGAAAAATTAGACATTGCAATAATAACGAAAACTTAAAGGCGTTATACAGGGTGGATAGACGTGGACACTGATACGATCCAGCGGATACGCCAAGTTTTGTACGGTGGCGATCTGAATGTTTGGGTCATTTGTGACCTGGTTCTCTCAAGGCAAGTCCAGTCAAGGGTGGGTGTGGGCCGGTGGGCCGCCCGGGAGGTAGGCAGCATCAGCAGGCGCATGCACAGCGTGGTGCCTATCCCGACGCGGACAGGCGCGCACGCACGCTCTGCCAAAGACACACCCTCCTACACACCCAGGGGCACCACCGTGCACCACCCACCCACAGCACAGCAAACTACCGCCCCGGCGAGAGCGAGAGAGTGGCGCAACTATGCCGGCAGGACCGAAAGGACAGCACCCGAGGGGCTCTGGGAATTTTGTACGGTAAAAACCACGCGTTCACGTTTCCAAGAAGTTTAGGAAAAACCAAGACGATACAATGCATTTTTTTTTCATTTGGAAAATCCTGTCCACTCCAAACACCAGGACAAAACTTTCACCGTGTACAGTCTCGTAATTCAGCAAAACTCTCTCTAAAAAAAATAAATTTAAAAAAAAGGCTAAATTAAAGCAAAAATTCAGAAATCATCAGAAAAATGTACGAAATTTCTGAAAGGTTATGGTTTTTTTAAGTGAGCAAAATTTAGCAAAATTTGCAGAAATAAGGAGGGTTCCTATAAATTTACGACGTACGTGCGACACAAATTCAGACTTGTTTCCCCTTCGAATGCTCCCGCAGCACGCCGGTGGACCACGCGCGGACGTACCAAGGACGACCACGCGCGCACGCCGCGACCGGGCCGGGCGGGGCGGGCACGGCCAGCGACCTGGGCGGGGCGGGGCGGAGCGGGGCGGGGCGGGGCGGGGCGGGGCGGGGCGGGGCGGGGCAGGGCGGGGCTGGCCGGGGATGGGCGCCGCTCCACAGTGCGAGGTGCGAGGTGAATGGACGTGGAGACGGGATGAGTCGGGTCGGGCAGGGAAGGCGAACCGCGCCGCACGCGGGCCGCAAGCGGGGCGCGGGCATCAACGTCGCCGCTGTCGCCTCCATCCCAGCCGAGCTCGAGTTTCCATCCACACATCGCATCGCAAGGCATTGTTTGTTTTCGAGCTCGAAGACGAAATTCGAATATGCTTGCTTACGCCTGCAATACGAAAGCGAGTGTGCCCGAGTTTCCCATGATAAATACGGCGGGCAGGGCTTGGCTTGGCAGGTCGAGCAGTCGAGTGTGTGGGGTCGGGTCCCACACTAGCCATGCAGGCGCGGCCGGGCCGGGCCGGGCGCGGGATGCATGCCGGGAGAAAGTCAGCAGGCCCACATGACGGACGCGGGGCGGGGCGGGGCGGGGCGGGGCGGGGCGGGGCGGGGCGGGGCGGGGCGGGGCGGGGCGGGGCGGGGCGCGGCGGGGCGGGGCGGGGCGGGGCGCCACTGAACAGGCGCGCTATGGCACAGGCACGCGGCCCTAGGGCGAGCCCAGCCTGGCCCAGCCCACAGCAGCCCACAGCCGAGCCCTGGGCGGACAGACTTCTTCTTGATGCGGGCTGCAAGTGGAAGACCTCCGCCCACCGCCCACCCCACCTCGCCCCGCCCCGCCCCGCCCCGCCGTCGAGCAGCGTGTACCCCGTCCACCGTGACCCCGCCACGCCCCACGCCTTGTCTTGCCACATCCAAATACGGCACGCGGCCGTCGTTGGCGTGCTGCTCCGCGTCGCGCCGCACCGCCCAGCAGCACAAGCCCAGCCCAGCTCAGCACGGCGCCGCGGACCTAACCAGCCAGACGGGCCAGACACGCCCGCCCCGCCCCGCCCCGCGCGCTGCAGCTGCAGCAGCTGCCAGACTCCAAGGCTGCGCAGCAGGCGGCGCGCAGCGGCGCAGCTGGGAGAACGCACGGACGGAAACCCCACCGCGCCGCATCGGAACACGGCATATATACGAGTTGGCTGGCTGTGAATACGTGAATCGTCGCGAGAAGGAGGGGAGGGGGGCGTCAAGGCGCCATCCGTGCCTTGCAGCTGCAGTACCCGACCCTTACAGCTGCAGCAACCGACCCCTGCAGCTGCAGCTGCGAGGGGCGACACCGAGGGGTCCTTCACCATAAATTAAAGCCTACAAGCACTGTGAAAAATCGTCGTAGGTTTAAGGGGAAATTTTCGCCACGAAGTAGAGTTGTAAAATTACGATCACTTATCGTAAAATTACAAGCAGTGCCTATCTACTTGAAATTCAATTACAAGCAAGAATGGACTGTCGTAAATTTACAACATTTTTCGGAAGTCGTAATTTACAAAATAAATCGTAAATCTACGAACATATTTTTCACAGTAAGATTTATCCGGTTTTTCTGTTTTTTCGTGATTTTTCTTGACTAATACTGATTTTTTCCTGATTTTGTTTTGGGGTGTACACTGACTTTTTTGAGTGAAGGACCCCTCGGGCTGCAGCCAGGCCGGGCTGGGAGCGGCGCCAGGCGCCACCCGCCGACCCTCGCTGCTGCAGCACCCGGCCAGATGAGAAATTGCACGCGGCCAAACCTCTTCCCCGCAGCGCACCCACCCACCAGGACGACGACGCGACTCGTTCTCAAGCGACTCGCGGTCATCATTTTACATTTTCATCTTGCTCGGCTCGGCAGATTTTTGCCTCGTTCTCGCGAAGAGATCTTCTATCCGTACAGCAGCGCGATGCGGTGAAGCGAGGCGAGCCGAGACGGCCACACGCGTAGCCCGTGTGACGCCAGCAGCTTAGCTGCGCGCCCCGCCCGCAACAGCGGCACGGCGTGGCGTGGCGCGGCGTGGCGTGGCGTGGCGTGGCGTGGCGTGGCGTGGCGTGGCGGGGGGAAGGTCAGGGATACGGCCGGGCACGGCCAGGGAGCGCACAGCTGCAGCTGCAGGGACACGGACACGCGGACACCAGCGGCGCTGCCGGACGCGAGGGCACGCGAGCGCGACAAGGGCTAGGGTGCATTTTAAAACTGCGGTCACAGTATAACACGTTTTAAGATATCGAAATTTCAGAAATCACGCGGAAATTAAAAATATTCAGCTGAGACACACTTGTACACTTTTAAATCCATATACACCAAGAAAATTCTTGTATTACAAAGAACTCTGTGGAACCGCAAAACAAAGACAAATTTTCTTGGTAATGCCAATGCCAAAAAAAAATATCTTTTGTAATACAAGGAAATTTCCTGTAAAGTATTGCGGTTGCACAGAATTCTTTGTACCGTACGTAAATATTCTTTGTAGAAAATTTAGAGTGAAGTGTATAGAACACTTTGAGATGCTTGTTCAAGGAGCCCACGTATCGAGTAGAACAGTTTCATCCCCAATGAAATACATGGGCTTATTTTAAAGCTAACCATCGATCTAAAAGTGTTCAACACTGTATTCAGCACACGAACGTGTGCGTCACATTTCCGAGTACGGGTTATACGGCCGTTGATAAACTGGCTATACACCACAGACAAACAAAATAAAATTCGTCTTTGGTTTTAATTTAACCATTGATATTTATTCTCTTCGACTGTCTCATTTTTCACCCGCGACTTCAACTTATTTCTGTTTGTTTGGATACAAACAGTAAATCGAAAACGGCGAGCATTTTAATTTTAAACCGCCGGAACAACGATCCGCCCGCTGCTGCTGCTGCTTTGTTTATTTTGGTCTGCAATTATTAGCGTACTCAAAGAAATGCAATAAAAACGAATCGCAGCGAGATAGACGCGTATGTGTGTAACTCGCGTCTGCTAATTGCAAAAGCCGAGGAGGGGAGCCGAGCGGAGCGGAGAGGGGCGGGGCGGGGCGGGGCGGGGCGGGGCGGGGCGGGGCGGGGCGGGGCGGGGCGGAGAGGGGCGGGGCGGGGCACACCATCGGTCATCGCCGCTCATAAGCGTTCAGATACAAATAACGGGCTGGGCCGGGGCGGGGCGGGGCGCGGTGGGGCGGGGTGGGGCGGGGTGGGGCGGGGTGGGGCGGGGTGGGGCGGCACCGCCTTAGAAGTCGCGACCTTTACACTGTACCCGACGCAAAAAGATTTGTGCGCTTTTAGTACGCTTTCAGTTCGATATCGATTCGCGGAGGTTCGCGCCGGGTACGCCAATGGGTCGCTGAGGTTCGCCAGGCTTTAGGGCGAGCGCCACGAAGGTTCGTCGGAGGTTCGCCAGTGGTCCCCCTCTGGGCGAACTGAGTACGCCATCGAGTCGCTCTGGTGGCGAACACAGCGACTTGAGTTCGCCATCGAGTCGCTCAGGGAGCGAACACAGCGACTTGAGTTCACCATCGGTTCACGAGGGGAGGGGGAGGGGTGCGCTGCACAAGCCACGGGGATTAACCCAGCGGCGGTGTCATCGGCTACCTGCTCCGGCCCGGGGCCCCTGGGCCATTCCATCCCATCTCCCGTCTCCCGGCCCGTCTCCTCCCTCCTCAGTCCGACACCAGCTGTCGTTGTGTGAGGATGTGTCGGTTACGCTGAGCGCGTGATGGCTTTGAAGCTCACGTGCACTGGTTGTACCGGGTATTTCTTTGAGTACGTAACAGTGTTGCGGGATTACATACTCGCAAGCGCTGCAGGGGCCATGGTGCCTTAGAGTCCTTAGAGTCCTCTGGGCCTCTATGTTTTTTTTACGGGTGAATTGGGTAGGCAAACCCACAACACTCTTACGCATTCAAAGAAACACCCGGTACTTGTTGTGTTTCTTATTTTTTCAGTAAGTGACTCGTGAGGGGCCGTATGGAGAGATGTATAGTTGTGTATGGCAGGACAAGTTAGAGCAGTTTGGGTAGCAGCAGTCACTACGGAGCACGCGGAAAGTGCAGGCTTCTCTCGCACGGCACCAGGCGGGCGGAGGGACTTCTGGTGCACGGCAGCGGTTTCGAGCTGGCGCAGAGCACTCCACGGCGTGCTCCAGGAAGGGCAGGCGGCAGGCCTCATTTCGGGCAAACCCGCTCGTGGAAAGCCCGGCCCGGCATTGGCCCGAAAAGTGCTTTCGGCCACATCCAGACCAGAGGTTGGCGTTTTTTGTAACATTACGGGTGCATCTCAGGGATGGCCGTTGGGCGAGAGCCCGTGAAGAGCTCGGCTGACCGGACTGAATTCGGGGCTGCACATTTTTAAACCGGCTCCCCTTTCCACGCCCCCCCCCCTTCTACCCGCAACCCCTCCCGTACCCAAATGCGCACTAAAAGCGAACATTTAGTGAACCAAAAGCGAACTAAAAGCATGCAGCAGGCGAACTGAAAGCGTACCGAAACTGAAAGCGGACCGCAGGCGATCTCAAAGCGTACCGCAAGCGAACTAATGGCGAACTGAAAGCGTACCGCGGGCGAACAGATTATGGGTCGCTCTGATGACGAAGAAGTAGCGACCCCGGTACGTCGCCGCAAAAACGAACTATGTTCGCTCTGAGTTCGGAATAGGGTGCAAAGTGAAACATCTGCGCACTTTTGACGCACCTTGACGAACATGCTGCGACCTACGAAGCGAATCTCAGCGGACCACTTGCAGAGGGTCGCAACCTGTACGTCTCTGTTCGTCAGAACAAAGTTAAAACCACCTGATAGCGTACAGATCTTTTCGCGTCGGGTACTTCTGTGCTGCGCGCAGCCGCCGTGCGCAGCTGCGCGCAGCACAGTGTTATTGCCAGAGAGGAGTAGGCCAATGAGGAGAGTAGCCCAAACCAAAGAAGAGTGAATAGGGCTGCATATACCTGAGCTCCGAAAAGGCATAAAATATGTGGACGCACCTCTGGCCAAAAGGTTGCCTAGTAGGCATGGCAGGCGCGCAGACGCAACCGAAGCCCGCACTTTACCCGACCGAGGTTTGCCTTTCTGATTGCCTATACTGTTCTGGCACCCCTGGGGCCCCCCGTCCCGCTGCAGGAGCTGTGCGCACGGCCCCGCTCGCACTCGCACCTCAGTGTGCAGGTGCACAGGTGCACAGGTGCGCAGGTGGGTGTGGGTACGAGGCGAGCCGAGGCGAGGCGAGCTGCACGGAGTAACCTCGCTCTTATATTGAGGGGCAAATTTAAAACAAAAAAAATAAATGATGAAATTAAGTTTGCAAAGGCCTCACTCCCAAACGTTTTTTTTAGAAAAAATCCAAAACATCAATGAAATATGAAGTTTTTTAACTATTCCTCTTATCGTACGAAGAAATCAGATATCGCTCGAGCAGCGAGTTAGGAAGTTTACGGAACAATTCAGAGCTATAGCCGCGGGCGCCGAGGGGGAAGCAACTCTAAAAATTAAGTACGCATCGTAATTCAATATACTTTTAAAAAATCATGAAAACGAAAAAGAAAGAAAAATAACATAACAACAAGTACATGAAGGAAATATTTGATTTTTTTAAAAAATGGCAATATTTTAAAACAGTCGTATACTTTTGAAAAAATTACAAATTCAATATCTTCATGGCAGATATATATTCATAAATTTTTAAAAAATATGACAAATGAAAATTTTAGGAAATGTACAAAATTTTAGTCAATGAAATTCAGAACCATTCAGGAAAACTTCGACAAGACTTTCTGACGTACCTACGTGCGCTCCATGGTGCGCTAAAATTCAGAGGAAATTCCCCCCTTTTGTCTGGAGCGCGAAGTGCGCGCTGCGCTGGTCTGGGCGTGCGCGCGCCGGAGTGCTGCACCGAGTGTACTTACCACAGGACCCTTCCGCGCGCCGGCCTGCGTCTCCTTTCGCACGCGGACCTTGAACTGGTCGAGGCGCGGTGCGGGGGCGGGGGCGGGGGCCGGGGCCGGGGCCTGGGCGGGGGGCGGTGCCCGCGCCGCCGCCGCCGCCGCCGCCTCCCCCTCGGCTTCCCACGGCGCCGACTCGGCCATCACGTCGAGTTACGTCCTGCAAAACAAGAGAGTGCGTGAGCGTGCGTCGAGAGAGGAGAGAGAGAGAGAGAGAGAGAGAGAGAGAGAGAGAGAGAGAGAGAGAGAGAGAGGGTGGGGGGGGGGGATTCATTCAAATCCCGAAGGGTTGCACGCGTCGCTCGCGCGGCACGCCGCAGTGAGCGCGTGCTGCACAAATAGAAATAATACAAATAACAGTGTAGGCAGAGAAACATCAGTCGAGTGACAGGCAGGGCGAACGAGCGGAAATAAGAAAAAGTCTGGGCAGGGGGCAGCCACTCGCGGCCTGCGCACGGCCCATATGGCCCCTGTCCTTCGATAAAGCAGATAGAATTTCATGCCAGCCAGCCAGCCAGACAGACAGACGGGAGGGGCGGGGAGCTGTCGAGCGTAGAGCCAGCATCAGGCATCAGGGCAATGCATGCACCACAAGGGTTACACTCAGTCAGGCGCGCTTCGTCCATGTCATAGTGGCCAGATAAGTATAGGCGAAAATTCCAACTCATAGACTCGCGTGTAAGGTGGGGACGGGTATCTTCTCCGCCAGGCTTCTATATCGGCAAAAGATAGTCTCATGTGTGGGGAGTTTGCCAAGTGCGTAATAGGCAAGCTGATAGGTACCCGTCTGCCTTAGGAGTAGGCATGAGTGGAAGGTTTTGCCTACTTACCTTGAAACATTGGTCAGTGTGCGAGAGAGACAGGTTGGGTCTGGGCTGGCCACAGTGCTAGCGGCCACGGAACTGATGCAGGCTGTCCGTTACAGGACCGTCCCGCTGTGGTTCAGTCAAAATAATATTTTATTTATGTTTGTGAAATTCGACGATATCTCAAGTTTGTTTACATCTGTAAATCTGTCTTCGTAAAAAAAAATAAAAAAAAATACACATACTGATGGAACTGTTCAAAGACAGGTAAATAAGTGTGCTTAAACAAATTAAAGATGCAGCAGTGGCGCCGAGCTGTCTGAGCGCTAAGCGGCCGGCCGGGGTTCAAATCTAGGCGCGGGCAACTTTATTTAGGAAACGTTCCACAGATGGCATGCACCACCACACGCATCGCATCGGCAGGTCCTCCGCCTCTTTCTCACACTCTGACGAGGGCATCTGCTGCTGCTGCTGCTGCTGGGGGAGTTCACCGAGTTCACTCCCGTGGGCCTGGGCCGAGGCCCAGTAGAGTGATTCCGCACAGTCGTTTCGTCTCTGTCCTTGTCGCACTCATGAGGCACGGCCATAAGGAGCGAGAGAGAGGACAATACTGTTCGGAATCACCCTGCAGGCCGCGCCCGTGCCTGCTGCAGCGAGAGCGGGACAAGTCCATGGCAGCCCATGGCCGGCCGAGTGACATGAGACAGAGAGAGAGAGAGAGACACGCGGAGGGAGAGAGAGAGAGATGAGGCAGATTGAGAAGTCAATGACTTGGTTGTGGCGCGGCGTGGCGTGGGGCCGCCTGGTGCCGTACTGTATGGCGTGGTGCCTTGGCAGCGCCGCGCGCCGCCGGCCAAAGAGAGAGAGAGAGAGAGAGGGAGGGAGAGAGACAGTATGAGAGAGGGGAAGAGAGCGAGGCGGCCGAGCCGAGATGCGGAGGAACTCGACCAGGGAAATGGATATTTCCTCTCCGCTCGACGAAACAGCGCAAGGAGCGCGGAAAAGAGAAATTCCTTCTCCTATCCGACTCGTAATTGTCGTTTGTATGAGCTGCCGAGTGCTTCTGGAAAGTGGCATTCTTGTATAAAAATAAAATAAAATCTTAAAAAAAAAAGAGCATGCTGTCTGCGTTAGATTTATGTAATTTTACGATGGCGAAACAAGTTTTACGGCAGTGTACCCCTTCGCCTCATTTGCATGCCGTCGGCTGAGCGCCGCGTTAGTACCGACACCTGAAGCCGGCTCATACCGCTGCGACGTCCTCTATTTCCGCTGCCGGTATCGGTGTGGAAGGAGAGGGGGGGGGGAGAATGGGGAAGGGGGCCCATTCAAAAGTATATGAGGGGAGGAGACAGGACCCCTTGATCATTCCAAGCTTGTACACCCGTCCTCTACAGCGGCGGCAGAGCTCAGAGAGAAAAAGAAAAAGACAGAAAAAAAAACTATCGTTCGGAAACTTTCGAATCTGGTATTCTTTCCAAGCTACAGCACGAGTGTGAGAGAAAGAAGAGAGTTTTTGAAAGGCGAGTCGGCTCGAGCCGGTTGAACGGCAGGCGTGAAGAGTGTGATAATGAGGGAGATACTCCCCCGTGCGCCGCACCGCGCCACGCCGTGACTCCAGCGCCGTCCTCCAGCTCCAGCGGCTCCAGAACAGCGCGCCGCTCCCCTCGGCTCGCGGATCGTAGCGGAAAATCACTGACCAGTCTCGTGCGCCCCGCCCTGCCCCGCCCCGCCCCGCCCCGCCCAGCCCCGCCCCGCCCCACCCCGCCCCGCCCCACTCCGCTCAGCGCGACTCTAAACAGACAGCGGAGCGCTTACTCCAGGCGGTCGCACCCGAGGGGTCCTTGCACTAGAAATTCAAGCGGACACCTATTTTTCTTTATTACTATTTTTCTGGTTTTTCGTGATTTTCCCAGATTTTTACTGATTTTTTACCTTGATTTTTTCTAGATTTTTAAAACTGATTTAAGATTTTTTACTGATTTTGTTTAATGGTGAACACGAATTTCTTTGAGTGAAGAACCCCTCAGTCGCTCCTGCCGATCCAGGGCAGAGAGGTCTCGCGCGATACACGTCGACATTTCCAACAGTGTACAGTGCGTCCCCGATTAGCGTTTGCTAGACGAAGAGTTGTAAAAGAGCGAAGGTGTCCTAATGCATGAACCATCAAACGTCACGCGTCTCCGGGTAAAAAGGCCGAACTACGTACAGTCACTGCAGAAGAGTAAGGCTGTTGTCTGCGCACAGCCCGCTATGTCTACTGTGTGCAGAGTGTTCCACTGACATATTTACAAGGGTTGAACTATCTTTACGGGGACAGCGAAAGTGTTCACCAATTTAATTGAACACGGTGGCCAGCATAAAGGTTCAATACACTTGTTGCCCACACTGTAAAAAATAGTTGTCAGGAGACAAGAGGTTGCACGTCGAGCACCTTGTTCTCGAACAAAGGAGTTGTTTTTAGTATTACACTTAAAAATATCCGAATGTTCTTACCATATGGCCCCATGCAAAAAACTGATGTGTATGGAACGGTATGGATGTGTTGTAACGTGACAACAAAATTGTTGTGAACTTTTTAACTAACACATTTTGTCGGAGAACAGTGAAGTTTGTAATTAATAACCTTTCTGCGCAGTAATGACACCAAAACACTTTTTTTGAAAAAAAAGAAATGTTTTGAACTGTTGACCTTTGACAAAAAGTTTGTTTTTTAACAACAAATGTTGTTTAACCCTTGAATGGCGTATGTAGCCATTTGGCTACAACTGAAAGACAACGACCCTGATACGTTAATAAGCATCTGACGCTTCACATCTGGGGCTCAGTCGATTGTTCAAACCTTCCCGCGTCGGGAAATCGACATATCTCGATGTCGGGATCGATCAGTAACGAAGGGTAAATAAGAAAAACTTCATTCCGACACATGCAAGATGGCGGCGCTGTAGGCCACAACAACATTAGCCGTAGCGGCTGGAAAAATAATTTTTGACTGCAAACAAGGGAGGTTGTTTTCCATTAAAAGGTAAAGTATAAGATCCCCAAAGTCAGTTTGGTGATATATTGAATCAGAGCAGTGCTAGACAGGCGAGAAAACAGTTGTGTCCATTTGGCTACATCGGCCACCCCCGGTTTGGACCCTCTTTTCACAAATATTGATCCCACATGCAAACCATGGGCATCATTGGATTCGTCTCGAAGAGGACTATCAGAATTCATAAAGAAAACCACAGATCGGAGTCTGCATGGAGTGGCAAAATCCAAAAATCTTCATATAATGTTACCAGATGGTGATTTTGGTGCATAATTCTCGAAATAATGCTAAAATGTAAGCAAAGTCCGTCTTTTTTGTAAGACTAGACCTAAGAGAAGATATTTCAAGAAACTCCGACAAAAGTTTCGCACACCGTCGCCTAGAAAACAGTTGTAGCCATTTGGCCACATTGGCCATTCCGATATTTCGACTCATTTCGACTTTGTGGAAATCACCTAAACTGTTCTAAACAACAGCAACAACAACAAAAAGTTAGTTTTGTCTTTAAAAAAAGCCCCCCCCCCTACTCTCCCGGATCCGCACCTGGGCACCTAGTGCGAGTCTTTGCCGCCGGCGCCCACACCTGCCTTCATCACGACTACACTGGAAATCCAAGTGTTTGAATGTCGCACACCTGCAGTTGAGCGAATGTATATCGTTCACTTGCAGGTGAGCGAACGACCATTCGTACGATTGTAGGTGTGCGAATGATCATTCACACACTTGTAGGTGTGTGAATGACAATTCGTACACTTGCAGGTGAGCGAATGGCCATTCGTACACTTGTTGAAACACATGGGAAGGCCGGGCTTTCTAGGTGTAAGAATGTATATTCGCTCACCTGCAAGTGTACGAATTGTCATTCACACACCTACAAGTGTGTGAATGATCATTCGCACACGTACAATCGTACGAATGGTCGTTCGCTCACCTGCAAGTGAACGATATACATTCGCTCACCTGCAGGTGTGCGACATTCAAACACTTGGATTTCCAGTGTAGTCGTGATGAAGGCAGGTGTGGGCGCCGGCGGCAAAGACTCGCACTAGGTGCCCAGGTGCGGATCCGGGAGAGGGGGGGGGGTAGGGGGGGGGGCTTTTTTTTTAAGACAAAACTAACTTTTTGTTGTTGTTGCTGTTGTCTAGAACAGTTTAGGTGATTTCCACAAAGTCGAAATAAGTCGAAATATCGGAATGGCCAATGTGGCCAAATGGCTACAACTGTTTTCTAGGCGACGGTGTGCGAAACTTTTGTCGGAGTTTCTTGAAATATCTTCTCTTAGGTCTAGTCTTACAAGAAAGACGGACTTTGCTTACATTTTAGCATTATTTCGAGAATTATGCACCAAAATCACCATTTGGTAACATTATATGAAGATTTTTGGATTTTGCCACTCCATGCGGACTCCGATCTGTGGTTTTCTTTATGAATTCTGATAGTCCTCTTCGAGACGAATCCAATGATGCCCATGGTTTGCATGTGGGATCAATATTTGTGAAAAGAGGGTCCAAACCGGGGGTGGCCGATGTAGCCAAATGGACACAACTCAGTTTTTTATGATAAAATGGGTCATCGTCATTGGGGTCGATGTTTCCGAGTTCTTTGAGACCAATTAAAGAAAAAATAATGATAATTCATTTTTTTCCGACGATTGGACGTGGTGTGGCCATTCAAGGGTTAATAAGTTAACAACACTTTTGCTGTTAATCAACAACAAAAATTTTTACAGTGCACGACGCACACACATATAAATATATAAACTGCACTGAAAACTTTTAAATGTGTGACTGATTGTATATATTATTATTCCAGTTTAGTTTTTATACTACAGTGTGTATGTGTGCGTGACATCCCGGGCTCCGGACGGACACCTGCCGCATATGTACCTCCAGCCCGCGGGGGGCAAGTAGTCTGTCCATATCGCACCATACAATCAAATAACTGCCAACCGCCCAGGCCTGCTTCGGCTGAGACCTGCTACAACCGCCCAGGGCGTTCTCACACATGTCGGACCCCCAGTCGGATCGTTTTTCTGTTGAGCGTACCCGCGAAGAAACACTGATTAAATATGAAAGCGTAGGTTTATACATAAATTGTTCTAAACCTTTTTTGTGATTTTTTTTTTCGGGGGGGGGGGGGGGGGCTTGAAAAATAATATATGACAATTTTTACTTTTTTGTCCTTTTTTTTGTCCTTTTGTACTGATGAGGTAAATTTTTCAACGTCGAGCAAGAGCCGCGTGTGCAGACGGGCCGGGTCGGGCGCCACGGCGGTGCCTCATACCATGCCCCGCGCCCCGCCCCGCCCCGCCCCGCCCCGCCCACTGCACCGCGCTGCATCTCCAACAACGGGACGTCCCGACCCGGACAGAATATCAACGAGCAGCAGGAGAGGAACCGAGCGAGTCTGAGCACAGCACAGCACAGCACCTGCGGGCGGGGCGGGGCGGGGCGGGGCGGGGCGGGGCGGGGCGGGGCGGGGCGGGGCGGGGCGGGGCGGGGCGGGGCGGGGCGGGGCGGGGCGGGGCGGGGCGCCTCACGACACCAACACAATGCCTTACCGCGGAGTGGAGGAGACAGAGGAGCGTTGTCGAGCGGTGAGAGGCCGGCGGCGGGGCCCGGCCCCGGGCCCGGCTGGTCTCACTGCCGCCACTGCCTGCACGCTGCACGGCTTATTCCGAAGAGCGCTCTCCTCGCTCTGTCTCACTCGCATACCCTGCACGGCACACATCACGGGCGCGAAAGAGACAGAGCGAGGAGCAGAGCGCTCTTATTCGGAATAAGTCGGCAGCTGCCACGCTCATGAGGAACATGATGTATGCGACCAGCACGCCCGTCCCGCCTCTCCTGTACGCGCCCCGAGTATGGAAATTGAGGGAGGCTCCACCCATCTCCGCTCGACCCCGCCCCGCCCCGCCCCGCCCCGCCCCGCCCCGCCCCGCCCCGCCCCGACAGGCAAGCACACCAAACGCCACGCCCCGCGCAGAGAGAAGGGCGTGGGGTAAAATAGGATAGAAATAGAGATACATCAGCAGGGACGAGGTTATCTATCCGGACGCCTCTCGGAGCGAGGATTCACGACCCCGCACTACAGAAACAGAGCGACACGTCACCGAACGAGCGCGGTTGCCTGTTTGAAAATTTACACTGTCTCTCGCAGTTTGTGAATGTCAACGGAAGCTGTAAAGAATCGATCGGTGTCGTGTATTGACAAGTATACCTCTTTATATGCTAAAAAATGCACACTAAACCCTTATGCATTTTGTTGTGCATAAACATGCAGGATTTTAAACAACCATACGTATGCACAATTTGTATGCATAACTATGTACAAATTGTGCATAACTATGCACAAATTCTACTTAGTTATGCAGGAAATTGTGCATATTCTTATGGTTGCTTAAAATCCTGCATGTTTATGCACAACAAAATGTATAAGGCTTTAGTGTGTGACAAGAAAACGCCAAGCAACCCATCCCCCCCCCCCCACCCTTTTTTAAACTAAAAATATTGATACGCACAGCATGAGGAGGAAAAAATGCCTGCTCATTTACAATGCAAGTTTTTGCTGACTCAGCAAAACTGTTTGGCTTATTTTCCAAGTTGTAACAGAATTGCGCTAAACAATCTCACGCAAGTCTTTTCTCTCCGTTTATAGAACAAGCATTGAAACCGCTGAGGTAATTTGTATCGCTAAAATTATGGAAAATTGCCTGTTCTAGTTGTTTGTATTTTTTTTTTATAGTTTTTTTTTTCTTCTTTTTTTTTAGGAATGCTAATCTTGGCTTTTTTCTTAATTGCAAAGGTTGACCTACTATTGCAAGAACGCCAAAACTATGGCATCAAAAGGACCGAACACTTGGCATTCTTCAGGGCGTGGCCACTCGGTTAACAGTGACTTCAAGGAAAATCGAGGAAGAAAACAAACGCAACGTCACCGCGCGCTCGATTTAAAATGGGTTCCTGAACATTCCGATGATGAAGCCGCAGTTTAGAAAACCGAGTCGCATATCACATGCGTGACCACGCCAGTCTCTGAGAACAGAAGCGGGCCGCGCCGGTGGGGACTTTGCTTTTGTTTGGCGGGAAGCGTAGCAGCGTGGTCGTTTGGTAATCTCATTGAGCTTAAGGGCGCCCCCGCCCCGCCCCGCCCCGCCCCACCACGCGGGGCTGACTCAGACGGGCGGGGCGGGGCGGGGCGGGGCGGGGCAGCCGCTGAGACAGGTGGACGCGCGGCGGAGGTGGACAGCACAGCATGGCGAGGTCTGATTGACAGGCGAGGACAGTCCACCCTCCGCCAACGTCACCGCTGCTGCTCGACCGGCGGGAAATCCGAGCCGATTTGCAAGGTTGTAAGTGAGAGGCATGTACCATTCAAACACATTATTTCATTAAATAAAAAACAAAAAAAAAGAAATAACACGCGACAAGTTTTTGCTAATTCAACAAAAGTTTTTTATATTTTATTTTATTATTGATTCCAAATCTAATCCACACGCAGAGAGTACCGGGTGCCCCTTTCAGTGGGCGACAGTGCTACGAGTGCACCTACCGCATTCGCCAGTAAGGCGCCATATGGCCCCTGAAGCCCCTTGGCGAGTGTGTAATTCTGCAACAAAAAGTTTCAAAAAGACACACAACGAGGCGCAGGCGAGCGCCGGGGAGGTAGGCAGCAGGGAGGCGCGTGTGTGTGGCGGGTGCCTACCCTCCGGGCGCTCGGCCCGGGCCGCCGTGGTGTCCGGACTAGAGTGACTCAGGGGGAGAGAGGCGGTAGAGAGAGAGAGAGAGAGAGAGAGAGAGAGAGAGAGAGAGAGAGAGAGAGAGAGAGAGAGAGAGAGAGAGAGAGAGAGAGAGAGAAAGAGAGAGAGGGAGAGAGAGAGGGAGAGAGAGAGAGAGAGAGAGAGAGAGAGAGAGAAAGAGAGAGAGAGAAAGAGAGAGAGAGAGAGAGGCGGGAGAGAGAGAGAGAGAGAGAGAGAGAGAGAGAGAGAGAGAGAGACGAGGGGTAAACAACTCTGAATTCGGTGTACAAATTGCGTGAATTTGAATTGAATTTGTCTAAATTGAATTGAATTCGTTTAGAATTAGCTTTGAATTTTTTGAATTTATTGCAAAGTTCTTTTTTGAAATTATTGTGATCTTTTTGTGAATTTACTTGAATTCGTTTTAAATTCGGGGATGCCCCAGAAAATACACGCACATCTGATCCAAATTATTCTCTCAATTACATGATTAAATAGGATTTTTAGTAAATTATTGTGAATGATTTCTATTTATTCCAAATTATTGGAAATTAACTTGCAACTGCGCAAAATAATCACAATTATTTCAATTATTTTTTAAAACTTTTCAGAAACAAATTTTGCTCTGCAATTGAAAGGGTGGCGTGAAAACATGGAAAATTTTTGCGGCAGTAAACCTCCCGAAGGAGGTTGCGGTTCCCGCCAGGCACAGGGCTTTTACCCCCTGTGGCAGCCAACTGCTTCGGTGTTCCATGGGAACCGGCGCTTTGCTGACTGCGATCCTATCGCGCAATTCGACAGATTTGATCCCCGTACCACCATTGGCCTACCCCTAGAGGTACGAGCGGTGTCAAGAGCGTTAGACTTCCTGATCCCAGTTTCAGAGGCCTTACCTCAGAGGGGTACGCGGGATTCGAACCCACAACCCCGAGTGCCGACACGTAGCCAGAACAGGAAGCGACCCAACGCCCAGAGCCACCGAGCCAACGGCGGTGAGACGTGTTTAACTTCTATTTGACCTGCCATCCAGCTGCGGCCAAAGGGAATATCAAGCGCGAAAAACACTTTCCCGAGTGGGAGTCGAACTTCGGACCACTCGGTTCAGTGTTGCGCGCTCTACCAACTGAGCCACGACGCCACGATGTCTGTACAGTGCGACGGGTTCGAGTTGTATTTGCCCTGTCCTCCTGGCTGGAGGCTGCAGGATACGCGGCAAATACGGCTCGAACCCGTCGCACTAGACAGTCATCGTGGCGTCGTGGCTCAGTTGGTAGAGCGCGCAACACCGAACCGAGTGGTCCGAAGTTCGACTCCCACTCGGGAAAGTGTTTTTCGCGCTTGGGATTTCCTTTGGCAGCTGCTCCAGGGCAGGTCAAGTAGAAATTAAACACGTCTCACCGCCGTTGGCTCGGTGGCTCTGGGCGTTGGGTCGCTTCCTGTTCTGGCTACGTGTCGGCACTCGGGGTTGTGGGTTCGAATCCCGCGTACCCCTCTGAGGTAAGGCCTCTGAAACTGGGTTCAGGAAGTCTAACGCCCTTGACACCGCTCGTACCTCTAGGGGTAGGCCAATGGTGGTACGGGGATCAAATCTGTCGAATTGCGCGATAGGATCGCAGTCAGCAAAGCGCCGGTTCCCATGGAACACCGAAGCAGTTGGCTGCCACAGGGGGTAAAAGCCCTGTGCCTGGCGGGAACCGCAACCTCCTTCGGGAGGTTTACTGCCGCAAAAATTTTCCATGTTTTCACGCCACCCTTTCAATTGCAGAGCAAAATTTGTTTCTGAAAAGTTTTAAAAAATAATTGAAATAATTGTGATTATTTTGCGCAGTTGCAAGTTAATTTCCAATAATTTGGAATAAATAGATATCATTCACAATAATTTACTAAAAATCCTATTTAATCATGTAATTGAGATAATAATTTGGATCAGATGTGCGTGTATTTTTTGAGGTCATTCCTTAAATTCGCTTGAATTTGTTCTGAATTCGTTTTGAATTCGCGTGAATTAGTTTTGAATTCGCGTGAATTAGTTTGAATTAGTGTGAATTTTGAATTAGTGGTGTACATCAAAATTCGGAGTTATTTACCCCTCGGAGAGAAAGAGAGAGAGAGAGAGAGGAGGAAAAACCGAGAGAAGCGTAAACGCCCCGTGCGAGAGGCGCTGAGGTTGACGCCTCTCTCCCGTGTCCCTCTAGACCACCACCGCACCGCGCGGACAGGATAGGGACCCGCGCACAATCTGCCGCTCGCGAAGGAAACAGTTCGTGAAGAGTAATAAATTTACTGATCGCGTGTGTCCAGTGGGCGCGAGGCAGGGCGGGGCGGTGCGGGGCGGGGCGGGGCGGGGCGAGGCGAGGCGAGGTGCCCGTTCAACGCTGATGTCGGCCCAGCCCACCCCACCCCACCCCGCCACGACTGAGGTGCCTCCCCTCCGCTGCAGCTCGCCAGCCCGGTGCTCTCTAGCGGGTCGGTTTAGCATTTTAAATCACTGCAGCGTGTCTGGAGCCTCCACACGCATTCGAGCTAATGGTGTCCGTATCTGATGATAACCGGTGCACTCGCAGATATAATTACATGGCATTTTAAGCAAAGCGTCCCTCGGTTAAGGACACATAACGTCATCGCCTTAAAATGGAAATCAAGTTCGCAGATAGGAAAGTCTTTAGTAGGCCACGGATGAAAATGGATCTGCGGAAACCAAAAGCTAGAGATCGCTTTTAAAGAGGGAAGGGGTGGGGGGACACGAGCTTTTACTGCCCGTGTGTTTCCTTATTGCCCGGGCCCGCCCTTGACACAGGAGGACACCAGGCCAACCCGGCGGGCGCTGCCGCCCCACCCCGCCCCACCCCGCCCCTGCTCCAAACAAGGCAAGATTCAGCAGCACGCGGTTCCCGCACCCCACCCCACCCCGCCCCGCCAGCATCTTAGAGACACCCGACGAATAAAGTCATGATAGCCACCACCATAGGTTTTCCTTATATACTGCGTACGGCACTACTGCGCACTTCCTGCCGCCGTTATAAGAGACTTTACGGCGTCTCATTTTAACCACGTTTTTAACGCGCACCATCACCTCCTCCAGCGCGTCCTCCGCGAGCAGGAAATAAAACCGCAGCCTGCCGCCGATGCTAGATGCGTGCGCCCGCCCCGCCACATGGCCAATGGCTTTGCGGCTTCTCTCGTATAGCCTGGCAACGACAGAAGTGCGGCGGGCTCCACGGAGGCGCTTTCCCTGCACCCCACCCCGAGGAGGGGGCGAGGGGGAGGGGGGGATCACTCATACAAAATGTGTACAATTTATTTATTATTATTTTTTTACTTTGGATTTTCTTGTTTTAATTTTTCTTTCGATTTTTCAAGAAAAATTTTCGTTAACTTTTTAAAAAATAATTTTTGATCTTTTACCCCTATTTCTGAGTTGTTTTTTTTTCAATTTTTTGTTTTGATGTTTTTTTCTTGATTTTTCCGATTTTATGTATCTTTTTTCTTGATTTTATTTTTAAATGATTTTTTGGGGGTCCGACAATGATGTTTCGTAGTAACTAACTACACCCTCGCCCCACCCCCTCCCCCGTCATTTCCGAACACGAAGGAAGACGTATGTGTCCACCCTGCAGCGAGTATTAAAGAAACAAAATCCCAAACTCTACGAAACAGCAAAAAAACAAAAAAAGTCAGGGGGGAGGCATGACATACATCAACACTCTTCTTCGCCGAGTTGCCGTTGCAAATCTCTTCTGCCGCGCTGTTGCAGCTGCCCCGGCCTGGGCGACATGTGTGCGGCCGACAAGTCTCTCTCTCTCTCTCTCTCTCTCTCTCTCTCTCTCTCTCTCTCTCTCTCTCTCTCTCTCTGCAGTGGTGTGGAGCGGCCCGAGTCGCCAAGACACACATTTATTATTCTGTTCATTTCGCACAGCGATGAAGTGAAACCGCAGAGCAAATGGTCGCGGGGGCGGGGCGGGTGGGGCGGGTGGGGCGGGTGGGGCGGGTGGGGCGGGTGGGGCGGGCGGGGCGGGCGGGGCCGAGCGAGGCTGGGCGTGGCGGGTGAGCCGTTGGTGAAATACAGCCAGAGCCAAATATTAATTGGGACAGAGCACGCACCTGTGTTTAGACGCGCCCGTTTTACATGCACGAATTCATGCTTCGCTCCGTTCACAAACACATGAAAATCAACGCCAAAATCTGCGCGAAAATTTTGACTGTGAAATTTAGCGTAACATACAAAATACAGGTGCTGCACAGAGCCATCAGGTAGTGCCGATACAAACGAAATGAATCACCCCCACAGAATTTCCCGCAGTCATGGTGTTTCAGGCACAGCGGCATAGGCCAACTGCGTCCCTCATGCACTCGGTGTGTTCCTACAGGCTGGAGTGTTTGCGCGCGTCTGAGCAAACACTATGGCCTCGCCTCCATCTCTCTCACTCCCCCACTAGGCACCTCTACCTCCCTACACTCTCTCTCTCTCTCTCTCTCTCTCTCTCTCTCTCTCTCTCTCTCTCTCTCTCTCCCTCTCTCTCTCTCTCTCTCTCTCTCTCTGTCGTTCAGCGCAAGAGAGGCAGATAGAGGAGACGCAGTGTCATTTCCTTTTTTTAAACTATTCTTTTTTCTGCGGAGCGTAGCAGTGCGAGAGCGGTGGCGTTGGCGCTTTAGTGGCAAGGGCGTGGGAAACAGCTCGCTATTTGAATCCCCTTAACCCCTAGGCGGGGCGAACGGGCGGGGCGGCTCACGCACTGCGGCGTTAGCCTAACGTTTCACCCCGTCACTGACCGTGCGAGATGCGCACACACGCCAATGCGAGGACCAACACGAGGCAGCAAAAATTTAGTCTTCGTTAAGCCGCCAAAGAGCACTGGCAAATCCAAGTGCGTAGGTAATTTGTCGTATACAAGGTCGTACACCTATTCAGAAGGTGTGTGAAAAATACACTCGCCTGAAAGGTGGGTGCGACACGAGGGGGAAACAACTCTTCAATTTTCGTGCACCCTCGCAATACCAGAAAAGTCAGAAATTTTTTTAAAAAAATTAACAAAAGTGAATTAAAATTTCATGAAAATTCACAAACACTTAGGTAAAATTCACAAAAATCTAATAAAATTTACGAAAATTCGCGAAAATTAACAAAATTTACACCAAAATTCAGAGTTATTTCCCTCTTGCACGCAAAAAAATAATTCGCGTCTGAGCAAAAAAATTAGCAGGTGTACAAATTGTTTTGCTGTATAGGCACAGCTAATTTTTGAGCTACAGCGCTTATTTTCTAGCTACCCTGCCAATTGTTTTTTCTGCTGTATAAAGTTTTTAGCTTTAGTGCTATTTTTTTACACCTAATTTCAGCTGAGCTATTTCTTTTTCCGTGCCTTCCAAAAACACCTGCTGGTACAAATGTCAAGGGAAATTCACTTAGGTAAACTTCAGAAAAATCTAATAAAATTCACGAAAATTAATCAAATTTGTACAGCGGGATACAGGAGGGGTCCGATCCGCTGCGCGACACTGGGTCGGGCGGGGCGGGGCGGGGCGGGGTGGGGCGGGGGCGGGGCGGGGGCGGGGTGGGGCGGGGCGGGGCGGGGCGGGGCGGGGCGGGGGGTGGGGCGGGGGCGGGGCGGGGCGGGGCGGGGCGGGGCGGGGCGGGGCGGGGCGGGGCGGGGCGGGGCGGGGCGGGGCGGGGGCGGGGCGGGGCGGGGTGGAGCAGGGTGTTCCTGTGCGCCGTGCGCGCCGCAGCAGGAGGCGTACCAGCGCCGGGGACGTCGCGATGCGTAGGCACTGCACCACAGCGCAGCAGCGCTACTTGGCAGGCAGGCGTGCCCGCCCCGCCCCGCCCCGCCCCGCCCCGCCCGGCAGAGTGTGGGCAGGACGACGCCTGGCTCGCCCGGCTCGGCTCCCTCTAGAGGTCACTCTGTTATGTTGCGACTGCGGCCGCCTATCGCCATGGCTCGGTGCGGCTGCGGCGCCACGAGTAAAGTACATTTGAAATCGCCATAAAAATAAACGACACAAGCACGCACGCACGCACGCACGCACGTACACACCACAATGCGCAGTGTGTCAGAATGGTTGCCCATACGTTATTTTCTGGTGTGTATTTGTTTTGCTCCAAACACGCGCGAAAATGAAATATTTCGCGGAAAAAGAAAAGCACGTGTCGTTCTGCTGCCGCACGTGCAGGCCAGTCGGTCGGTCGTGCGACAGTGAGTGAGTGTGTGTGTGTGTGTGTGTGTGTGAGTTGTAAATTTTTTCGTGTGTATGGGTGCGGGTGTACTTCGGCGAAACCCGTCACCGGTCGCAAAACAAATGCCTGTCGCGCCATGCCACGTAAATGTATATTTCTTTTGCTTCCGTTTCACTTAAAAAAAAATATTTTCCCATTATTTTTCATCCATGTGGTAGCATTTGTTTTGACTGCTTGTCGCCTTGGTGGAGCTTGGGGCACCCGGCGCCGACTTAAAAGGTTCCTTATAGGGGTCCTGTAGGGCTCCTGTATGGATCGTATGGGGATCCTGTAAGTATTCTGTAGAGATCCTGAAAGAAGGATCCGGTATAGGGATCCTGTACGGATCCTGTAGATGTCCTCTAGAGGTCCTGTAGGAGTCCTGCAAGAGTCCTGCAGGTCTCCTGCAAGGAGCCTGCGAGAGGCGCCGACCCTCGCCGACGTCTTGAATAAAGAATGCACCCGACCCAGCGCCCTGCCGGCCTGGCGCCTGACGCGCCCGCCTTGCGGTCTCGCACCGCCTGGATGTTCACGCTCGCCCGAGCGTGAATTTAAGGATCGCAGAAATACTACACACGCGCAGAAAACACGCGCGCGCGCGCGCACACACACATACATACACACATGCGCACACACACACATACACACACACATGCGCACACACGCACGCTGCACTTGCTCTTGACATAAACGGCTGCGGCCTCCGCACGCGAACTGCAAGCTCGCTCGCATACGCGCCCCTGCCTGCCTACGTGTATACTCTGAAAATATATACATTTAAATAAAATCACGTACTTGCCATATCACCGCCTTACATCTACCCGACTGCCACTACTGATGTGATGTGCACCCGCGCTCCTCCTGGCATCCTCCCCCCCCCCCTCCCCCTCCGTCTGACCCGAGGGTCCACCCTGTGCCTCTGCATTGCAGCCAGGTCGGGCTCACAGACACACGGACCCACTTGTTCACAACGCTCTGCAATGCGACCTCTTTGGCCTCGGGGGCGGGGCGGGGCGGGGCGGGGCGGGGCGGGGCGGGGCGGGGCGGGGCGGGGCGCGGGTGCGGGTGGCGCGAGGCGGGGCGGGGCAGGGCGGGTGGCGTGGGGTTGGGCGGGACGAGGGTTGGAGTTAAAAACTCG
The DNA here is from genome assembly GCA_029379305.1 of Frankliniella fusca. Classification (NCBI taxonomy): domain Eukaryota; kingdom Metazoa; phylum Arthropoda; class Insecta; order Thysanoptera; family Thripidae; genus Frankliniella; species Frankliniella fusca. Next base: position 152,516 of record JAHWGI010001074.1, read on the forward strand.
ATGGGATATGAGTAGAGTTGCAAATCTAGGAAATTTTTCCTAGACAAACCCTGCCTATTAGGCAACCTGCCACGCAGTGGAGTCCGAATGTTGCCTAGTGGGCAGGGTTTGTCTAGGAAAAATATCCTAGATTTGCAACTCTAGATATGAGATGTAAACAGTGAACGTAGCTCTCGCAGCGCAGCTCGTTGCAAAGAGGAAAACTGGCCGGCCTGCGGGCCCTCTGGGCCGGGATGGCGATGGGTCCTTCACTAAAACTTCAAGCGGACACCGATTTTTCTTATTTTTCTAGGTTTTCGTGATTTTCCTTGTATGTTGCGATTTTTTTTTTTTCTTCTATGTTTTCTGTATTTTTATTTTCTGATTTTTTACTGATTTCGCTTTATGGTGTACACTGATTTTTTTTGAGGGAAGGATCCCTTATTTTGGGAGCAGTCACGAAGTGTAGGCCTTGTAGACCTTCGGCTATCACACACTCTAGAGAGCAGCAAGCGATGGAGACTTGACTCGACGTCCGAATGCACGGCGGGGGGGGGAGGGGGCCTCAGGGGGGAAGGGGATGGGCTAAATATAGCCGCGCGCAGCCCTGCCGGCCCTGCCGGCCCTGCCCCGCCCCGCCCCGCGCAGTGCTCGCTCCCTCACTCCCTCCTCCCAATGCACCTCACCTCACGGGGGCCTGCCAGGCGCTGCCAGGCCAGGGGCCTGTCGTGGGGGGCTGGGGCTGGTGCCTGCCGTCTCATTCCGAAGATCACTCTTGTGTACCTCCAACCTTGTCGCACCTGTGGCGGTGCCCTATGTCGGGGTTGGCAGGGCCCCATGAGTGCGAGAAGGATGTTGGGGGAGAGAGCGATGTTATTCGGAATCAGACGGCGGGGGAATTTGAAGGCGTGGCGTGGCGGGGCGGAGCTGAGAGAGGGAGGTAGCAGCACACGACGCCACTCCACGTGCCAGGCAGACAGAGAGGGACTTCCCTGACCACAGGTCCGTCCCGTCCCAGGCCGCGCGCGCTGCAAGTCCAAATCAGGTGATCTCCGCTCGCCCCGCCCCGCCCCGCCCCGCCCCACCCCACCCCGCCACTGGGCGGGACCTCCTATCCTTGATCTGGACCCGGGCGGGTCGGGGCGGGGCGGGGCGGGGCGAGGTGGCGCGGCGGTGCGGGTCCGATGTGGGCCAGGGTTGGGCCACGGGCTTGGCGCTAAGGCCAAACACTTCCAGCGCCTCCTCTGCTGCGAGCGCGATCAACACACACGTGGGCTTGGGCTTGGGCGCGCTACCGGCGCTGCCAGAGAGGTAGGCAATGCGAGTCAAGGACACAGGCGCAGCAGGCACAATCGCCTCCCAGCCCCCGCTGTGACAAAATCCAGTCTATTTTGTAACTTAATACGCACGAAAAATGTAGTAAATTTTCGACAGCACATATTGGGTTGTAACCGAATTCTGAGTCGAAGTGCTTTTAATCTTACGTTTTCTTATTGAAATTTTATCACTCTATCTTCATGGAAAATTTTTCCGTAAACCAATGACTACGTATTTTGAACTGTGCCTGCAAAACAGTGGAGTAAAGTGGGCACTATTGCTTTAAGCGTAGAAGAGGCAAGTGCATGTTGCCCATTAGACTCCTTTACGGGCGGTAGGCGCGGGTGGGCCGAGAGTGAAAGAGCTCTGAAATTTTTGTACACCTCGTAATTCAGGAAAATTCAGAAGTATTCACAAAAATGTAGGTAAAATTCAAGTGAAAATTCATATTCATTTCATAAAAATTCACGAATATTCACAAAATGTGTACACCAAAATTAAGAGTTGTTTCTCCCTCGGGTGGGCCCACCACACCACATGGCGGGGCGGGGTGGGGCACTTGCTATTTGTGTATTCATTGTGGTGCCTCCGTGGAACACGCCCGGGGCGTTCTTATGTGTGCGGCGGTGCGGCGGCTACCCAGCGGAAACAGCTGTCATCGTAGCGCCGCACCACGCCACCGCAGGACCCACGGCGCGGGCGGGGCGGGGCGGGGCGGGGCGGGGCGGGGCGGGGCGGGGCGGGGCGGGGCAGGGCGGGGCGTTCCAACGGCCGAGCGACACCCCACTACGTTTCGCCTCGGAGAAGGAGGAGAGGGGGGAGGGAAGGAGGCACTTCCGAACGGATACTACAGCCCTTTCCGGTGGCTCCGGCAGGCGCGCATCTCCAATCAAATAGTAGCTTCCTCTTCGACGCCAACGTCCGACGCCGTCCTGGACGAGAGTGAACCTGCTCGAGGATCAGTAGGGCAGCGGGCGGGTCGCTCGGTAGACCTGGGCGCGCCCGTGGCCTCGGACACCAGGCCGGCGGCGACCCGGAGCGGAGTGACGACCGAACCGCGCCCTTTTCCAGGAAGCGGCGTGGCGGGGCGGGGCGGGGCGTGGCGGGGCGGGGCGGGGCGGGGCGGGGCGGGGCGGGGCGTGGCGGGGCGGGGCGGGCCGCTCCTCTTCGGGGACCTCAGCTCGGCCACCTGCCTCGGGGTTATCTGCCGCCCGCCCGCCCACACCGCCGCCGGCTATCGCTACTCCGGGGGCCGTCCGAAAATGGCGCACACCGCCGCCGCGCAAATGGAAACACACGGCGGCCGCATGTTACGAAACAGCGACAGCAACGCACGGCGAGGTAGGGCGTTGCGGGGCGGGGAGGCCGTCACATCACATGCGAGCCTAGCCGCCGCGCCCCACCCCGCCCCGCCCCGCCGCGCCCAGGGCACCCCGGGCCCTCGCGTCCTCGGAAGCATTTTTAGAAGGAATCTCTCTCCCCTACCCTCTCTCTCACTCTCTATCTCTCTCTCTCTCCAACACACGCACATGGGGAGTGGCCCTCGTGCCCAACGGACCGCGGCAAGCAGCCCTCCTGCGGCTGCCCTTCCCCGCCGCGCCCCGCCCCGCCCCTCCCCGCCCCGCCCCCCCCCGCCCCGCCCCGCCCCGCCCCGCCCCGCCCCGCCCCGCCCCTGAGCGCGGCCCTGAGCTGCTGTGCGTTTGGTTTGACTTCTAACTCTCTCTCACATTTTAGAGTCCAAGTCGAACACCAGCAGTAGCAGACCTGCCGGCCCGGCCCGGCCCAGCCAGAGCCGGTGAGCCGGTCGCTTAATCCGCCCCGTGGTGGGGAAGGCACGCGGATTGGAGCGGACAGGAGTGGGGAGTGGGGAGTGGGGAGTGGGGAGTGGGGAGTGGAGGTCGGCGCTCGGGACGGGCGTGTCGAGACGTGCCGGGCGGGCCGGGCGGGGCAGGGCAGGGCAGGGCAGGGCAGGGCGAAATATCGCCGTGTTTGTTTGGCCGCTGCAAACACACTGCTGCAACTGACCCGACCCGACCCACAAGCAGCAGGGCACGGGCAGGCAGGCGGGCTGGCGCCTGTAGTAGAGGCCGGGCCGGGCTCCTCCCTCGCACCACCCGCAGGAGTACGGCACACCCGGGCACACCCGGGCCGCATGCAGTGCAGCAGCGAGACGGCACCGTGTGGGGCGGGGCGGGGCGGGGCGGGACGGGACCTAACGGGCTCGTCTGCCGTCTGATCCCGAAGATCACACTCTCGCGTGTCCGTCCTTCTGTCGCGCCGATGGCGCGGTGCCCTATATGCTGGGGATGACAGGGACACATGAGTGCGACAAGGACGGAGGAGGCGCGAGAGCAGCGCGATCTTCGGAATCGCAGACGGCTGGCGGGGCGGGGCGGGGCGGGGCGGGGCGGGTCAGGGCGGCAGCGCCAGCGCCGCGGCGCCACGGCGGCGGCGTCACCAGGCCGGGCAGGGCAGGGCAGGGCAGGGCAGCGCCAGCAGCAGCGTCACACGTCACAACAAGAGCACCCGCCCCGCCCCGCCCCGCCCCGCCCCGCCCCGCCCCGCCCCGCCGCCTTGCTAGTCCTCCTCCTTGCGAGCACGGCCGCCCTGCCCTGACTGCACTCTGGCAGTGGTACAAAAGAGCACGGGAGGGAGGGAGGGAGAGAGGGAGGGAGAGAGAGAGAGAGAGAGAGAGAGAGAGAGAGAGAGAGAGAGCAAGGGATCGAGAGAAAGATGATCGCCAGAGAGCGAGAGAGCAAGGGAGAGAAAACAGAAGCGATTGGCGGCGACGTAAATATTTGGCAGCAGCGGCGGTGGTGGCGCGACGCCCTGTCTCCTAGACAGAGAGCTGCGGCCGCGCCGAGGACGGCGACGACGCGGGACGCGGTCAGCCAGCAGAGCGCTCTCCTCGCCCTGTCTCTCTCTCTCTCTCGCACTCAGAGGGTGCACCGAACAGGTGCGAGAGAGACAGAGCGAGGTGAGCGCTTTCCTGAATCAGACTGCAACAGCAGGGCTTAAGGGAGAGGGGAGCAGGGTACTGGGACGGGGACGTAGTCCCCGAGATAGGGGTCACTTCGAAAAATCATTGTTCGGCACCCTTAATGAACATTTTTAAAAAAAATTAAAAAATCAAGAAGAAAGAAACAAAATATCCGAAAATCAAGAAAAAATCTCGGGAAAAATTGAACAAAGTTTAGAAATAAAATTGAAAAAAAATCAGAAATGGGGGTAAAAGACTAGAGTTTTAGAAAAATGACAGAAATTTTCCTTGAAAAATCAAAACAAAAAAAAAAATCAAAAAAAAATCACTGTACACATTTTGTACCATATTGTGATACCCCCTCGGGAGACACGGCCGGAGATGCCTGTACGACGGCTCGCGGCGGGTTCGAATCCCGGCCGCGGCCGTGCAGCACGCCCATGTCACGCCACTCGCATGCGAGGAAGATAGTGAGTTCGTTCATGGGAGAGCGGGAGCGAGCGCGACAGAGAGAGAGAGAGAGAGAGAGAGAGAGAGAGAGAGAGAGAGAGAGAGAGAGAGAGAGAGAGAGAGAGAGGAACGACGACGACGCCCCCCGCAAGGTCGGCGTTGACGATGTGAGGTGCATGTAGCGGGGCGGGGCGGGGCGGGGCGCGGCGGGGTTCGGTTCCGTTCTGCCCGCTGCTCTGCACGCTCGGCCCCGCGTCTCACCCGGTCTCACCTCGCCCCGGGGCCACGTGGACAGTCAGACGTGGAGCCCCTCTCCACTCCGCCTCGAGGTGAAGGCCCCCGATCGGGTGATGGGGTGATGGACTACCCTTCCCCTCGCCGTACCCCACCACCACAACCACCACTGTTGTCTGTCCGCCAAGCCGTGACACGGCTGCTGCTGCTGCTGCGCCAAAGTCAACTCGCGGTGAGTATTGGGGAAGGGGGGGGGGCTGGACTTGGCATATGCCCCACTCACCCTTCCCTCCTGCTCCCCGGGCCGTTGGTCGCCCCGACTTTGTGGTGGTGCGTGGGGAGAAAGCGAACACCTCTGAGCCCGGGCCGCGATACGGCGGTCAGCTAGGGGCGTAAACACAGACGGCTAGCGCGCAGGAGCGCCATTGAGGTCTGGACGACCTTTCAGAGGTCGCCGCTCCTTTTTCCTGCTCCTCATTCCCGTGGGACCTCACACTGCGTAGCGGGTTGAACTGCTGTACCCGGTCACAGGTAAAGCATGTGACCCGCAACTATTCCCTATTCAAGAAATAAAACTTTCTTTTTCCAGCAGGGAACAGCTAAAGTGAACGTGCTGTGGCTATGAGCGATCGACTAGAGGTAAGTCGTGGTGCACATGTGCCAAAACAAATTAGATGCTGGAGCAAAAAGTTTGCAATGCAGCATACCAGCTAAGCGGCATTGAGCTGCTCAGCTGCGAGATAGTTCTGTTGTCAAAAGATAGCTGTGAAGTCTAAATATGTGATGTGTTATCGTGCAAAACTAATGAATTCACAACCTCTCCAGCTATGTTTTTCCCCTGGACTTCAAAACAACCAAGTCGTAGGAACCTTTATTTATTTATTTTCCTGGCGTGCAAATAATTTTTTTTTCATCTGTCGGTCTTTAGCCAGCTAACTATCTCCACAGGGGCGCCACGCCGGGAGTAGGGTGGCTGTGCTCGGCGTTTGGCAGAGGCGAAAGATAGCGATGCCAGAGCCGACAGAGACAGCAGCAGGGTTGAAACGATGGCCAGAAAAAGTTCCGTCTGGAGCACATCAGGTCTAAAGGTCGGGGGAAGGGGGGGGGGGGGGCTGCCAGCAGCGACAGGTGAGCCTTAATAACCCGGTCGTTGTGCTCAGCGTCCGGCAGTCCGACACCCGCACACCCGACGGGAGGTGACGCCCCCACCGCCCTGGCACCTTGTTCCTCTTCATTCACCCCCCCCCCCCTCCCCAATTCCTCCTGCCACTTCTCCGCGCCAAAACTGCCTATAAACGACAGCGCTTCTGTTTTCACGGACCGTTCGTTCCCCGTTCCTCGCGTCTCATCCGGGGGGCTTAACGGCGTCCCCTCTCCGCGTAGTAAACGCCAGGCCTTCGCGAAGAGTGAGGCCATAGTGAGGCACTGATCTACACCCCCGCCCCGCCCCGCCCCAGAGGAGGAAACAACTCTGAATTTTGGTGAACACATTTTTCATAATTTTCGCAAATTTCTGTAAACTTTTATAAAATTTATGTGAATTAAAACTTGAATTTTACCCATTTTTATTGTGAATTTTCTCTATTTTTTTCTGATTTTTTGAAAAATTTCGAAAAATGTTCCAAATGTCTGTTATTTTTTCTGAATTTTTCTGAATTACGAAGTGAACAAAAATTTCAGAATTTTGTTTCCCCCTCGCCCGCCCCGCCCCCCGCCGCGGGCTGTTGCGGCGATACCCTTGGCGTCCCATGTCTCATGTCGCCTTGCTCATCGCCTCTATGGGCCGTAAAAAAAAAAACGCGCGAGTCGAACGGAGCGCGGTAGACGCCATCAACGCGCGGTGAGGAGGATAAAAAGAGCGGAGCGCCTTGCGGTTTTCACCGCTCAGCTGCTCACAGAACGTATATGCGAACCCACGCGGCAACCGGAAGTGCGTGGCGTGCGCGTCGCCGACACGACATCCGGTCCTCGCTGCTGCATCACGAGTACGTAGAGTTCGAAGGCAATTTTCGGCGTGGCGGTAATTAGGGCGCAAGAGATCCCGCCCTGCCCCGCCCCGCCCCGCCCCGCCTCTTCTTTCCCTCGCTGTTCCTCCTCCCGCTGCGGCTGTCGTCCTGCGGGTCTGCATCTGCACCGCCAGCGCCTACGCCTCTACTTTTCCTATACCGCTCACCTCTTCCTGCCCGCCGCAACGCCACGCCACTCCACGGCTCCCATGGCCTCCAAAGAGCATCTTGATCAGCGACACACACACACACACACACACACACACACACACACACACACACAACGTAGTAAACGAACGTCCGCTGCAGTGCAAAGTGTGCGTGTGGATGTGTGTGTGTGAGTTGTGCATTCACATTCAGTCGATGCAGGCCGAGCCGAGCGTGGGCAAACGGCTTTGGCCTCAATTGAAACGGTCAGCTAGATCGTCGCCGCGGTGGCGGCAGGGCGGGGCGGGGCGGGGCGGGGCGGGGCGGGGCGGGGCGGGGCGGGGCAAGGCGGTCTAGGTCCTTGGGTCGCAGGTGCACCCTCCCGCTGGCCCCACGGCTACCGCCGTCGCCACGTGTCGTGGGGCGCCGGCGCCGTCCCTGACGCCGAGGTCCATACGACGACCCCGCGCGGCCGGCCTAAAGGCCGTATCACACTACGGGTTCCCGGTTACGGTTGACGGTTGCCGGTTGCTCGCCGACCAATGAGAGACGAGCAGTCTCCGGTTGCACACAACCGTCCGGTCCGGCTCTGAGTTTAGCCGTGCGTCTATTCCCAACCGGGCCGTGGAGAACCGTGGCCAATCGCAAGCCGCGCTACGATCACGTGACAGTGCCGGGAATGTAAACAATGCACAAGTTTCGAGTTCAGCTGGATCAGCAGGATAGCGATAGAATTTCCTTTGTCTGAAAACTCTGAAAACATGCCACCTAAATTAAAAATATGGACGAGTGAGTTAGAGTTCCAACTCATTCATGAAGTCAGAAGTCGTCCGATATTATGGGACATATCTCTTGCTGATTATAGAAGAAATGACTTGAAAGAAGTCCACTGGGAAGAAGTGGCAAATAAACTCGGTCACAACATTTCAAGTAAGTTATAAATGATAAATGAAAATAATGATACAATGTCTGGACGCATTTATCTATGCGTATGTGTCAACCTGTACTTCACGCAGTGTAAAGAATATTAGTAAACTCTGCTTTTAGAGGTTATACTGTCGGGGGATGTTTCTAGTCTGATCGCTACATCTGTTGTCTTTCTTTACGATTCAGGTGAAGTGGCTAAAAAAAGATTCATAAATATGAGGGACACATTCATGGAAAATAACAAGAAAGTCAAAGAATCAAAACGTAGTGGGACTGGAGCAGAAAATATATACAAGCCAAAGTGGCCCCTGTTTCAGTCACTAACTTTTCTGTTAAAAACAGTAGAGCAGGCTGAAAGTATTTCAAATTTAAATATTGCAGAATGCAATACTACAGTGACTGATTCAGTAGGTTCTACTTCCTCGTCCTTAACCATTCCACCGTTGGATATAATTTATGATGAGAACTCTCAGGTAAGCAGAGCTATTTAAATGATGGAAGTTGTTTGCTCCTGATATTTAAGTTAATAACATTTTCTCATTATCTAAAAAAAATCAGGCATTTATGCTTGTGCCAGAAACTCAAAGTCAGTCAACTGTACCGGTAGAAACGCCAGCATCTGAAGCTACACGTTCCTGCTTCAGTTCATCCCCAGACTTTGTTAGACCATCATCTGCACCCCCTGTTTGTGATAATGATACACCAGGTCTGTACAAGAAAAGGGGAATCAAGAGGGCAAAAGATACCCCATTATCTGAGGAGGCCCTAAAACTTATGCATAAAGTGGTAAATGAGCCCGTAGCCCCTCCAGTTGAGGATGCTGCAGAGAAATTTGGTGCCTTTGTTGCCTCAAAATTGCGTGAAATGGATCAAGAAAGGCGCAATATTTGTGAGAGCAAAATTGTTAAAGTTTTGTATGAATGATACCTTCACAGTGTTACTGGTACTAATTTTCAGTGCTATGTGTTCTTATTTTTTAATTCTAGTTGCACTGTGCCATGTAACATTATTGAAGGAACACAATATTTTTTACTACATATGACACCAAATATTATGTTATTTACCAAAGGAATAAGTATTTTTATTTTAGGGCATGTTTATGTTTAAACAAATACCAACTGGTTTTGATATTTCAAAAAAACATTTATTTTATAATGTTATTTTCTATCCAATTTTAGGTTTAATTAATGTTTGTTTTTTGTACTAAAGTAAAAAATGTTTCTTTACAATATTATTGAACAAGAAGTTCAAAAATACATGACTATACAAAAAAAATTATGCACTAATTTTTAAGGAAGACTTCACCGAACCATTCTATCTTGCCATGGTACTGCCCCAACTCCGTTAAAATATTCACACCACATCTCCCTAAGCTGCAGAGCATCATTGGCATGGCGATTGCCTCCCTGACCACAAAAATTCACAATCCCATTAGCAGTCTCCGCTCTCCATTCACCTTCTATCACTTCTCCTGCCAATTCGTCTTCAAAATCTATGAATGGTGAAGGTGTGTACATAGCCCTACCAACAGCTTGGCTTCGCAACCAATTGTGTAAACAGATTGTTGCCATGATAATTGTAACTGCATCATCTGGATCATATCTCATAGCTGCTCGGTAAATCTGAAATCTTGCTCCCAAAACTCCAAACGCATTTTCAGAGCACCTCCTTGCTCTAGAAAGTCTGCACAATAATAATAATATTAATAATAATAATAATAATAATAATAAAAGTATGTAGGTTATGGGTACGTTTGAGGCTTTTGATATTCAAGACAAAAACATACCTATAATTGAAAATCCTTCTGTCTTTTCTGTTGCGACATTGCTCACCAGGATATGGAATTAATACTGAGGTTGAGAGTGGAAAACCTTCGTCCCCAACAATGACATATGGGAAAACATTTTCAGAACCAGGCAAAGATTGGGGAGGAGGTAATTTTAACTTATTTTGATTTAAAGCTAGTTTTAATGAGGATTTATTCCATATGCCACCATCACTAATTCTCCCATTTGTTCCAAGATCAACATACATAAACCGCAACTGTGCATCTACTACGGCCAAAAGTACAACACTAGAAAACCCCTTGTAATTAAAATAAAGAGAACCTGATGAGAGAGGAGGGCTGATTTGAAAATGTTTTCCATCCATTGCACCCACACAGTGATGGAAATTCCACCTTTCTCCATAGTCACTAGCAACAACTTTCCATTCTTCTGGTGACTGTGGCATTTTAACAAATTCGTCTTTGAGGACTCGGCAGATTGCAGAGCATACTTCTTTTATTATGCCAGATATAGTGCTCTGTCCTATTCGAAAAGAGAGGCGAAGTGATTCCTGAGACTCTCCTATGGGAAGAACATAAATATTATCAAAGAATGAGACTGTGATAACTAACATGGCAAGGCTAATTAAAATACAAGTTATATGAACCAGTTGCAATATGCCTCAGAGTGAGAGAAAGTCTTTCATCGGGCGGAATGCTCCTTCGCAGGTGGGTGTCTGCTTTTTGAATCAATGGTGTAACTTTTCCAAGTAGATACTCAAAACTATCTGTATCCATACGTAGGCACCTAAAATACCGAAAAGACATGAAGCGTTCAGGTTGGCTCCTTAATCACACACATAAATGTTCCCGTAACACTGCATTTCTAATTTATTAAAAATTCCGAACAATTAATGTACCGTCGAAATCTATTAGGATCTTCCAGAGCGAGTTCTAAAAAGAGGTTATGATGCATGCCTCTTTCATCTCGCCGAGCTAAATACGGGGTGACCCACGAAGATCTTCGGGCATGCGACAATTCCTCTTCCTCCAGAGCAATAACTAGTGCAAGGAGGGCACAAGCAAGTTTTCTCCTTCGACGCACAGCGTAAAAGTAGCGACTTCGCGGGGACATTATTGTTTGTTTACCGCACCATGGTGCTGTCAGCGTGTAGTCTGCTAGGCGCAACCCAACGGCAATCGTAACCGGCCAGTGCCTTGTAGTGTGATGGGCACGGCCCGGTCCGGTCCACAGCCGGCAACCGTCAATCGTAACCGGCAACCCGTAGTGTGATACGGCCTTAACGAGAATTATGCCACACCACCGGCGGGGTGTGGGTGGGGCGGGGCGGGGCGGGGCGGGGAGAGGCTGCGTCGGCTGCATTCCCCCAACACAGGGCAGTGCCATAAGGTTCAGGGCGGCAGAGAGCAGGGCCAGGAGGCCCGGCGGCGCTGTGACGCTTATAGCAGCCCTACGGCGGGGCGGGGCGGGGCGGGGCGGGGCGGGGCGGAGCCGAGCGGGGGCACGGGCGGTGCTTCGCGTTGGCGTCCTAACGGCCGGGCCGGGTCGGCGCCGACATATATCGCGATGCAGCCGACCCCTCCCCTACCCGCCCCGCCCCGCCCCGCCCTCATAACGGAGCGTCGTCCCTGTCTAGCGCCGCAGCACCGCAGCAACATCATCGCCTTGCACCCCGCTCAGCCTCGCCCCGCCCCGCCCGGCGCCGGCCGGCCCTGAGACCTGAGGCGCAGGAGGGTGGTAGGTGGAAGAGACACAGCACGACCGGCCCCGCCCTGCCCCGCCCCGCCCCGCCCCGCCCCGCCCCGCCCCGCCCCGCCCCGCCCCGCCCCGCCCCGCCCCGCCCCGCCCCGCCCCGCCCCGCCCCGCCCCGCCCCGCCCCGCCCCGCCCCGCCCCGCCCCGCCCCGCCCCGCCCCGCCCGGCGTCGCCGGCGTGCCGCCCCAGATCCGAGTTGCCGAGCTATACTTGTGTCTCTGCCGACTGCCGCGCCGCCGCCGGTCCGACCGACCCCGCGGCCTGCCTGCCTGGTCCGGCCGCAGCCAAGGCTCGCTGCAGCGACTGCAGCGGCGGCGCCAGCCGGCCCCGCCCCGCCCCGCCCAGCCCCGCCCCGCTCCGCCCCAGTCCCACCCCGCCCCGCCCAGCCCCGCTTGACCGATGCTTTATGGTGGCCAAGCAGCACTGCGGCAGCACTGTAGGTGCACGACGTCCCCGTCCCGGAGTAGCACCCGCACCGCCCACTTGTCTATACGGCCGCCGCAACTCCGCACCCGCAGAGATAGACGTCACGCCCACGACGATAAACCGACGATCCTCCTGAACCGAGGTGACCGAGGTGAAAACAACTGTGAAATTTTTTGTACACCTCGTTAATCATAAAAATATTTTTCAAAAAAATTTAGAAAAATACAAAGTAAAATTCAGAACGCGTCTCAAAAGTTCAAAATTTTTTAATTTATTTTAGGAAAATTTAAGCAAAAATGGCAAAAAGTTCAAAAAATAAAAAATTAGAAAAATTCTTGACAATTGTACGCCAATATTCAGAGTTGTTCCTTTTCCAGGACCTTGCACGGAGAAAACGAAGTCTCAGTTTCCGACCAGTTTTGGAAAAATCAAACAGCTCTTGTGGAGAAAATACACAGGGTTTCCGGGGCGGCTTAAAAATCAGGACGAAGTTTTGCCGTGCACCGGTGGGCACTGCGAGTTCAAGAGAGGGCTCTCCTAAAAGCCCCACGGACCACCTTGACCCTCCACAGCCGATCACCGGGGGAACAGGTGTGAATCGGGCGGCGGGAAGTAAAAATTGTGACTAAACGCTGGTAATGGGCTGCGACGTACCAAGGCGAGGCGTGGCGGGGCGTGGCGTATCCCTCAACAAATTGTCTCCTACAAGCGGCTGAAGGCGTGCCTTTGCTCAAGAACCAACACCTCCCTGGTCACGCTCTCACCGCCCGGGTCCGGGCCGTGTGGCGCGCGCCTCTCCGCGGGGCCGGAACTTCCTGGCTCCGCGGGGAACCTGTGGCGGGTGGGTACGCCACCAACGTGGAAGAGCGGCCTGTCCGGACAGATTATCGCCAGAGTGTTCTATCGCCAGCCCGGCCCGGCTCGGAGCGGATAGAGACATGGCGATAGAACGCGGCCGCGGCTGAGGTGATATTGAGTCGCGCGCTGCGGTGCGGTGTGGAGCCGGTTCAGGGGCTTTGGGGAGGTGGGGGGGGGGGGGGTGCTGTCTGCTCTGGGAGCCGATCGGCACAGCAGCCGCGTAGCCGCGTATTAGACATTGGCCGGGGGGAAAGGGGAAAGGGAAGGGGGAGAGGGAAATCAAGCAGCGGATATGGAAACAGGCGTGAGGCCTGGTCTGGCCGCGCCGTGCCTGGACGCACTAACAACTCTGACTTTTGATGTACAAATTTTATGAATTTAGGAATTTTTCACTTATTTTTATTTAAAAAAAAATTGAATTATTCAAAAAAAAAATCGGAATTTTTCAGAATTTAGCGGTTCTTTTTTAATATTGCTGAAATACGATGAGGTGTAAAAAACAAATTCAGCCTCGGCCGCTTATGTCCCAAGTGCCACACGAGTTACCTTCAGGGTCGTGGTACAGTGCGTGCAACGTGGCCATAAAAGTAGGCAATAAGTCGGCCAAACACAGAGGGAGTTAAAGTCCTGGATCTGGGATCCCAGATCCAGGACTTTAAGAGGAGTATGGCAGGCTGCAACTGCATACTAGGCGACATACTTGCACGTGAGCTAAGGTGTTGTGTAGGCATGCGCAGGTGCAGTGCAGCCCGCTTCACTGCACTGTGCTTCGCCTACAGAGATTGCCTACTGCACTGGCAACAAATTGAGCGCGTGGCGAGTGATTAGGTTTAGGCGGGTCCAGAAGAGGAGGGGGGAGGGGGAAAGTTTGTTTCATCACCGGTTGGGTTGCGTTGGGATGGCTCCGCTCCCGGCCCCTAAAACCCTTTACGCCCTTAAGAAAACGCCTGAGGGGGGGGGGGGGTAGTCAGAAAGCGATACTTTCTAAGTATTCACAGAACATATTATCTTTTCCGCCTTTAGTGGGAGACCCGGTTTCAATCCGCCGCGCCGCCCCTGGTGAAAAGCGCGCGCCCGCGCCCGCCCCGAGGGGTCCTTCGATCAAAAAAAAAAAAAAAAAAAAAAAAATCAGAACACTACCCTTAAACAAAAGCAGAAAAACCAAGAAAAATTCAAGAAATACTTCGAAACAAAATCAGAAAAAAATCAGTAAAAACAAGGATAATCACGAAAAAACAGAAAATTCTGTGTACGTTTGAATTGATCTGAATTTATAGTGTAAGACCCCTACTCGGCTCACCTCTCGGCCATGCCACCCTGCCCAGGAGGAAGACCAAGAAAGGGTTGCTATGTCCGCCATCGGAGGGTATACGGGGAGCGGGGCCGGGGGCGGGGCGCGGGGGACGGAGAGCGGGGCACGAGGTTGAAGGTGGTGGCCACGGTGGAGGTGGCCACCCAGCCCAGCAGCCGGCGGTGGTCGCACAGGCAAGCCAGCTCGCGCCCCGCCCCGCCCCGCCCCGCCCCGCCCCGCCCCGCCCCGCCCCGCCCCGCCCCGCCCCGCAGCAAGACAAGACCGGGCCAAAGACAGAGAGTAAGGCGACCCGACCGACCAGACACGACCCAAACGAGTGGACCGGTTTTTCCCACTTCCAGCCCCAAGACTCCCCTCCCCCTTCCCCTCCTCTTGCCGCGACCGCCGCGCCTGGTCCTCCCTCGCGCCGTCTCACTCCCACGCGTAGGTGAGGCTCTAGGAGCGACAAGGACAAAGCGAGACGGAGCCTGACGGAGCCGAGCGGAGCGGGCAGACACCCCATCAGCCCGTTACGTCTCGCGAGCCGAGCCGAGCCGAGCCGAGCCGAGCCGAGCCGAGCCGAGCCGGCCACTGACGTTCGCCTAGGCCACGCGCCAAAGGTGGATTCGAGTGAAAAGTGAAGAAAAGGAATGAAGGGCTGTAGTGCGCTGCGAGGGGGAAACCCTCGTGGTCGGGTCGGGGGCTTGCCCTGAGAAGCTCTTGGAGAGGCAGAGGCAGGTGGAGGGAGGGAGGGAGCGCGCGAGTTCCAGCGGGGAGGACAAGAGAACGTTGGCTGTCGCGGGAACTCTAATTTTCACATGCAGCTTGAGATATAATGGGGCTTAAGAGAAGGCAGGGAATGCTATCATGGTGAAATCCATTCAGCAGCTAGAGAGTGAGTGACTATGACTTGGCCCAGGATAGCTTTAAGAGTGAAAATATGACATCCAGGCAACATTGTTAAATGATTGAAGCAGAAAATCAAGCAGCTACATGCAGGTGAAAATAACTATCCAGAGGAATGTCCCTCTGGTCCTTAACACCGCATGTCCTGCTGTACAAATGTGGCAATGGCAATTTTTATAAAGTTTGTCATAATTTTAAATTAAACAATATTGAAAAAAAATTATGATTAAAACAGCGCAAGTTAAAAAATAACAATGAGCCATGGATAAAATACTAAATGATATGAAATAAAAGGTGTAAAGCAAGTGTTGAGGAAAGAGTAATCCACTTGTTGCTATCAGGGGAGACCACAACACAAAGATGCACTTTAGGTTGGCTAGCAGTATAAAGGGACAGGTCACTTGCAATATAATAGAACACGTTCAAGAGTAACAAACATCAAAGTGTAATGTGGTAGAATTAGTTCAGCCTTAAGGCTTACCTTAACCTGTTGGTAATCCTTCAAATCCCATCGTTTGAGAACGGCGAAGCACAATTCCAGAAGATATTTCTTGCAAAGCACAAAATTTTCAATCACAACACTTCACTGCTTTGAAGAAAATAACTTTCGATTCGTATAGAGCACTTTCTCACTATCTTTCGAATGTTCTTCTCAAGCTCCCAAGTCGTGGACCACTTGTGAAGAAATTTGTATTTTCGTTCGTGTTTCGAAGCACAATCTCGTTCGGACACAGAAGCAGATCGAATGAAGCACACAGCACTAAATAACACGGAAACTACACACAGAATCACTTGTTGACAAACTTTTCTCGATTAAAAACAAACGGGTACGACCGACGTACCACAACAAGCTCACTCTCTTGGGCCTCTGACTGTACTAAAAACACATATGGGACTCGATCCGTTCTACACGCCACAACCTCCTAGATTCTTTATGCTCATGCGCTACTGCGCTCTGGTGGAGGTAGCCTGAAGTCTGATTGGCGGGAGAAGGTGACGATTCAAAACACGGACAGTCATGGTGTCTGTGTGATACTCATTTGCCGAGGAAATTTTACATTTTGCTCGTCTGTCCTTGATTTAGTGACTGTGGTGACCAGCGTCGAACCCTTCGAATGTTTATTATTACAGCGATAACTCCCGTCGTATTGTAATTTCTTAGCGAAGACTTCCGGGCGTTTCTCCCCGAGCAGCGGACGTTATTCTCTCCTCTCGGCGGAAGCGGGCGCGTGGTTATGAACCGGCCACGGCACGGCCGCCTTGCTGCCGCCGCGACGTCTCTTGTTACGATACGGAGCCATATTGACCAGCGCTCAAACACACGTGAATTACCCACCTTAACTTTTTCGGCGAAATTAAATAGGCTACATGATTTGGAATTCCATGATTACTGACTCTTGACCAGGGAAACATATGGGTGAAATTACGGCGTTGCGTCATCTTTTCGACGCTGCCTGGTCCAAGTAGGCCATGAACTTCAATATTTGTATGCATACGCCCGTGAACAAGCACACGGAAAACGTCGAGTTTCATCAGCTTAAGTGTGATTTGTGCTGTGTGTGGGGTTGACCTGGTGACAGGCTGGTGAACAGTTCGTTATATCGGCGCAAAGGTTTCATTGTTGATGGTAGTGAAATTTGAGGCAGTCACCCAATAAAACATCGGGCGGTGCTAGTTTCTAGAGGTTATGTCGTTCCTCTAACGTGGCCTGGCAGCGTGCAAATGGAAGTTTTTTCGGATCATCTCGATGAAAACTAAATTTTTGAGTGCTATGCGCAGCAAATACCACCTCGCCACTTGACTTCTGTCAACAGCACATGGATCAACAAGTAAGCATTTAAAATATGAGTTGTTTTCAAGGTTCACATGTGTGTGTTTCTGCTCCCCAATCACTGCTCTGATTGAAATTTTAGTCACTCATTTACTCGTCATGGTCTGCCGTTAAACGACATCTGTTAACAGTTATCGATCATCCACGACTCTTTGTATTCACTCCTGCTCCAAGTTTTCTTTGATTCATCATTGATGGATGTTTACATTGTATCATATTTCTCTATATGTGTTCCTAAAATTCAACAAAAATTTCTGAACCTTCTGAAATATTTTCATGTGACCTTCCCCAGTTCTGCTTTTTTGTCAAGTGTTCAATATTCTGGGGGTAAAAAAAGGCTGTTATGATTAGGTCTGGTCAAAGTCCAAGCGTACAATGTTACTTTGTTTTGATTGAATGAATCATTGTCTGTCCCCATTCAATTTACAAATTTCATTTTCAGTTTCTCTATCTTACCTTGCACACCCTTCAAATATATAATTGATGTATACATACTCCAATTTTTTTGACAGATTTTAGGGGTGGCCATGTCGATACCTATTGGCAGCATTGGGTCCTTAGGACCTGGTGTGGGTGACGGTGGAATGGGTGTCAATGTTAATGGTGGGAACTGGAGGATGTGTCTCAATGAACTTGTTGGTGAGAGATCTTCTCTGCTTGATTCCCAAACAAAGTTCCTCTACCTAAAAGTTTTGGAAGTGTACATTCAAACTCAATATGGTAGTGCTCCTGCTGAAGAACAAATGGAGCTTCGCCAATACCTTCTTCGATGGATCATCCTGCAGGCAAGTGTCTTTGAAAACATTGAAAGTTTTGTTGAAAATTGTCCTTTTTTTAAAATGGTTATTCATACAAAATTTTCCTTTAATTACAGTGTTCTCAACAAATTCCTGAACAAAAATTTATTCGTAATAAAATGGGTCAAATATTCTCGTTAGTATTTGTCAAAGATTTCCCCCATCGCTGGCCTTCTTTTTTTACTGATTTAGTTGGGACTCTATCCCTCGGTCGTGTTGCTGTGGAATTTTTTCTTATTGTTTTGTCAGCTATGGACACAGAGGTTTGTCTTAAATTTAGTTGGTCATAATTTATCTTATGGTTTTTTAAGCACTCATTTAAATCATAGCCTGAAATATTTCAATCTTAAACAGGTTTTCAGCCCCAAGTACAATAGAAGTGACGAACTGATTCGGCGCAGTACTCAACTTAAAGACACTATGAGAGAAGCCAGTGTGCAAGTATTGGTGGACTCATGGTTTCAGATTCTTGTAAGCATGGTTTTAATTGTTAATAACCTGTTTTGTGTAATTAAAAATCAATCTCCACTTATCTCCAAAAAATCAAAATCAAAAAATTGCAGACCACATGGCATGCTGAGCCAGAAATTGTTACTGCTTGTTTGGAGGTAACAGGTGCTTATGTGCCTTGGATTGATGTGACAACAGTAGCAAATGACAAGTTCCTACCCATAGTACTGCAACTGATGCGTAATGAGTATGCTCGGGCAGCTGCAGCAGATCTTTTGTGTCAGGTTGTGGACAAAGGCATGGACTATCTTGATAAGCTGCAGCTAATCACGCGAATGTTAGTCTTGTTGAGGAATTTTGAGGTTCCCCTTCTTCCCTCGCAGGTACCTTCATCTTCCTGTGATTTTTCTTTCCCTTGCAAACATTGATATTGTGTTGCAGCACTGACATTTTGCTCTAATTTTAGGTTGATTGTGTGGCATATTCTGCCAACATGGCAAACTTAGTTAATAGCATTGGTTTAAACCTGCTGGAGGCATATGATAGGTAATGTGTGATAACATTGTATATCTGAATTTCCCTTTTTCACCAAGTAACAATGTATTTGACATCAATTCTTGAAATTTTAATACAGACTGAAAGAGAAAGGTGCTTTGGAGGCTGCTGAGGTAGCATACAATGCTGCTGAAGAAAATATATTGTATATGGATGGATACCTACAGCATGGGGATGAAAATGTATGCCTGAAAGTCACAAGATTTGCCAAGGAATATATTAAGGTACTTTTTAAATTTTAAAATAAAACTGGAGAGAAAAAAAAGGGAAAATGTTAGGACCAAAGCAAACCGGAAAAGGTTTACATCTACTAATTATGCTTTTATCAACCTTTCAGAAACTCAAGGGCAAAGCTCTCACCGAGAAGCAAATTCAAATAGTTCAAAAACTGTTAAAAACTGTTGTTGATAAATTAAAATTGCATCCAGATTACTTCAGAACATCCAATGAGGATCGTCAACAATCTCTACTGGACTTAAGGTGAGTCAAATATGTCCCTGACTGCCATGTAACATACATTCTATTATAAGTTATTAATCTAAATGTCCTTTTCTATTCCTTTCAGGAACGAATTCAAGATCATCTTTGTGAATTTACTAGCTATTGATAAAGATCGTGTCACCCAGCTGGTTTATCAAGTTGTGACTAGCGTCTTAAAGGACCTTCAGGCCTACTCCTCTAGTGAGGTTGAGTGTGTAATATTTATTCTGTATGTTCTTGGGGAAGCTTTGCCTACGGCTGGGTCCTCTCCCCCTCAGAATAGCCAAGAAACTCAGGTGAAACTTTTTTCTAGGCTTACCAACAAAAGGAACTGTCTTTTTTTTTTAATACCCAATAGATCTAATTTTGTTTATTGTTTTGCTGCAGAGTGCCAATAACCTTATTCGCTTGATGCTATTAGAGCTCCTTTCGTCTGGTGTCAGCAATCATCCTGACCCTGCTGTTAAACTGCAATTCCTGGAAACTGTGGCTCGGCGAGACAAATTATTTCTAAAAGAGCCAGAACTTATCCCTCCTGTGCTTGAGGCATTTCTTGATCATCGAGGATTGCGAAGCACTGATAAGAAATTGAGAGCAAGAGCTGCATTTCTTTTCCAATTATTTGTTAAAAGTTTAAGGTGAGAAAAGAATTCTATCCCTTTCTTTTGCTCGCTCTCAGTTCTAGCAATGTATGTATTTTTATTTGCACTGATATATTATAATTGTATTCTTCCTGTGTTTTGTAGGTCTACACTAGCATCTTATTCTTACCAAGTAATTGCAAGCTTGAAAGACTTTCTGGAACTTAGCATGCCTCAAAGCAATGGGACTTGGCTCTGCCATGAGGATCAGCTGCATCTCTATGGAGCTGTCGGGCTACTGATCGTATCCGGCACCAACTCTCCCGAGGTAAAAGCTGTTAACTTTCTCAATTTTATGTTCTTATAGCTCAAGTACAGTGCATTTATTTAATATAAGAATTATTTCAGGAAAAGGGGGAAACTATTCGGAATCTCTTGGTGCCAGTCGTTGCCAGATATCAAGAACTCTCTGCTCAATTAACAACTGAACAAAATGAGGAACAGAGATCAGCTCTGGCACATAGTATGTGCCATGCTATGGCAGTTGTCACTGGCGTCAGCAAAGCATTCAATAACCTGAAGGACACCAGAGTCTTTGGATGTTTCCAGTTATACTATGAAGTCCTACAGGTCTTCCTCACTTGTCTACAGGTATGCACAATTTTATATTGAAAGATGTCTTGTTTTCATTTAGAAGCTTGTTTATCAGATTTTGTCTTTCAGAGCCCTAATCAAAAAGAGCTGCTGCAAAGTGGTCTTCGGCAGTTCCTCCATCGAATGGTGATATGCTTAGAAGGGGAAGTACTGCCTTTCATACCATTCGTTCTGCAAGCTGTGCTACGTGACAATGATGCATTTCTACTTTCTGAATTCATGCCTTTAGTACTACAAGTCATTATGAAGTTCAAGGTTTGTTGAGAGTTCTTTGGAAACATCTATTTTGTATGTGTGCGGATCACGTTCTAATTATGCACATCATCTTACAGAAAGATTCTGCATCTCTTGTACAACAACTCATGGCACCAACCTTAGCAACATTTACAGCTGCCTGGGCAGCTGACACTGATAAAGACAACCCCTACGCTCAAGAGGAGAATCACTATCTTTTTAGAAGTTTTCTCGGACTTGTGAGTGCAATTGTCACTAACAACATCCTTGAAGTCTTACTGGCTCAGGAACCACACACTTTGCAACAGGCCCTAGATTGGGTTATTCAGGGAACTTATCATGATCCTGATCCCACTGTAAGTTTCCGCCTTGCTGTACTGAAAATTGTGAACTGTTAGTACATTATGAATACCAACATTTTCATTGTGATTTTTATTGTTCAGGCTCAAAAGAGTTGCTACACTATTTTGAAAAAAATGGTTGACCAGTGGGGAGGTGTTGGTGAAAAACCAGATGGCTTCACTGAATTTTTGTATGAGAGAGTTGTACCAGCATGCTATCTACCCCTGAAATCCCTTGATGAATCCTCTCCTGAGTCTCGCGCAGTGGGAAAAGAATGCTCCCAGTTAATTGCTTCTATTTTTAAGAAAAGGGTTGGTACATTCATAACATATGAAAATTATTAGGTTTTTATTTCTCAAGTTGATCAATACAAGCTTTATTTCATCTCAAAATTGCATGTACAAGATTTTTAACTGTTTCTTTTTCTACTCCCATAGGGTGATGAGTTCTTGTGTCACCTGCAGAATACTTTCCTTCCTTCATTGGGCCTTGAAGCTAGAATTTGTGAAGCTCATGTGAAGACCATTCGTGAAGGCAAAAACATTTACCAGAACTGTATCGAGGTAAGTTATAAGACAGCTCCCTCTGTTAATCATATGCAACACATTATGTCCTTTTGTCAGGAGGAATAAGAGCCCAGGTACTGTATTCCCTTTACTGAAAATCTTTTCTTGCAGATACCCCCTAAATATTTAATCACTGATTGGAGCTATGGTGAATCTAAATTGTTTTGGTCAGGTTGGTGGATGGATTCAAAAATGTCTTGAATTTCTTCCAAATTGCTTGCATTTTAAAATGATTGATTTTCCCATCCCTTTGTGGTTGACATTAATTCAAACAACCTGTTGCTGAGTTTTTCGTTGTTTGTTCCTCTCTTGTTTTCCTGCATGACCTGCCTTTTCTCTTTCCTGGAATTGCCGCCAAAGAGTTTCATAGGATGTCTGTTAAAATATCTGCTAGTTTCGCTTGGCTAACTTATCATTTGAAAGCTAAGACAGTGTACCGTTAACTTTAACGCTTTGCGTTCTAAATTTGAGGGACGAAGGTTGCACGGATGGAGTTCAGAACTCTTTTAGTCAAAATCAGTATTTTACTTTTTGAAACCAAAATTATCCCTCTATGTTGAATGAAAACACTAAGAAATTCTTTTTTACTGTATCTGAGATATTTTCCTGTTTACCATGCTACACTTGTTCAATTGCTTGATGTTGTTGCCATATCAATCAATATTGGATTTTTGTTTGGCAGGTACTCCGCTGCGCTGATGAAGCTGTCATTTCCGGCAGTGGCATCAGACATCATGTCAGCAAATAGCAAATGTGGTTTGCTGGCCAGACCACATTAGAGCATATCCTATGCAAGGGTTTGCTCACTGGTGGGATCTTAGTAGTGGGATGCAAAGTATCCCAACATCCCACTAGCGTAAGGTGACATTTCTCCAGCTCTTGTATAGGTCAGCATTAAATATATTTTTTTGTGGCGAATGCCTTGTGATGTTATATTTTAGAACAATATTTTGTCAGAGTGGCAATAGATAGAAAGGCATTCATTTTTCAAAGAATGAGTGCATTAAATTTAGTCGTATACATATGACAGGTTTATGTTATAAGTCTGATTTGCATGACACCATAATGAAGTCCAACATTCCCTTTCTTCCTCCTGAGGATGTGAGCTACCAAAAAATCAGTTGTTTAGTTGCTTAAAAAGCATTATTTATTTATGTTTAAAAATTCAAGACATTCATTCTGGACTTTTGGATAAGTGCTTGCTAACAAAAAGTGATACAGTTTTAAATTGTAACTTTTTATTTGACTTTCAAGAATGGTATACAACTTCAGCCGTAAAATTTTGGTCTGGACTAAAATGTTCAAGAAGATTTTGCTCAAAGTGTACTGCAGTTAAAAGTGTCAGAAATTTTCAACCCAGTCCAATTTACTTAAAGTTGTCCAAGTGTTTTTACATGAAAGGGTGTGTAGTGTACCATAGTACCAACTGTTTTTAGGTCATGTAATGTATGAAAGAGGGTCTGTGTCTGCATTTCATGTAGAGAACGACTCAAACCGTACATTTTGTTAAATTATTAAATTATTTATCAGTGCGTTTTCCAAACCTATACATGTCTTTGTTGCTTGTGTGCAATGTCTGTGGTAATCTCACAAGTAGTGTTTTCATCAGTTTTGTATCTTTTTCTTGCATCGACATAAACATACTGTACATTGCATTTGCACAAAAAGAATGAAGCATAGTCTGTGATTGATATTTGCCTGTAAGTATGTGGTAGCTCTTTAAAATGAGAACTCATCACTTCACTTGCTAGGCTTTGTGCCTTATGTGAGAAATAAATGTACAACTGCCAGGTTTACCATAATTATATGTCATTATTTGTCTTAAATATTGTGAGGAAGAGGTGGTAGGTATAGCACTAAGTGCTGAAGTGATTTCTTCCATTTCGTCATTACTGTATATTGTTAAAATTTAAGTTTCAGGTTTATTTGGTTCTCAAGTTTAAAAGACACTCAGCTTGCTTGTTCTTATACTGGTTAATTAATGAAGTATGAATGAATAACTGCGGGGCCAGTTTTTTTTTCTTCTTTTCCAGATCAATGAATTATTAATTCATGCTGATGGAAATTTCCCTACTGGGAAGACTGTTTTTGCTGACACCATGTGCAATATACTCGGGGAGATGTGCAGTAGAATTGAGTGTCCTTTTCCACAATTATATTTTATCTGATACCATGACTGGATGTAGGAAGCTTATTTATGAAGTGCATTGCTAACCAAACTTGCGTTTCAAACTGTTATGTCTAAATTGGACAGTAGTTTTTGGTGTGATGGTTTATGTTAAAATAAAATTTAGGACAAGTGCTGATGACACAGGGTCCCACCCTATGTTAAAATTAAAATAGACTGGGCTTCTAGAGTTGACAGGTTCTCTTGTATATTTTTTAACATCACACTGAATTTCTATGTTTGGCTTTTGTTGTTGTTAATATTGTTATTGACAGTTTTGATGTTGTCAACATGTCCTTCATTTACCTCATTATGTAAAACCTATGGATCATATTTGCAGAGCTCACAATCAATACTGCCATACTTTCTCACAGATTACTTTCAGTAATGTGGTTTTTATGCAGTGCTTAAAATCTGAATGTTATCCATGCACTGTTTTGTTTCAAGCATTTCCTTGGTTTAGCCTGAGAGCCAAATGTTAATCCAGCAATTTCACCAAACTGCACATATGATTCATTTTAAATAGCACGAAGGAACATTTTTTCATCCAAAATTTGAGATTTTCATTTATTGTTACATTGTTTCTTGTTAATTCCTATTTTCTGTTTTGCTTCATTTTAGCACCTTACATCATTTTAAACAGTATGGAGAGCTAAGGAAGGGTGGTTTTAAACGCTCTAAGTGTTAATTTAAAACACCATTTCTACTGCACTAGAGATGCTATTTATGAAATTATATTAATATATTGAACTGAAAGCATAAATTAACGTGATTTTGTCCTGGATGACTGAATCATGTTAGATTTTTATATTGTACATTTTGTTGTACATTATGTAAATATGAACTGGTATTTAATTCAAGATTCAAGTGTAATGATTTTTTTTTTTTTTTTTTTTTATTTTTTTTTATTTTTTTTTTTATATTGGCTCAAATTTATTTGTGCTGACAGCACTATGCTGTTACTGTAACCAGTCAGTGCCTTTTACTGTTAAAAGAGGCAGTTTTATATGACCAATATCTTCTGAAAAGTTCAAGAATACTAAATATTCTAAATCCATTTAGTGCCGTAAAATATTTCGGAAACATTTTTCTACAGATGTTTGTACATGCATATCTAGTCTTCTGACGTACTCGGAACTGATGTTGGGTGTTTACAATAAAATGCAGCTTGCAGAATGATAAATGCTGTTTCCTTTTACCATCCTCACCCTAATTGGAAATCAATCATCAATTTTTGTTCCTGATCAACATTGATATTTGCAAGGAAATGTAAAATTATTAATATGAAGACAAATTATACCATGAAATCAACTACAAGCTACAAGCGCTAAGAAGAATACATACAAAGAAATTAAACTAGAGATCCTCTTCGTAGAAGAAAATACTGAAATATAGAGCTATATAAAGAAAACTTTGAACAATAGTATCAAAGTTAAAAAGTTAACAAAACGAGCAACTAAAATCTGACATATAAAACCTTACACTTACGAATTTATTTTGTAAAATGTTACCATTCCTGGCATTGGCAACTCAAAAGGCAGTCCACTGTTGGTACCACCTGGAAGAAAGTGGAAGGTAGCTATCACACCAGACCCTAGGCCGGGTGGGCCAGAGGCTCGGCTCGCTCCATGCAGGGTTCTCTTATCTTGTCACTGTCAAAAATTACAACCAGAATTTTTGAGGTGGTCGTAAAAAAAAATCACGGTGCGTCCCGTAGCACTTCCGTAATATGTTACTGGATTTTTAACAGTGGTAGGTCTTGGCCCTGCCGTCTGATCACGATGCGTCTGATTCCCAAGATCGCTCTCGCACCTCCGTCCTCGTCGCACCTATGGCAGTGCCCTATGTCGGGGATGGCAGGGCCCCATGAGTGCGACAAGGAAGTAGGGCGCGCGAGAGCGCAGGTTCGGTGCCTCTTCAGCAGACAGGCCAGGGTGCATCGGCGTCGGCCTCGATCCACTCTCCGTCCGAGCAGAGGAGCTCCTTGGCGCTGACCTGGCTGTGCTCGTGGTCGTGCTCGGGGATCTCGTTGGCGCAGGAGTACACGGCGCGCGTGGCTCCCTTGGCGCGCGGGCCGCCCCTGCAGTCGGGCCCCGCCCCCGCCCCCGCCCCCGCCCCCGCCCCCGCCCCCGCCCCCGCCCCCGCCCCCGGGTCCCCGTACGTCACCTGCACCTGCAGGGTGGGCTCGCGGGGGGCGGGCGGGTCGCCGCAGCCCGACCAGGCGCGATGCACTGCATCAGGACGGAAGACAGAAATTTGAATTTCAGAGGGACCAAAGATCCTCGCACGTCTTGCCCGAGGGTAGGGAATCACTTCGAAAAATCATTTTAAAGCATAAAAAAAAAGAGGGGAAAAAAAAGAAAAAACTAAGATCAAATCAAGAAGAAAGTTACCGACAAACCCGAAAATTCGGAAACACATGATCAGAAAATTGAAAACAAAAGAAAAAATTCAGACACTATGAGAAAAAAACTTATCAAAAAGTGACAAAACTTTTCATTATTCTCTTGAAAAACCAGAAGAAAAATCAAAGGAATAAAACTCACAACAAATAAAAACAAAAAAAAATCAAAAGTTTTAAAAAATTCATTGTAACTACACATTTTATATGAGTGATTTCCCCCCCCCCCCCTCGGTCTTTCCCCGACGGGCAGTGTTACAAGGAAGGTAGGCAACAAGCTGCCCAAGCACAGTGGAGTGAAGCGGGCTGCATCTGCGCCTGCCTAGTACCAGAGTCCGAGAGAGTCTCCATCTGAGACTCTACCTAGCACCAGATTACGTGTAGAGTCCCTCTTGGACTCGAACTGCAGGCTACGTACCGCAACTGCAAGCACGCGTGCTTGTGAAGTTATTGCCTGATAGGCAGGCGCAGCTGTGTTTGGGCTGCTTGTTGCCCGGCCCGGCCCGGCCTCGCACACCTCTCACTCTCACCTGCTCCAGACGAGACGTTACCGGACACGAGGGGCGTCTGGTCCTTGAAGCTCAAGCTCCACAGGAAGACGGACGACTTGGGGATCTCGGCGACCTGCAGTCCCCATCCGGGCGAGACAAGGAAAGAGAGTCAGGCGGGTATTATTGGCGATAGATAGCCGCCTGAAAGGTAGGCAAATTGTGCTACAAAACCCCTGTGTAGGCAACCTGAAGGGCACCCCTGTCGGTCGGACCTTACTACGCCCCTGAAGAGAGTCG
Organism: Frankliniella fusca; assembly: GCA_029379305.1. NCBI lineage: Eukaryota > Metazoa > Arthropoda > Insecta > Thysanoptera > Thripidae > Frankliniella > Frankliniella fusca. The sequence continues at coordinate 179,423 of JAHWGI010001074.1, forward strand.
GTTGGTTAGCACCTCTAAAGCCCAAACTCAATGCTATACCCTTCGTCAGCAAAGGACATGCTAGGTAGCTACTACCATGATTGTACCTTCCCCTCGTGCATTTAAATTTTATTTTGTTGATTGGAGAAGAAGAAATTGAGATAGATGAGAAAAGAAAACGAACCCGAACCGCTGAGTTCGTAAGTTGATCAGAGGTGGGTCTTACAGAAGCTACGACGTCGTATCTATCTCTCTCGCACAGTAACAGCAACAGCAACTCTCGGACTCTCGTGAGAATGTGCCAAACCCTGAAGAGGAGTCGTTCACAAACTATGTGCCCTGGAGGAGGCATGGAGGTCGATACAAGTCGTATATGCTCTCATGAGTTTCAGAACCTTTATCGGAGCTCATGGACAACCAAAATATTTTAAAACCAGGTTAGTGTTATGGCAGGCGGTCCTGCGACTATGAGGTATTTTCCGAATTAGAAGAACAGGAAGAATCACTGGAAAAACTAATGTGACACATGTCACATGTGCACATGTGACCAGTTTAGGTAACATCACGTAATGTTACCATATTTTCGGTAACGTTCGTAATGTGACATCCTCCATGTTATAAATATAGGCAGACATAACACGTGGCACCGGATGTCACATTACCAAACGTGACCGAGAATTTGGTAACGTTTTGAAATGTGACATAAACTGGTCACATCAATTGATGTGACTCATGTCACATTAGTTTTTCCAGTGATGTCGTCTGCTCCCGGACCATGAAAAGGCCTCGACCACTCAGCTTCTCTCGTGGCCCGGTCCAGAGAGCCCTTCCCTGATTGGTCCGAGGGGTCCCTCACTCCCATTTTCCGTGTACGATGACTTTCGATCAAAAATGACTGATTGACTGAAAAGGACCGAAAATTGACTAAAATGATGAAATGATTGAAAATTGACTAAAACTTATTGAAACGATCGAAAATGAAGACAGAGATTGAAAATGATTGAAAATGATTGAAAATGATTGAAAATTGATTGTAAGTTACAGAAAGTGATTGAAAATTGATTGAAAGTGATTGAAAGTGATTGAAAATGACTGAAAATTGATTTACAATTTATTTTTTAGGAGTTCAAGCAATTTGCAGATAACCGATGGCTGGAAAAATTACTTCGGCGACTAATTTAGGCACCAACGTCCTATGATTCACCCTAACAATCATCCTATCGGGAAAAATACTACAAGAAATCCAATTAATTTTTATGCCAGCCTAAACTGGGTCTACATCAGTTGTCCGACCGTTTTCTGTCCGACCTCAGGATTTTTGCGGCCGCTACCGTTTCATTTTTTTTCTTTGTTTTTTTCTTTCGTCCGACCTCATTTTGTCCTACCTGGCAAACTGGGTGTCACAGTTATTTTTTTTGTCCGACCTCGTTTTATCTGTCCCCAACGAACCGTCAGAGTCGCCTGCTATCCTCTGCGATGCAGCCAAAGGGTCGTCAACTCCGATATTCCTCCGTACACGAGATGATATTATACCTAAAATATTACTTTGATTTTACCCATATTACAGGTAAAATTACGTTGATATTACCCATTTTCGCAGGATTATGACGTCAGTACTTAAAATAGGTATAATATTACCAATAATACCTGTAATATTCCATATACCTCCGTACACGGTCAAGCAGAGTTGACGATCCTTTGATGCAACTCGATTGTCCGACCTAATACTTTCCCCCAAATCTGAAAAAGTGCCTGGATTTTTTTCCGGCCTTGTTTACACGGGTAAGATGGAGAAGGGAAATGTATCATGGTCGGAGCATGCACCGAAAAAATGGTACAACACCTCAAATTCAATTTATTTAAAAGACATTTTGTAAAAAATTGAAAAATTGGTAGGCCCCTACCTAACTCGCAACCTGCGAGCCCCGCCTGCTTAACTTCGGAGTTCTGATGGGATCCGGTGTGTTCCAGGCGACCGCCACCCCGCGGGCACGAGAAGTCCTCTCCGCTTCGGGGAGAGTCCCCGCTTAAGGCTGGCGGCCTGTCAGGCCCGCCGTACTACCCTATTTAAACAGCGCCTTGAAGCCGTAGGTAGCATTTCGGACCAACGACTGGGCACCACCGGACCGCATGACCGGTCAGTGGGAGGTAGAGGCAAGGCAGGACGATAGAGGGGGAGAAAAGCAGAAAGAGAAGTTTTTGCGGAAGAGTAAGCGTACGGTTGGTTAGACCTGTACTGACCCGCTCCCGCACAGGTCATGGAAAAGCTGTTTACTAAGGAGCCAGATTCATAGGCCTTACTTCCCCACGAGGGACCACCCCCCGTGGCATGGGACGGAACTTCCTGACAACTCGCTTTCGCTGCCAGTGAAGAACCTACCTGGGAATTGAACCCAGGCCCCAAGTGCCGAGTCTCATGACACCCCGCGGCTTTCGTGGTACTAAGACCACTAGACCGTCGGCGATTCCACGAGGGAGCTCCGTTGAAATGGGGGGTTTGAATTCCACTCCAGGCTGCTGTCCTCGGAAAAATTTATATTTATAGCAAGATTCGAACCTGGGTTCCGTGGCTCGCGGGACAACACTAAGTCGGCACGGCTACGACGCCACGGTACACGATGCCTGCCCACTAGGGGTGACGCTGCGAAGAGCCGTAGTCGCCGACGAACCTGTACCGGTGGCGTCATCAGGAAACCTGCTATCCAAGCAGCGACAGCTCGGCCGCGTGGCGACATTGGTATGCACATCGGCACTGTTTATAAGCACTAGGTAGGCAGACGTTCGAATACCGATTACAATTTCTTTCTTTTTTTCCCCCTTTTCTTTAAGAAGCTCCGTCTCTTTGCAGTTGCCCAAAGGCACGCGAGTACAGTGGATAAAAAGAAAAAGTAGGTTTTATCAATTGAGTCAAAACAAATCCACACTCCATATTGAAAGTGTGGATTTGTTTTGTTTTGACTCAATTGATAAAACCTACTTTTTCTTTTTATCCACTGTACTCGCGTGCCTTTGGGCAACTGCAAAGAGACAAAGCTACTTCGAAAAAAAAAATATTGTGATCGATATTCGAACCTGTGCCCACCCAGTCCTCCTACAGGTGCCGATGTGGATACCAAAGTCGCCACGCGCCTGGGCTGGCCCAGAGCCGTACATAGGGAGAGAAGCGAAAGGCTGACTCGCGCTTCTCATACCCGGCGGATGCAACAAGATTGTTCTCTGTTGTTAGTTGCCTTCAGAATAACATCTATTCTTATGGGGATACATTATTTAAGTGATTTTAATGACATACTTACCAAGTGGTGTTCATCGTGTCCCATTAGAGCCAAATTATATGGGCTTAATACCTAAAATATTAAAGCGAAGAGACTAAAACCTTCAGGCCCGACATAAAAAATTGTCTATGCTATTCTACCCATCGTAAGCTTTAAAAAAAAAATGACCTGGAATTTTTTGAGGACGATGTATTTTTGCTAAAGTTACATTTATATAAGTTTTACGGAAGTTTACTTAATAAGTTTCTCAAAATTTTCCCACAATACAATCTTCACATAGCTCATTAGATTCACCATAAAAAACTGAGTTTGAAACACCCAGACCAAGGCATCCAAGGCATGTTAAGTATTTCTTATAGGCTGTAAAAAATCATTTACTTATTTTCAGACACCAAATTTGGAACTGTTATTTCTCCAAAACAAAATTTTTTTCAAAAAAAATCCTTTGACATTTGAGGTCGTAGGGTGTTCCTGAATGGAACTAGACTATCCCTAACTCAAACTAAAAACCATCATGTCGGGCCTGTCAGTGATCTGGCATGGAATGACCCGACGGTAATATCACTCACCCAATCTCTCGTCGGTCACCGAGCAGCGCAACGTAAAATTAAAATATCCGACTGACAACACTGAAATATCCGATTACACGATTACACGATGCACGATTCTCCTGACTAACGACCTCCTGACTGATGACGACGTCTATCTACCGACTGCGACAGCATGCGACCCCAGCGCCGCTCAGCGACATTCATACATCGCGATTTTGGCGCCCTTCCGGCCATAGTAAACATGGCCGACGCGCCGCAGCCAATGGGAGGCGCGCACAGGCCTTTCGCTTCTCTCCCTATGTACGGCTCTGGGCTGGCCCAGCAAGGAGAGCAGGCGCACTGATGACGCCACCGGTACAGGTTCGTCGGCGACTACGGCTCTTCGCAGCGTCACCCCTAGTAGGCAGGCGTCCTGTACTGTGGCGTCGTAGCCGTGCCGGCTCAGTGTTGTCCCGCGAGCCACGGAACCCAGGTTCGAATCTTGCTAAATATAAATTTTTCCGAGGACAGCAGCCTGGAGTGGAATTCAAACCCCCCATTTCAACGGAGCTCCCTCGTGGAATCGCCGACGGTCTAGTGGTCTTAGTACCACGAAAGCCGCGGGGTGTCATGAGACTCGGCACTTGGGGCCTGGGTTCAATTCCCAGGTAGGTTCTTCACTGGCAGCGAAAGCGAGTTGTCAGGAAGTTCCGTCCCATGCCACGGGGGGTGGTCCCTCGTGGGGAAGTAAGGCCTATGAATCTGGCTCCTTAGTAAACAGCTTTTCCATGACCTGTGCGGGAGCGGGTCAGTACAGGTCTAACCAACCGTACGCTTACTCTTCCGCAAAAACTTCTCTTTCTGCTTTTCTCCCCCTCTATCGTCCTGCCTTGCCTCTACCTCCCACTGACCGGTCATGCGGTCCGGTGGTGCCCAGTCGTTGGTCCGAAATGCTACCTACGGCTTCAAGGCGCTGTTTAAATAGGGTAGTACGGCGGGCCTGACAGGCCGCCAGCCTTAAGCGGGGACTCTCCCCGAAGCGGAGAGGACTTCTCGTGCCCGCGGGGTGGCGGTCGCCTGGAACACACCGGATCCCATCAGAACTCCGAAGTTAAGCAGGCGGGGCTCGCAGGTTGCGAGTTAGGTAGGGGCCTACCAATTTTTCAATTTTTTACAAAATGTCTTTTAAATAAATTGAATTTGAGGTGTTGTACCATTTTTTCGGTGCATGCTCCGACCATGATACATTTCCCTTCTCCATCTTACCCGTGTAAACAAGGCCGGAAAAAAATCCAGGCACTTTTTCAGATTTGGGGGAAAGTATTAGGTCGGACAATCGAGCTGCATCGCAGAGGATAGCAGGCTACTCTAACGGTTCGTTGGGGACGGAGAAAATGAGGTCGGACAAAAGAATAACTATGGCACCCAGATTGCCAGGTCGGACAAAATGAGGTCGGACAAAAAGAAATGTGCGACGGTGGCGGCCGCAAAAATCCCGAGGTCGGACAAAAAAAGGTCGGATAACCGATGTGCTTCGCCTAGACTGTAGTTCATTTTACTCAATTTACTGTACCTTCTGACAAGATTTGCTGTACTTTCCGAGGCAGTGTACAGCGTTTACTGTACACTGTATCTACAAGTACAGCGTTAGAAAGTACAGTAATTCTAGTAAAATAAAATACGGTAAAGGCTGTCATCAGAATTAACTGGATTTACTGTATTATTTTCTTACAGTGTAGATGAACGTTACTCGAAGCAGTCGCCTACTGTGTGGTGTATTGGCCAACCCTCAAGGCAAATGACGACAGAGATTGAAAATGATTGAGAATGATTGAGAATGATTGAGAATGATTGAAAATTGATTGAAAGTGATTGAAAATGATTGATAAGTGATTGAAAATGACGAAATACGACTGAAAATGACGGGACGACAGAGAAAATGATCTAAGTATTGAAAATGTGATTGAGATGACGGAATGACCGAAAATGACTGAAAATGATTTATGCTGATTGAAAATGATCGAAAATGTGACTGAATTTCCCCGCGTACGATGATCGAAAGGACTGAGGGACCCCGGATTGGTCGAGGCCTAGTGATGGTGCGGGAAAAGACGGTTCTTCTCATTCGGGAAGTACCTCATTTAGGCCCCGCAATATTAGTAGATCCCTCTCCAGGCAGGGCGCGTCATTGGCCACGTCTCTGAGAGGGCGAACGCACTCACGTGGTAGCTCTTGAAGGCGTGGTAGCCGAACGTGTTGTCCGAGTACACCACCTTGGTCCACTCGGTGACGCGGTCGAAGAACCTGCCCTCCTCCGGGTCGAACACGCCGGCCGTCAGGTTGAGGTCCGGGAACACCCGGGCGCACGTCACCCGCCACCCCACCGTGCAGTTGACCCCCGTCGAGTCCTCCGTCTCGATGCGCGCCTTGCAGACCACTGCGGACACGTAGCAGGACGAGGGAAGATCAAAATGTGAATCACTGAAAAAACGGCGTCCTGGTTTCCAAGCAGTTTTGGAAAAACCAAGCAGCTCCTATGGAGAAAATACACAGGGTTTCCGAGGCTGCTTGAAAACCAAGACGAGGTTTTTTCCGTGAACAGAGATTTTTTTTAGATTGATTTTTTTTTCAAATTGATTTTTCTAGAGAATAATGAAATTATCAATCACTATTTTTCCCCCTCCAATTGTTTATATATTTTTTTTTTTCATTTGTTGTACTCACGGAGCACGGCTAGGTGGAAGCGGCGCGACGCCGCGCTGCCCCGGTCCGTGTGCACGCTGCACGAGTAGTTGCCCGCCATGGCCGTGGTGGCCCGCGTGATGCGCACCGTCCTGGCCGGGGCGGCGGCCTCCACCGCGTCCTCCAGCACGCCGAACGCTGCGTGCGGACAAGTAGGCAGTCATCACATCAGCCCCTGCGGCCTCCCCTGGCCCCTGGCCTCCCCTCGCGGTGGCCTCTCGTCGTAAACCTAACCACGGCGAGATTAGCCATAAAGACGGGCCATAAGGCTAAGGTGGGCGCTGCGGGCAGAGGAGAGGGCTGGGCACTTGCGAGGCTAGAGAGGCCTCATCCGTCATCTCTCCACCGCGGAGCATGAGAGTAGGGGGAGGGGGAGGGGCGAAACAACTCGGAATTTCGGTGTATATACTCATGTCGTGATTTTCTCTAAATTTTCCTGATTTTTGTTATTTTAGCATTTTTATGCTATTTGCGAATTCTCACTCCTGTTTACCGTACGGATTCTGTTGAGTTTTTTTTTTTTTTTTTTTTTTTTTTTCCCTTCTGAACTTTTCTAGATTTTTGAAACGTCTCGCGAAATTTCGACTGATATTTCCTAAACTTTTTAAATTTTAAAAAATAGTTTCTTTTTCTTTTTTCGTTCTCAAGATGACCGAAAATTTTAGAAGGGGATTCTCAAGGGCCCAGGCAGCCCAGCCCCGGGGTTCTCAGTTCTCACCCAGGACGCGTCCGGGGCCCGGGTCCGGCCCCGTCGCCGGCAGCCAGCGGTACACGAGGTGCGAGTCCCGGGTCCAGGTGACGCCCTGCAGCTGCTCGCCGGGCTCCAGGGCGAAGCGGCACTCCAGCACGGCGCTCTGCCCCGCCATCACGTAGCGCGGGGGCGAGGAGGACACGCCTGCGGCCACCAGACCGGCGCCCTGCACCCGCACCGCACCTCCTGCAAGTAGTGCGAGCACGAGGACGTACGAGTATAGTGAAGCAAGAGTATGACAAGAGGACGCGGCTCCGTAGGGCGCCGATAAGGGTTTTGTAGGAGGGGTCATGTGTAACTGGAGTGTGAAGCATCTCCCTTAGGCTGCCGACCAGAACAAAACAAAACTTTAAAAAATAAAAAAAGGGGAAATCTGAAAGAAATCAAAAGAAATCAAAAGAAATCCAAACAATCCTAAACAGAGAAAAACAAAACGAAAAAACAAACCAAAACAAACCGTATGGAAATGAAACGAAACAAAACGAAAACAAAATGTATCAATGTGTGATGACATTCATGCCTTGTTACTCTTGTCTTCTTAGCCACTCCTAATCCGCTTTTTGCTTCCACTACACACCTGTTGTACGCACCCGTTTAAGGTGATCAGGATTAGCAGGCTGATGCCCCCGTGACTTAAGGCATTTTATCTTGATTTTGATCATACTAGCGAGATCGTGGAAAACCCAAAAGGGGTGGGGGTGGGGGGGGGCATGGTCTTCTGTATGCTCCTTGGCAACGGCGTTTGATTGTCTCTCATGACGCAAAACGGTGAACTTAGTACCTTAAAGAGCCTTCACTACAACTCACGGCATCATAATTAATTTAATTGGTGACTTGCCCCTCCCCCCACCGCCCAACCCCACACCGGAAGGTGGTGTTTGCAAGTTCGAGGGGCACTCCTAGAAAAACATCTAGGGTGATGACATCTCGAGGTCGAGCATCGTTCCTCTAAGACTCGGGGTATTATTCACGGAGGGCCTCCTGTTGCAGTCGAGATGAATAGCACAGAGTCGTGTGTTTTGAAAGAGAATGTACCTGAGCCGGGCAGGCTGAGTCGAGAGGGGGCGGGGGCGGGGCGGGGCTCTGGAACTAGATCTCCCTGGAGTGGAAAGCCCAACAATGGTGGTCGGCGTGGCCGCTGGAGCCGGGAGCGGGGCGCGTCAGTCAGTGCGGCGGCAGTCGGCAGCGCCGTGCTACCGAGTTGGGCCGTACCGCCCTGGAGCACCACCCCCGCTCCCGCCCTCACCCCTACCCGCACCCCTAACCCCGCCACCATCCCCGCCCCGCCTCGGATGCAAGGAAGTCCACGAGACCCCTTGGCCTTGGCCTCCCCTGGGTGCGGCGTCATTCTTTTAGACCAAAACCGCGGTCCTTAACGCAACCCCATCCGAGCAAGCATACCGCTTTGCACCTACAGCATACTCGAGGTACTCCGCCGCCCGCCGCCCCACCCCAGGTGTCCGTCCGCGGCCTGGTATATCATCCACAGCCCTCAACCCACTCCCGTCCCCATCCCCCTCGCCGGTGTCGGGTGGTGGGACTTCCCTCTACCCCTAGGGTGGAATCATACAACTACACAACGATCATCGCAAGTTAAACCCCCGTAAACCCCCCTTCCTCCCAGGGAATTTTGTGCAATGATTTTACGCGCACCCCACTTGCTCTGCAAATCTAAGTGTGTAGTAGTTTGCCACTTTAAAGTGCAAAACTAAAGTTCTGCAGTTATAAGTGCAGAACTTTTTTGTTCTGCAGTTACAAGTGCAGAACTCTTTTGTTCTGCAGTTACAAGTGCAGAACTCTTTAGTTCTGCACTTGTAAGTGCAGAACTCTCTAGTTCTGCACCAAAAACTGGATAGAGAGTTCTGCAGTTGCAAGTGCAGAACTAAAGAGTTCTGCACTGGAAAAACAAAGGTAGGACGAGAAGGGTTTTAATGCCTTTACCAGGGTATTAAAAATTAGCACCCCTGCAAAGGCATTAAAACTGCCCAAAGGTGTTAAATTTTAATGCCTATGGGCAATTTCGTGCCTTTGCAAAGGCTTTAAAATTTCACACCCCTAAAAAGGCATTAAGTCCTACCTTTGTTTTTCCAGTGTGCACTTACAAGTGCAGAACTAAAGAGTTCTGCACTTGTAACTGCAGAACAAAAAAGTTCTGCACTTATAACTGCAGAACTTTAGTTTCGCAGTTTAAAGGCAAACTACTACACACTAAGATTTGCAGAGTGATATTATTATCTCACGATGATCTTACCCGCGGGGTCATGTCTTTCGTGTGTGTGTGTGTGTGGGGGGGGGGGGAGGGGGGGGTGACGTGTCCTTTACAATAATTTAAAGCGTACTCCGATTTTTCTGATTTTGCTGTTTTTTCTTGACTTGTAATTCATTTTTCGTTATGTTGATTTTTTTTTCTAATAGTTTTTGATTTTTTTTTGTTTCGATTTTTCACTGGTTTTGTTTTAAAGTGTGCACGACTGAGTTTTTTGAGTGAAGGACCACTCGGGTAGTGTCATGTGTCATCCGACTGTCTGGTCGCGAGGTCGCGAGCTTCCATAGGGCCTCGAGCAGGGCATATCACGACACACGCGGCGGCGCTGCTGCTTGCTGCTGCTGGTGCGGGCGGGGCGGGGGCGGCCTCCGCGCGCGCGGGCCGTGCTCTTCGTCATCGTGTAGGGCCAGATCGTGACTGAAGGTGCGCCCGGCCCGGCGCGGTGCCGAGTGTAACGCGAGCGGGATGTGAGCTGCGGAGAGGCTGCTTTCCCCAGGACCGCCGGGGACGTCGGCGAAGTGTCGGCAGCGCTCCGCAGGGAGCGGGTCGTGTTCAGTCGGTCACGGTCAGTCGGTCGGTCGACGTGCAGCTGCAGCGCGGCGGGGTCAGGACAGACGTCGCGGAGGTGGAACAACTAACTCACCCCCGGGGCAGGTAAGCAGGATGAGCAGCAGCGCCCCGGCAGCCCCGGCCGCGGCGGAGGGCGCCGTCGTGGACGTCATGACCCCCGTGTCTGTGTCCGCCGGCGCCGACTGCCGACAGAGAGGTTAGGCGCGCGGTATGCAGCACGCAGACGCGTTTGTTTGTTTGGTCGACGTGTCACTATGGTGACGCGGCGTATAGGTGGCGCGGGGGTGGGTTGAGGGCGCGGCCGCGGGCGCGGTGGGAGGGCGGGGGTAGGGGCACAACCCCGAGGGCAGACAACTCTGAAATTTTTGTGCTCCTCGTAATTCAGGAAAATTCAGGGGAAAAAAACACAAGAATTGCGGTAAATTCAAGTGGAAATTCATAAAATTTGAACTAAAGTTTCACTGGAAAAACAAAGGTAGGACTTAACGCCTTTCTAGGGGTGTGAAGTTTTAATGCCTTTGCAAAGGCACGAAATTGTCGAAGGGCATTATAATTGAACACCTTTGGGCAGTTTTAATGCCTTTGCAAGGGTGCTAATTTTTAATGCCTTGGTAAAGGCATTAAAACCCTTCTCGTCCTACCTTTGTTTTTCCAGTGTTATCAATATTCACAAAAAATCACAAACATTTTCTAAACTTCTCAAAATTTACTGAAATTTCACCAAAATTCACAAAACTTGAACCCTACAATTTAGGCACTGGTAAAACAGATGTTTAGTTTCTAAACATCATGGTGTTTAGTTGGCAATTCTAGACATGACATGATGTATAGCAGGAACTAAACATGACAAGATGTTTAACAACTAAACACTTCGGAAATGTTTAGAGGTTAAACATTTTGTGATGCATAGAAGTAAACACTTGGGCGAGGCTTCACATGGAGAAGCATAGGGATAGCAGGCTGCGCCAAGTGTTTAGCCAACTGCACACTTGCGAAGTGTTTAAAAATTAAACATCTTCTGGTGTATAGTTTGAACTAAACATGATATAGTGTTTAAATATTAAACATTAGCAGTTAAACATCATTTGATGTTTAGAACTAAACATTTGTTTTACCAGTGGGGTTGTTTCCCCATCGGATAAAACACTCGGGCGGGCCGGGGCCGGGCCGGGGCCGGGCCCAGCCCGGACTCCCCGCCGCATCTCGACGAGCAAAATGCCTGCTCGTTCTCCTCATGCCGCATACTGCTATGTGACCACAACGCGGAATACCTCAAGCACCCCTCTTCCCCCTCCACTCCCCCCCGCCCCCCTCTGCCAAAACGCCCACGGAAGCTTTGCTTATCCCTGCAAACCTCATTGAATATGGAATCCTGCTGGAGGACGGGACGGGACGGCCCACAGGGTGATCCGCACAGTGGTCTCACCTCTCTGTCCTTGTTGCACTCAGGGGGCTCGGCCATAAGGAGCAAGAGAGAGGACACTACTGAACGCTGTTCGGAACCGCCCCGCTGCTGGGCCCGGCGGGTAGGTTAGGGGGGCAGGGGGTAGTAGGAGGAGGAAAGACAGATGCGAATGGCCGTGTCAGAGGGACCCAACCCAAGACGTGCGCTGCGGGTGGGCTGTGGGCTCAGGCTGGCTACCGCCCTTACAATAGGCTCCGCCGAGGCGGTAGGCAACCACACACACCGAGGGTGGAAGAACTGTGAATTCTGCTGTACAACTTTTCTGAATATTTTATTTTTTGTGATTTTTTATTTTTTGTGAATTTTCGTGAATTTTTACACACACACACACACACACACACACACACAAACCTAGACAGAAATGTGACTGACGGCTGACGGCTGGCCATGTCAAGGCCATGTTCATACACGGAGAGAAAAGTATGCCTAAACCAGCCTTCTGATGCGTGGTTTCCGCATACAAGATACTTGGTTTTCCAACAAGCATATGACGGCTGATGTATGCATTGAATGTGTGGGTCAAGCATACGGCACTTGATGCAACCATTCACCAAGTGCCTAGATCTCGCACTGATGCGTAGATCTCGCATCTGATGCCAGATTCAAAGATACTTTTTTAGAGCCACCACGCATTGGTGCATTTGCCAAATCACGCATCATTTTATGCTTGGATCAGCAAAACTTTTTTCTCGGTGTACTTTTGAGAGGTGAACTACTCCCCGCTCTAATGCTGCCCCGCTGTTTCGTATGTTCGTATACTCTCTTTTTCCCCGTCCCCCGGTTTGCTGGACGATCGCGCACCCTCCCCTCCCCCCCCCCCTCCCCCTCTGGCCCTCGCCTTGCCCGCCTTGCCTCGCCCACTTTGGTCCGATAGCTACTCTCTTCTAAATGTAATAGTGAAATCTTGTTGGAGGCAGCCGCCGTGGCGAGCTGCGGGCAGGGCCGGGTCCGGGTGGGTCCGGGTGGCAGAGGCTACGGCTCCAGTGGGCCCTGCCCGCCCTGCCCGAGATGGAATTGCTCGCTCTCGCTATAGACTGGTGGGCTGGGCTGGGCTGGGCTGGGCAGGGTCGGTGGGCTCTCGGCTCTCAGCTCTCGGCTTGCTGCCTGCCTTCGCTTGGCCTGCCCTGATCTGTTTGCCAGTCACCGTAAAGCGATTCTCGTTTTCCGAAGAACTCACCCTTCCTCAACCCCTCTCGACTTCGTCCTGCCCCGCCCCGCCCCGCCCCGCCCCGCCCCGCCCCGCCCCGCCCCGCCCCGCCCCGCCCCGCCCCGCCCCGCCCCGCCCCGCGCAGCCTGCCTCCGCCCTCCTGCCCACGGCTGCGGTAGGGCAGATCCGGATCCGGTTCAGGCTATGGGACGAATCACGCGGTGGCAGTCGGTGGCAGTCAGTGAGACGCTGTACGAATTACGGCGGGGGCGGGAGAAAATCGGGTTCTGCCCGGTCTCCGAAGTTAAGCCCGCGGGCCGTCTTTTGGTGTATAATTATTTTTATTTCTGAAAACGAGTGGGAGTGAGAGGGAGCTAATGGGAAGGCGAGTGTCCCACCTCCACTCGCTGCGGCGCAGGGCTCTGGACTTTTTTTCCTTTTCCGGCTGATGTATGGGCCTCTTCTTCGCCCTGCTGCCGCGCCGCCGCGCACCGAGACCGAGGTGCTCTCGAAGTCAAACACTTTCACGTTTAGCGGGGGGAGGACGCCTCACCTTGCTCCGCCCGGCCCGGCCCCGCCCCGCCCCGCCCCGCCCCGCCCCGCCCCGCCCCGCCCCGCCCCGCCCCGCCCCGCCCCGCCCCGCCCCGCCCCGCCCCGCCCCGCCCCGCCCAGCCCCGCCCCGCCCCGCCCAGCCCCGCCCCGCCCCGCCCCGCCCAGCCCCGCCCCGCCCCGCCCCGCCCCGCCCCGCCCCGTTCCACCCTACCCCAGCCCACCCAACTCCGGAACACCCCGCTGCTAGCCAGATTACTCCTAGTGGGAGTGGTTGCGGGGTTGTAATCTCGGCGAGTGAGAACGGTTTGCTTTCGTTCGAGATGGGATAAGGTGTGTTACCCGCGCGGGGCTGAGCTGCCGCCCCACCCCACCCCGCCCCGCCCCGCCCCGCCCCGCCCCGCCGCCCCCGCCCCGCGGTTCGCTCCGCCTCCACTACGCCTCTCTTCGGCTCACCCAGAGTAAATGAAACAGCGTTCGGAACACCCGGAAGGTAGCGGAAATCAAAGATAAAGCACACGCGCGTCGAGAGAAGCGTTTGCCGACGAAATTAAAGTGAGTGACGGGCAATCAATTCGCCGGGGCTCGCGATTCAAAAATAAACGTAAAAATACTACATGAAACAAACGTTATGGGGTCTGGGTGATGTGAAGTATACGATTTTTACTCCTCGCTCTTTTTGTGAGTTCACGCGCTCTGTTTTATATTCTCCAGGTGGTTGCTCGATGCGCGCTGCTGTATTTTGAACCCGCTGCGCTGTGACGTGAGATGAGGGTAGCAGTAGCAGCGTTTGTGTGCGGGGAGTTCCCCTTCCCGTTGTACGAAGCGCGGGGCGGGGCGGGGGCGGGGCGGGGCGGGGGCGGGGCGGGGGCGGGGCGGGGGCGGGGCGGGGGCGGGGCGGGGGCGGGGCGGGCGTGTTACGCCTGATGTGGTCTCTTTGAGTGCTTCAGTTAGCAAGTTTCGTGGTCGCCGACCAGGAATTCCCTGCCCTTCCCTCCCCCTTTTACTCCGCTCACTCACTACATGTCGTTGGTGCTGCACCCGCCACGGCCGCCAAACTATGTTTTTTTTTTTTTTTTTTTTTTTTTTTCTTTTTTTAAGTTTTATTTGTCGGTGACCGCGCACATTTTTGCAGTCGTGTTTTGCGAGGCGGGGCACGCGCTGCATCGTCCGCGCAGCACTCGTGGTGGGGTGGGGTGGGGCGGGGCGGGGCGGGGCGGGGTGGGCCGGTGGAGGAGGTGAATGGTGAGGGCCGGGGCTGAACCGCGAGCTGAACTTACTTGTGAAGGGGTTATGCTACCGCACCAGAACGACGACTCACTCAGCAGGAAGATTCAAGGGGTCTTCAACTTCGACATTCCTGCTCCGTTCACGGAATGAAAATACCTTAGCTACACATACACCCTCTTTCGTGATTTTTTCTGTCAATACATGCAATTTGTTTCAAAATTGCCAAACATATTACCACTAACGTTGGATATTTATCCGTACTCGGCGGGAATGAGTTAGTTGTCGAACTCCTGTCAAAATTATAACTCGGACCTCAAAAGTGGCGGGATGTTAACTGATGTGTAAACTCGCGCAATTTTTTGTGAGTTGTGCTCGGTTTCTTTCTACTTTCAAACATTACTCGAAAAAATTGACCCCTCCCCCCCCCCCCTCCAGGACAGGGGTGGAGTTCCCCGCCTCGCCGGGACATTCCGCTAAACTTTCAAGATCACATCCTACTCGTACGTCTACGTCTACAAAGTATCCAATTCTTTTGCATTACGAATACTGCTTTGTACTACCACGGATTTACTGTGTAAGCTGCGAAGCATCACCCTTAGTCTTACTCAGCAAGAGAGCTTTGTGTTTGCAAAGTCGTTCTTTGCATTGACTTTTAGCACTGTGTGGCGCGGGCGGGGGCGGGGGCCGGGCCGGGGCAGACTCCCTGCTGATTTCGGCTTGTTCTCCTCCCTCCTGCGACGCGATGCAGTGCATGATGTGGGGCTCGTCTCCGCGGGGGGAGGGGGGAGGGAGGGGCCCGTGGAGGGGGCTGTAAACACCGTGCAATCAGTAGCGGGAGACAGAGGACAGGCTGGCGAGGACAGTCTCGACTGTGCCCCTTAGAGAGAGAGAGAGAGAGAGAGAGAGAGAGAGAGAGAGAGAGAGAGAGAGAGAGAGAGAGAGAGAGAGAGAGAGAGAGAGAGAGAGAGAGAGAGAGAGAGAGAGAGAGAGAGAGAGAGAGAGAGAGAGAGAGAGAGCAGGTGTGCTGATGACGCCTCCTGCCTGGTCCGTCGTGGGGAAATAAGGCCTATGAATCTGGCTCCTTAATATAAATAGCTTTTCCATGACCTGTGCGGGAGCGAGTCAGTACAGGTCTGACCGAGGGGTCATTCACTATAAATTCAAGCATACACCGATTTCACTGATTTTTCAAATTTTTCGTAATTTTCCTTGATATTTGCTGATTTTTTCCGGATTTTAATTTTGATTTTTTTGGTTTCTCTGTTTTTTCCCCCTTTTGTTTTTCTTTTCTTTTTTTTCCCTTTTCTGAACTGTCGCTGATTTTTTTTCAGAGTGCACACTGATTTTCTTGGGTGAAGGACCTCTCGCACTCGCCCAGGAGGCAAGCCGTAGGATTACTGGGCCAGGTTGTTTCCAGTTGTTCAGCAAGGCTGTGCCGGCGGTGTGGATGTGGGGGCGGGGGCAGGGTGCTGTGGAGTGGCCGCGTGTCTCGGGGGCGGGGGGCGGCGCGGTGCTGGCGGGGGCGGGGAGCCGGGGGCGGGGAGCCGGGGGCGGCAGCGGCAACTTCTCGCGGTTTCGCCGTTGCAGGTCATCAGCATGAGGTACGAGCCGGGCGCCGCGCCGTCCTGTAATATCCAGCAGAGGAAATTAAAATCAATGTTATTGCCAGGGAGCGAGTCAGAAAATTGTGTTTACCCGGTGAGCGGGGCGGGGCGGGGTGGGGCGCCTGCCGCGCTCTCTCTATACACTCCTCCTCCAAGGCAGGTGTTGGGGCGCTGCTCGCGCGGGATGGCTCTATCCGAGGGGGCCTCAACTCACCCAAAATTTGTACACATGATTTCAAGATTTCACATGATTTCACATGATTACACCTCTTACAATTGAAAGAAACAATTCGTAAAGTAAATACAAGCGTATTTTGAGCTTTATGAGCCCAAAATACGCACTCAAATCAATTTTTTTCGGCAATAGATCCACATTTTTTGACAATGATTTCGAAGATATCAGTGATTGTGTACACATGATTTCAGGAGTTGAGGCCCCCTCGGCTCTATCTCTATCAAGGGCCTCCGCGTCCCCCGCCCCGCCCCGCCCCGCCCAGCCCCGCCCCCGCTCTGCCCTTACACCTCACGCGCTCCCGGACGCTAGCACCTCGCCGCACCGCCGAGGAATAAGAAAAAGTTTCCTATAAAGTAATAAGAAAGTAATAAAGTGCGGTGGTGCGCGTGTGTATTGCTACTAACAGGCCGCCGCCGGGAGTCGAACCCGGAGTCAGCAGAACGTTAAGTCAGACCTGCGCTCGGGTGGGGTGGGGTGGGGCGAGGCGGGTGCGGGTGCGCAGCTGATGAAATTCAAAATTGCGCGCGCCGCCTTTGCTTAAACGGCGGAGCTGCAAGGGGCTGCGGGGCGCACGACGACGGGGCGGCGCTTTCCTCTCTCTACAACCCTCACTTCTCGTTTCCTCTGTCTTCGCCCTCCAGTCTTATTCCTCCTCCCTCTCCCTTCCTCTTTCTCTCTCCCCCTCCCCCTCGCACCTCCTCTCGGGACCTGCAGCGCGAGCGCGGACCGGGCGCAAAGTTAGTGCTCGCAACTTATTTCCACCTGTGAGAAGTACCCCGCCTCCTGGCACCCTTCGCCTTCGCACCGCCCCTTCTCAAGACAAATAATGACGAACTTACAACGTTCTTATAGAATTAACGAGGCTAAACACGCTGCTTGCTTCTAGCGCATACGGGCGAGGTAGCTGCTGTTGCTACTGCTGCTGCTACTGCTGCTGCTTCTGCTGCTGCAACTCCACCCGGATGTCGGTTTACGACCAAGACCCAGGTCGTTGCTGCCGCTCGCGCCCTGGCGGTGCCCCGGCGGCGCCCTGCTGCTGCTAGTGCAGTACAGCGGGGCGGGCACGGCCGGGGGTGGTTATCCGGTTATCCGGACTGTCCCAGCCGCCACGCCCCCGCCCCGCCCAGCCCCGCCCCGCCCCGCCCCGCCCCGCCCCGCCCCGCCACGCCCAGCCGTCTTATTTCGGCTCTCTGCGGCACATGGTGCCATGTGAGATACTGGGCGCTAAAGTTGGCAGCCGCACTCTCGCCAGGCGGAATCGAAGCGACGGCAAAATGACCTCTCGCCACTCGCCGTCGCCTTGGCCGTCGCCCTCCTGCCTGCCCTGGTCTCGCTCGCTCTCCTCCAAGCGCCCCGATGACGCCGTGGTGGTAGGCACCCCATCCGGCACCTCACGGCATCTGGCGCGTCGAGAGGGCCCGGGGCCCGGGGCCGGGCGAGCGGACGGGACGGCAGCTGGCAGGCAGACAGACACTCTCCTGCGCAGTCTCCTCGCCCGTGCTGGTTTTGAAAAGCCGGTCGTCGCCGACTCGACGCCGCCACCGACCTTGACCACCCCTGATCCCCGTCGGGAACAAGTATCCCGCGCCTCCATAGCTCAGTGGTTAGAGCACCAGTCTAGTAAACTGGGGGTCGAGAGTTCGATTCTCTCTGGAGGCAGGTCTCCACTTTTGTACGAAAATGGGACTTCTGCATAGCCAGAGATTTCGAAGAGTGTATCGGTGAAAACAGAAACGCGAAAAATCGTGTGTTTACAAAAGCATGAATGTTATAGGCCTTGGAAAACTGACCCCAATTTTTTGGCGTTACAGAAAGTGCCTCTGTAGTGGCACACGTCACTAACGAAAATTAGCGAAATGCCAGCTGTTTCACGCTAGCAGCTGTTTTTTTTGGCTCTGGTTACCCTGTCACCAGCGCCTCCATAGCTCAGTGGTTAGAGCACCAGTCTAGTAAACTGGGGGTCGAGAGTTCGATTCTCTCTGGAGGCACGCGTATGTTTTTTTCAAAACACAAAATTTACAAGAATTTTGAAGAATTTTTTATAAGTTTTTTCTTGAAAAAAAAACAACAAAAAACAACAACTACTAGTAGCTCTTGGAACTACATTTTTGGCTTGGCAATGGTGCGCGTCTCCAACGGCACACGTCACGAATGAAAATTCGCAAACTGCCAGCTGTTACGCTAAACCAGGTGCACGTTCCAGGCGCGGGCGGATTAAGGTCCGACTAAAGGGGGGGGGGGGGGGGGGGGGGGCTTACCCCAGGTTGCTTACTTACAGGCGTTTTGTCGCGCTATTTGTCTACTTTCCAGGCGGCCATTTTGTGACGGAAAGGGGGGGGGGGGGGTGAACCCCCTGCCTGCTTAATCCACGCCTGGCATGATCAGTCTGATTCTGTAGAAACTGTTGCTGATAATTTCCCGACCCGTGCCCGAGCCGTGCGCCTAGGGCCTGTACGTGCGCCCACATGGCACATGGCGGTCTTGGTCTTCTGCTTGCGCCTGAGCTCGCGGGCTCGCAGCTCCTCACACCAGGCCGCGCGCCGGCCGGCTCCCGGCTCCCGCTCAGCTGTTGTCGCTCCCCCCTCCCCTCCCCCGCCGTGGAGGGCTGGGAGCGGGGTAGGGGAGGGGAGGGGAGGGGAGGGGGTCCGGTGCCGGCCGGCGCGGCGGGGCGGGCCCGGCGGACGCATGCGCAGTGCAGTGCGGCCGCCGCAGCGCAGCTGAGCGGAGCCGCGCCTCGCCGCCCCACGCCGGGCTGCCGCGCTCACGTGTGTGTTTGTGTTTCGCACGCTTTTACCGATCGCTGCCGTGGTTGATCCCGATCCCGTCGCAGTTTCGCGAGTGATCCCTCAGTTTTGTGTGTCACCGCTGATCCCTGTCCCCCATCGGCGCCGTCCTGACGGACACGACACGGCGGCCGGGCCGGCCAGGCCAGGCTCATAACCTCCGGCACGACCACCCAGCTCGGCCGTGTCCGGCAGCAGGGAATGACTACCGCGGTCAAGAAGTACCTCGTGCTGGAAGAGAAAGTGCATCTATAAATTAAAAGTGAGTGTGGTGTGCGCTGCGCCGATCTGACTCGCGGTGCAGGGCAGGGGTCCTGTGAGTGTAGTGCCGCTCGGTCTCGACGACGACCCCCCGCAGGATCACTCTGGATTGGATATACATATTTCGTTTGCGCTACTTAACCGGCTCGGCTCTCCACGGTTCACGGTAAGTCACGGCTCATCTTTTCAAGACGTGATGCGTTAGTATCAGCAGCTCACTGTCGTAAACTTATAAGTTCAGCGGTCGCAAACCGTCAAACGCCCGAGCAGCCGCGGCCCAGCCGCCAGAGTCGATTTCCTCCGCGCTTCGTCTATCTGTCCTTATCGCACTCATGGGGTGAAGCCATAGGAGCAAGGGAGAGGACACTAAACCGCTTTCAGACGGCAGCCCATGTCCCAGGCCCTGAGCTTGCATTCAAACTGTTGTTGGCTGAGCCGAATCAAAATGAAATATAAAATCTTATTCTGATTAGCGGACGTTGACGTTACCGATGTGTGACTGTGACTACTACCACCATCTTTTTTTCTTTTGCTGGAGTCTAATATGTTTCCTGTCACGGCATCACAGCCAACTCGTAAGCCTTTTGTAGCTTACATTAGGTTTTCATAACTTATAATTTTTTTTCTTTCCTTTTTTTTCCGAGTGGGCAGACACATGGGCATAGACTACAAACGCGCCTTTTGTCGGCGCGTCAAAAGTTATTATGACGCATCGACTGCACCACGCTGTGTGTGTGTGAGTGTGTGAGAGAGCGCCGCATCATCTGATCTCACACCCACTCGTGAAAATAAATAGGAGGCGGAGCGTGGCCCCGTCCCGCTCCGTCCCGCTCCGCCCCGCCACGGTACGCCCCGCTGCGCTTCATCGCCCGCGTTGTGTTTTGGGCGGGGCGGGGCGGGGCGGGCCAGCCAGCG
The DNA here is from genome assembly GCA_029379305.1 of Frankliniella fusca. Taxonomy (NCBI): domain Eukaryota; kingdom Metazoa; phylum Arthropoda; class Insecta; order Thysanoptera; family Thripidae; genus Frankliniella; species Frankliniella fusca. The sequence continues at coordinate 199,722 of JAHWGI010001074.1, forward strand.
CTCGCCCATCCGTTGCGCTCCCGCCCGACCCCGACACGACCCGACCCGCTCACAGAGTTCAACGAGGTCGCCGTTCACGCACTGAGGATAATGCACAGCTCTCCGCAGCGCGGCTGGTCGTAGTTTAACCTCTCATGACTGCGAGACTTGGCGTAATTTTGCTTCACCGTGGGTAAAACAACTGACTCTGAAATTCAGAAAAGATCGGAAAAATTCAGAAAAATTCTGGAAAGTCCACAAAATTTTACGAAAATTTAGGAAAAATAAAAATTCACAGTAATTCAGCGCACGCGGTGACTTTCGAAACGTGCCTACACCTCGGCACGCTGCCCTGCTGCCGCGCGCTGGTTTCGCGCGCTCAGTGTCGCGTTGGAAAGCGCGCGCTCCTCCATGTGATACCCTCCCCTGCGTGCTGGAATTCCTGCGTGTCGGTCGGTGTCGGTGGAGGAAACCCGACGCCCGCCTCAACCCACCCCGCCCCACCCAACCCCGTCACTTCAGAGAAGCAAAGTGAAGACGGGCGCCGCGCCGACGCGACGCGAGCATGGACGGATGCAAGGCAAGGCAGAGGCGTATTAATGTCCGACCTGGGGGGGGAGGGGGGGGGGGGCAGGCGCGTAGCCAGGATTTCGCCGTGGGGGGGGGGGGGGTCCGGCCCGAAAAAAACCCATTTTTTAGAAAGCGGTAAAAATTATTTCATTTACTTTTAATTACTTTATTTTGATACAAATGACACAAACAATAATTTAGTTTCGAGGGGGCAACCAGTCCCTATCCTAGTGTACACAGGATTTCTAATGAAATTGGATTTCTATGGGTTGCGTTAAGATTTCTCCGGATTTTGTAAAGATTTCATATGGTACATTCGGGTACATTTCACAAATATCTACCAAATTCCACAAAATTCTAAAAGATTTCACGAGGTTTCATGGGATTCCTCAAGGTTTCATGAGATTTCACTGATTTCTATGAGATTTTTATGATATTTCTTGAGATTTCTCAGTTGGATTTCGTAGGATTTCGTCGAGATTTCAGAGGATTTCAACGAGATTTCCGAGGGTTTGTTCACAGGTTTTCACGAGTGGTTGCCCCCTCGATTTGTTTACAAAGAAAAGCCTAAATCAAGGTGGCGATTTTTGCGCTTAGAAAATGACTGAAGGATGGCCTCCACTGACACTCCCTCGGCCCATCTTTCGCACCTCGCCGGACATTCAATCCTACAAAAATCCCCAAAATACGGACCCCTTCGGGGTCCGTAGGGGTCCGGACCCCGTAACCCCTGGCTACGCGCCTGGTCGGAGCCCTTCAGGTTGCCTACAAACAGGGGTTTTGTAACACAATTCGCCTACCTTAATACGAGCCTGAGGCGCAAGGCAGACTGCGGTGCAGGTGCGTATGTAAGTCCGGATGACGGGAGGGGCAGTGTGCTGCGGGTTGCCTACCAACAGGGGAGAGAGGGGGTTGCACCTCATATTGCCTACCTTTCAGGCGGCCTTCAGGACGCGACGAGGGAGGGGGCGACATCACCCCCACTAACCCCCCACTTCTAAAACCGCCCCCTGCTGCGAGGTATAATCAAAAACAATAGGGTATTCCGCTGGAACGAAACCGAAACCTAAATAAGAAAAGCACGACCGACAGATATGTTTTCTCCTGGGCCCTGGTTGGTCAACGGTGACGTCACTGTAGCGATCGGCCAATGAGCGCGAAGGAGGAAACAGAGAGCCGACGGTCGTGCTTTTATTCTTTAGGTTCCGGTTTCGTTCCAGCTTAATACCCTATTCAATCCAATGACTCAATCAAGATCGAAATTATGGAAGCAGATGATACTGCAAGGGACAACTGGATCAGCGGGGTGTGACAATGTGGGTGCCTGAAGGTTTTGTGGTGTCTACCAAAAGTTGAGCCCTGAGGCTTTATTGGTTTTGATCGACGATGAAGGGTTGGGCGTGGCGGCGCACCGGGGAGGTAGCGGCGCCAAGACGAATCAGATCAGACCAGCCATAGGGCTCTCGGACAGCTTCCAAAATAAAGTACTGTGGTCCGACATTTTCGTTCAGGTTGCCTCGGTTAAATATATTGTCTGCGAAAGAAACTCGCGGACGCATCACAGCCGCTGCGCCACTTGTGGTCCGGTAGGCGATACGCATTGTTGCCAGCAGGCTGCAGAGCCGGACCTGTAGGCCTCCTGCGAGCCTCCTTCGGGCGTCCTGTGGGCCTCCTGGTGGCTCCTCAGCCCTGTGGGCCTCCTGTGGGCGTCCTGCGGGCGTCCTGTGGGCCTCCTGGTGGCTCCTCAGCCCTGTGGGCCTCCTTCGGGCGTCCTGTGGGCCTCCTGGTGGCTCCTCAGCCCTGTGGGCCTCCTGTGGGCGTCCTGCGGGCGTCCTGTGGGCCTCCTGGTGGCTCCTCAGCCCTGTGGGCCTCCTGTGGGCGTCCTGTGGGCCTCCTGGTGGCTCCTCAGCCCTGTGGGCCTCCTGTGGGCGTCCTGCGGGCGTCCTGTGGGCCTCCTGGTGGCTCCTCAGCCCTGTGGGCCTCCTGTGGGCGTCCTGCGGGCGTCCTGCGGGCGTCCTTCGGGCGTCCTGTGGGCCTCCTGGTGGCTCCTCAGCCCTGTGGGCCTCCTGTGGGCGTCCTGTGGGCCTCCTGGTGGCTCCTCAGCCCTGTGGGCCTCCTGTGGGCGTCCTGCGGGCGTCCTGCGGGCGTCCTTCGGGCGTCCTGTGGGCCTCCTGGTGGCTCCTCAGCCCTGTGGGCCTCCTGTGGGCGTCCTGCGGGCGTCCTGCGGGCGTCCTTCGGGCGTCCTGTGGGCCTCCTGGTGGCTCCTCAGCCCTGTGGGCCTCCTGTGGGCGTCCTGCGGGCGTCCTGCGGGCGTCCTTCGGGCGTCCTGTGGGCCTCCTGGTGGCTCCTCAGCCCTGTGGGCCTCCTGTGGGCGTCCTGCGGGCGTCCTGCGGGCGTCCTGCGGGCGTCCTGTGGGCCTCCTGGTGGCTCCTCAGCCCTGTGGGCCTCCTGTGGGCGTCCTGCGGGCCTCCTGCAGGCCCCGGCCCTGTTGCCTGCCTCGATCTTTGCAACCAAGTGGCAGTTACGCGCCTTTAGGACCACGATGCAGCAGAGAGGGCGGGCGAAGGATGGGGTCCTAACGGCCAATAAACGAGCCGGACGAGGAACCCCCACAAAAAAGGAGAAAGAAAAGGCTGATTGAAAAAGTTATGACCGATAATAATAATTATACTTTTTATCACGCGGGAGGACGAGTATTAGTGGTGTCATCAGTGTCGCGCTCAAAGTGTCACGTGGTTGCACCGCGAAGGGAAGAGAGGGAGAGGGGGGGGGGCACCATTCTGACAGGCGCCAACAAGCACAGTAGATCTAGGGACGGCCTTGGCCAAGTCAACGAAGTCCTGCTGCGCGTGTGCGTATGCCGAAATACTCGAAAATTCACGAATAATATGGCGAAATTCTTAGAAATGCTCAGAAACTCAGTTTCACTGAAAACCCAACAGTGCACTGTTATTCAATTACTGTGACGTCACATTCTTTTTCATGTGAAAATTGTCACATTCCTTTTACTATTAATGTCACATTCTTTTGAATGTGACAATAAAATTTAGCCCGCATATTCTGGCCGATTCACATTGAAAAGAATGTGACATTACATTTTAAACAATGTGACACTTTTCACATGAAAAAGAACGTGACGTCACAGTAATTGAATAACAGTGTGAGCATTGCACACTGTATATAAAGCGTGCATGGCATGCACGCTGTATAAAACAGTGTGCACGGTATGCTCACTGTTTTTAACGTGTGCATGGACATGCTCACTGTATGTAATGTGTGCTCATGCCATGCTCACTGTACAAAATGTGAGCAATGCTCACTGTTGGGTACGCAGGAAGCATCTCCATGCACACGTTGAGTTGCAATGCTTACTGTTGAAGATTAAGTGAGCTTCTTATGCACACATCAGTGAGCATGTCCATGCACACGTTATGAACAGTGAGCATACTGTGCACACTGTTTATACAGCTGCATGCATGCACGCTTTACATACAGTGTGCACTGCTCACTGTTGGGCTTTCAGTGTTGAAAACACACATAAAACGCAATACATTAATATACAATACATAAATGCAATACAATGAACACGCAACGTTATTTCACTGAAATACAAGGTCGACGCCCTTTCGCTGTAGATTTCGTTATGTCTTCAGCCGGGTTTTTGACATTGGTTATTCTATCTTGTGCACGGATCTGTATTTTTTCTATGTAAATATATTTTTCAGTTTTGACAAATTTGCATGGGAACGCAAATTTGTGAGGTTCTCGAGTGTAACGATGAGTGAGGGTGCACTGTCTGGAACCTGCAAGCAAGCGATCCTTTTTATCGAAAACATTAGTGTACACCCTGAAATAAAATCAGGAAAAAATCAGAAAAATAAGAAATAATCCAGAAAATTTTAGGGAAAAAAATCAAGAAAAACCGAAAAAAAATCAGTATAAATTTATGATAATCACGAAGAACTAGAAAAACAGAAAAATCGATGCACGCTTGAATTTCTAGTGAAAGAGCTCTCGCCTGCACCCCCCCCCCCCCTCTGCACTGCGGCAGGATGCAGCATTAAAAGTCTCGTGGCGACGAGAGGACGCCTCTGCTTGTGCTCCCCCGGGGTGAGGGCGGGGAATCAGAAGGTCCCACCGACCCTGCCGTCCGATTCAGAAGATCGCCCTCGTACCTCCCTCTTTGTTGCACGCATAGTGATGCCCCAAGAGTGCGACAAGGACTGCGAGAAGCGAGAAGCGATCTTCGGAACCAGACGGCTTGGCGGGGCCGAGCCGCTACCGCCTCACGCAGTATCTGCGGCCGGACCGGAAGGCGCGTCCACGGGGATTACTCCCCCCCCCTCCCCTCCAATCCCCCGCTCCCCGAGCTCCTACCTCCTCAAACCTCCACACATCGTCGTCGCATAACTTTGAACTCTGCTGTCACTGCTGCGCTGTCACCTGCACCGTAATTACTATTTAGACTGATGTGTACTTAAAGCAAGTGTATATTTATGTGGCGGCGTCAGTTTGCTTTCGAGCCGGGGCCGCGGATGGCCGGCCGGCCGACTTTGCCTGATGAAGTTGCGAGAGACGCGCGCGATGCATGGGGTTCCCGCTGGGCTGAGCCCGAGGGGGGAGTCACTTTGAAAAATCATTGTACGCCCTCCAAAAAATCATTTTAAAAATGATGAAAAATTGAAGTAAAATCAAGAAGATAGTTACGGGAAAATCAAAAACAAATGAAAACTGAAAAAAATAATTGAAAACAGAAATAGGGGGAAAAGATCAAAATTTATAAACAGAAATTTTCCCTGAAATATCCCAACAAAAATGTCCAAAAAAATAAATGCGCACATTTTGTATGAATGATTCCCCTCCCCCTCCTGTCTGAGCCTGACTAGATGAGGCTAGGCGAACCTTAGACGAGCGCTCATTTACAAATAAACTGGTTCAACACGCGAACTAACCAAGTGCGGTGCGCGGTGCAAGGGCTGGGCTAGGCCTCAGCCCGGGGGCCTGTCGGCCGGCGGGAGGCCTGGCCGCCTACTCACTCACTTCTAGTAGTAGTTATGTACTTCTTTTTGCGCGGCTGGTCGGGTAGCGTCGGGTAGCGGTCCCCGGTCTGGCTGAGTCGGCTTCTGCCTCCCTGTTTCCTTTATCTTCTTCTGCGCCCTGACCAGGCGACGCCACCGCGCCCGACCGCGCCGCCACTCCGCGCCACGCCGCACCACACCGCGACACGCACGGTGCGCGGCGATCGGGATGCAAAACGCTTTTCGCTAAGTATCCTCAACGTATTAAATGTAACCTGTAAGCACCGCTAGGTATGGAGTGTCCGCGCGGTGGTGTGGCGTGGTGGGCCGTGACCGGGGCGGGGCGGGGCGGGGCGGGGCGGGGCGGGGCGGGGCGGGGCGGGGCGGGGCGGGGCGGGGCGGTGCAACGGCGACGGCCTGAACGTCGCTGCAGCGCCGCGCGAAACCGCTTGCCCACGGGAGCAGCAAGGCGTTTCAATGCAAATGGTGCTAAAGTTGGGCTTCTCCGTCTACTGTACACCACCCTGCTCCCCTCTCTCCCGCCTGCAGGCCACGATGCACTTAGGTCTAACTGTCGGTGTGACACTACCGCCTTGTTGATGGTCAGCAGCCCTGAGCCCGGGCCCGGGCCTGGCTGTCCCTTTCTCCCTCAGCCTCCCCCCCCCTCTTTCTCCCTCAGCCTCCCCCCTCCCCCCCCCCGCAACTCCCACCGGCCGCTCCCTTTTCTTTCGTGTCTCGCCTGATTGAATTTGCAACTTGAGACGCGCATCGCGCCGTCGTCTGGCCGTCGAAGATAAAACCCCCCGCTCTCCCCTCCCGCTCTCTCTGCCTAATTCCTTGTACAGTAGCAAGATGTTGTTCGAGGTAGATGTACGCTAGATCTCGTCTCGCGTAACAGGCATCGCGAAACGTCGCTACAAACTGTGTTCCACTTCAACAGCCTGCATTCGTCTACCTGGGCCTGCGGCGCTCTCGATACGCTAATATCTGTGGTTGCGGTGAAGTGTTAAAGGGCAGAATGTTACAACAAAACTGTCGTTCTTTGGGGCACACTTTGACTTTTTCCCGCTAGGTCGACACTCAATGTTCTCAACATGCGTTTTGGCGAGTTTTCGTCCTAATAGGGTATTTTACTCAAACCCGGGACCGGAAGTAAGAAGTAAAATGGAAGCATGAAATCGGAAACAGATGCTGGCTGCGGTCTGAGAAATTCACGATCGACTGATTGTTTATATTTTAGTTTACGATCAACATAACCACTTTTCTCTGCACGTCTCAGTTTTCTGGCCTATTGATATGGCCCGTTTTTAAGATAGGCCGTGTGCCAGTCCTTAGATTTTGTTCAGTACCGGAAAATATCTGACATCTGGCTAGGTTATGTTCCTCTCCGACTACCTTTTTTCTGGTTTCAATTGAGTAATCATGTATGATCCGCCCTACTAGTTCAACATAATTCACTACAATTCTACTTTTCATACTCGCGTAACACTCCGTACACATTTTACCTCTCAAAAGTGTACTTTTCAAAACAAAATACTCACAACATGTAGTGATCGCAAACTGACATATAAACATACAGTCGATCGTAAATTTCTCATACCGCGGTAGACCGCAGCCAGCATCTGTTTCCGATTTCATGCTTCCATTTTACTTCTTACTTCCGGTCCCGGGTTTGAGTAAAATACCCTATTTAACCGCAAGGTTAATGGTTTAAGACGCGGCCGATCGCACAAAATTTTCTTTCTCGCAGAAACATTTTTTCCCCTTTTTTGTCTATAGCTTTTGATGAAAATGTAAATTACTTTTTAACTGGGTCCAGTTTTGGAATTAAAAAATCAAATAGTAGGACAAATTAATTTTTTACATAGGATTTTCAGAGCAACGATTACTTTGTTTTTCTTTGGTGTTCTCTTGCAGTGTGCTTCCGTTTGGGTGAGAAATAAGCCTCTGGCGCTGCTGCGGCCGATAATAGATCGTAAAGGACTGCGTGTCCGAGCGCGGGGCGGGGTCGTATAGCGAGCGCATAGTGCCGCCGCAACAATGGCCGAGTTATGTTTTGCACATTGTTGTGGCCGCACTAAGTCAGGCCTCCCCGCCCCGCCCCGCCCCGCCCGGCCCAGCTCGGGCCCCTCTAATGGAAATGCAAATATAGGAGCGGTGGGGGGATGGGGGGGGGTGGGGGGCTCCGCAGGGACCGCCGGCGATGAGAGAGGCGGGAGCAGCCAGGCAATACGCCCTATATGGAGTATTTTACACCTTTTCCGCCCTTTATTATTGTCGCGTCGAGTGTTGTGCGCGTTACTGTGACGGCATCACGTCACGTCAAGGGTCTGGTCTAGTCACGCGGTCGCCTCCCTGCCAGACACGGTCACGGCGTGACGGTGATCGCCCCCCCCCTGACCCCCTCCTCCCCCGCCCCCTAGCCCCCTTACCCCCCCCCCCCTGCCGCAGCGGCGCAGCACGCCACCTCCCAATCAAGCGCGCTGGGGAATACGCCGGCGTCCGTCTTGGCCCCCCCCCCCCCCGTTACCCCCCTCGCCCCCCTCACCTCCCCGTGGGCTCCTCGACTCGCTAAGTTTCATTAGGGTCATCAGTCGAGTCTTTCTGGAGGGGTGGAAGGGGGGGGGGGGGGTAACAGAGGACCGTACGGCAGGTGCCATTGGTGGGAGTAGGAGTCGAGGCCCGGCTCAGCTGTGTGTCTGTCTCTCCGCTGTCTGCTGCCACGGCTGGCAGCTGCCGCAGCTGAACTGACCGGTGGTCTGCTCGACGCTGACCGCTGCTGACCAGCCAGCGGCGCAGGCCCTTCTGCTGCTGCAGCAGTCCTCTTTTTCCGAAAAGCGGTGTCCTCCCTCTGTCTCTCTCGCACCTGCCTGCTGTAAGGCGAGGCCTATGAGTGCGAGAGAGACAGTAAGGCTAGGAAAGCGCTCTTCGGAATGGGTCGACGGCAGGGCCATAGGCATGAGGGCCGGCGCCGGCAGGCACCAGCGGCGGAATAATCCCTGCGCCGCGCTCGGTGGAAGGGCGTTGCGTGCGTTGTTGACTTCCGCCCCCCTCCTCCTCCTCCTCCTCCTCCTCTTCCTCTTGTAGCCTGTAGCACGCCTCAGCGGACACGCGTGGCGCCGCGCTGTAGCCCTGCGCGCGAGCATGAAGCCCTACGCCGCGGAGTGATAGAGAGAGTGAGAGAGAGGAGAGGGAGGGAGGGGGAGAGAGAGAGGTTGAGGGGGTGAGAGAGGAGAGAGAGAGCAAGGGAGAGGGAGGACGGGGTGAGAGAACGAGAGAGAGAGAGAGAGAGAGAGAGGAGAGGGAGGGAGGGAGGGAGAGAGAGAGGTTGAGGGGGTGAGAGAGGAGAGAGAGCAAGCCAGAGGGAGGACGGGGTGAGAGAGAGAGAGAGAGAGAGAGAGAGAGTGAGAGAGAGAGAGAGAGAGAGAGGAGGGTGGCCACTCGCCGCCCGCGCCCTCCCCGCCCGCACCCGCCCGCACCGCACACGCCCGCCCGCGCCTATTGACTTTGAAACAAAACGAAAAACAAAACCCGTCATCAGTTTTCATGGACGTGTCTCTATGTTGTATGTAAATTCATTTATGCGGCCGCATGCCCCCACCCCTTCTCTCCATGGCGAGCGCTGTGCGGCGCCCGCCGTATGGAGCGTTACTTTTTTCCTGTGTTATATTTATTTTTATTTTTTTGCGGTGTCGTGTCGCGAGGCCGCCGCCCTGGGAGTCCTAATGGAACGCAGCGATGAGCCGAGTAATCATCTCGTGTCGATCCGGACCGGGCGCTCCGGGGCGGGGGTAATAAATTAATGAGCAGAAATGAGGGGAAAAACGGGTCCAGTGCGGAGGGTGCAGCCTGGGCGGCACTGGTGGCACAGCACCAGCACACTGGAAACACAAGTGCGCTGATTTCGCACACTTGTACTGTAAAAATGTTAAATGTTAACATTAAAAAAAAAATAATGAAATGTTTTTGTTACTTTTCCCCCTTTTTTCACGTTTACTTGCACATGTACGTGTGAATCCTTAGACTGCTGAAAGGGGAAATTGTGCGAAAGGATATTCTTACTTGCCTGCATGTGTGCGACATTCACTCATGTAGGTTTGTAGCGCACGAGAAACATACTAAACCCTGATGCACTTTGTTGTGCTCCATAGCCTGCCACCGGATCTCATGCAAAACGTAGTTGTAGACAGGGTTTCGAGTGCAAGTATGCGGAAGTATTTTTCTCACGTCCTGGACTGGCGCGGAGTTACAATTTGTGTAAATGTATTATTTATGTTTTTTTTCTTTTCTCGCGGCTATGGACGTTGTGTACACAATAATGTTAACTGTGCATAAGAGTTTTGTGTGCAGGTTGTGTGTCATCAGACGAGGTGGCCGCGGAAATGAATAAACTTCAGCCGCAGTGTTCCGCTCAGAGCTCGTTCTTTGCACTCGCGAATGGTCCTGCCTAAGTGAGTGAATCAGTGTTGCCTGATAAGTATGCAAAATTTTCTACGAATACACCGTTGTAAGGGGGACAGGGGGACAGCATAACTATCCACTCCTTTTGCTTGGTAGGCAGGCGGAGGTACCCGTCTGCTATTCACACCGGTGTATATTCGTGGGAAGGTTTGCCTACTTATCTGGCATAACACTGGGTTGGAGGATAGTCGTCGTTTTGGCTGCGTCCCGCTCGCGTCCTGCTGCGCCGGGCGGGGCGGGGCGTGGTGGGGTGGCGTGGGGTGGGGCGGGGCGGGGCTGGGCGTGGTGGGGCGGCGCGGGGCAGTCCGGGGCGGTCGCTGGCACAACACAACAGTCCATCATCCCAAACTGCAGAGGAGGGCGTCGTGTGATGGATGCACGCCTCGAACAAACTATGACTGAGTGATACCCGAAGCAGTCTTTTATTTTCGCGCTGCCCGCAGCCCCCCCCCCCCCTTTTTCCTCGCTGGGACCTGAGAGCTGCCGCCCGCGCGCTGGGCTCGTGGGTCGCGGTACCTAATGCGAGTACCGGTACCAGTTAGGCCCTCTCACAGGCGGTGACGGCATTTTGGTTCTGCTCACTGATCTAGGTTCTGTGTACAGTCCTATACACCTTTTATTATTTAATGCAAGTACCGAGAGAACTCGGGCACCTAAGGCAAATCTATGGACAATCTTCGGCGATCTTCAACGAGGGGTCCTTCACTATAAATTTAAGCGTATACAGATTTTTCTGATTGTTTCTGGTCATTCGTGAGTTTCCTTGATTTTTTTGTGATTTTTTTCTGCTCTTTCTCATTTTTTTTTTTTTACTGATTTTGTTCTAGGGTGCACACTGATTTTTTTTTTTTTAGTGAAGGACCCCTCGGTCTTCACACAACCCAGGACAAAAGCTGTATGTTTCCCTTGTTTCCGATATATTGTGTAAATTACGACTTACATAAAATACTGTAAATAAACGACAGTCAATTTTAGCTCGTAATTGAATTTCAACGCAATATAGGTAGTGCATGTAATTTTAGGATTTTACCATTCTACTTCGCGGAACATTGTCCCGTAAACCTACGACTATTTTTTTTCACAGTGGATGCATTTGCCTTCGAAAGAATTAACAAAAAGGAGTCCGTATCCGGACGATTTCTGGGCCACCCTGTACACCGCGCAGGACGCGCGAGGTTGGGAGCCCCCCCCCCCCCTCCGGAAATTTGTATCCGTCGCGCAAAGCGTCGAAAGTCGTTAAGGCAATACCGGAGGGGAGGGGGCGGTGGGAACGGCTCCCAGGACATGGCACCGCTCGGGACCCCGCGGTCCCCGGCGGCCCGTCCTAGGGCAGGGCCCTTGTTTGCATAGAGGAGAATGTTTTGGACCGTGCCGGTCAGGTCGGCAGACACCACCACTGGCCTGGGGCCGGGGCGGGGCGGGGCGGGGCGGGGCGGGGCGGGGCGGGGCGGGGCGGGGCGGGGAGGGGACCCCCTATGGCGCCGGGGAATGGGACTCAAATGGACCTACGGGAGATGGCGCTGCGTGGCGGGGCGGGGCGCGGTCGTGGTTCCGGTTTGGCTCTTCCTGTTGAGTCACGCCGGGGCGGGGCGGGGCGGGGCGGGGCGGGGCGGGGCGGGGCGGGGCGGGTTGGAAGCACCGCCACGGCCCCACAGTTTTGCGGACCTAGGTTCATGTATGACGCTCGGGTCTCGTTTTACAAGGCGTCCTGGAGATGATCCATTTTATGAGCCCCTCTCTCTCTCTCTCTCTCTCTCTCTCTCTCTCTCTCTCTCTCTCTCTCTCTCTCTCTCTCTCTCTCTCTCTCTCTCTCTCTCTCTCTCTCTCTCTCCCTCTCTCTCCCGCTCCTCGCATGGAATGCCTCCCGGCGACGGCACGTTGCAGGAACGTACTGAGCAAATTTACCCAGTGAGTTTGCTCAATTATAACTCTCATTTCATTCTTCTGATGAGTGTGTGATGCCGACTGCGCGCGCCCGGGCGAAATAAGAATAGGCAGGGGAGAGGGGCGGGGCGGGGCGGGGCGGGGCGGGGCGGGGCGGGGCGGGGCGCTTCTTAAGGAGGAGGCAGCCTCATTCCTGTGTGAGGACCGTACGAGGCACCCTAAGGCACGCTAGCTGATGCATTGGCTAAATCGAACTTAAGTAGAGAGACGTTTGTCGTGTGCTTCGTTTACCTCTTCCCTCTCCTTACCCTCTCGTTCTCTGTCTTTCTCTCTCTCTCTCTCTCACTCTTTCCCGCGCTCTCTCCGCAGCCCCAATCTGAACCCAATGAACCATAGTAACTCAGAGAGCTTGGGTGGCCCCCGCGGCGGCCGGCGGCGGGCGCGGCTGTGGTCGGCTGCTTCGTCTCACCTCAAAAAAATGCCATATGTTTGCATTCCTTCAGTACCGTATTTTTTTCGACAGCAGGCCGCAATGATACGAACCACCGGGTGTCCCAGAGAACACACGGCAGTGTTGCGGGATTGCATACTTGCCAGAGCTGCAGGGGCTATGGCGCCTTACGGCCGGAGTGGGTAGGCAGACCCGCAACACTGCCGTGTGTTCTCTGGGACATCTGGTATTTTCCTCTGAGCAGAAATTTACTGCTTCATGAAGTGCTTCCAACGTATTTGCAAATGTCCGCCATGATACGTACGATAAATTCGTCAAGGAAAATTTATGGTGCGGACAAGTGCCTACCCCCCCGTGGAGGCACTACTGTCGCGGCTAGGGCGCCTGTGAAGTAGGCGATAGGCAACCGCATGATCTGCGTATGTAGTGGTTGCCTATCTGATAGGCGTTCTTGCTCCTTCATAGGATCCCGTGTGCTGCTTGCTCGCTGCTTGTCGCCTGGATTTCTATGACAGTGTGCGGAATCGTTTAAATGAGAGGTAGCAGTGAGAGGGGAGGGATAGCGTGTATATCGCGGTTTGTGGAATATCATTTATACTGTGCAGAGCATGCCTCACCGTGCCGTAAGGCCCTGGGTTAAATACTGAACGCTATGCACTGTCAATAAGTAACCGACGCCTAGTTTAGCGCGCCGCCGAACATCACGACCACCTCTGAGAGAGCGAGAGAGAGAGAGAGAGAGAGAGAGAGAGAGAGAGAGAGAGAGAGAGAGAGAGGAGTTGAAAGGGAGAGAGGAGTACGGGGCAATCGCTTTTGGCGCAGTGCGGTTGGCAAAGCGCTCACGTGCCCGTACTAACTAAGAGTACAGGGCGCGCATTTAAAAGCCGTGCACGCAAATCTCGGCGAAAACCTTTTTCGCCCCTCTCGTCTCTCCCCTCCCCACTCATTCGCTCTTTTTCTCTCTCCCTATCTTTCTCATTCCCTCTTCCTCCCTTTGCCTCCTGTGCCCCTTCTCTCTCACTCTAATGCTCGGTGTACTGACCCTAACACTTGGCCAGTTCACACATAGGTCCACGCGCCCCGCCTGTTGCTGGCTGCAGCTTGTGCCGCAATGCGCGCGCACGCACGCACACACACACACACACATTTATATACATCCCTCTCGCTCTCACGCTCGCTCTCTCGTTTGCTCTCTCTCCTTCGCGGGCTTGTTCACGCGTGCACCTGTCTCCTGTCCGTCACTGCCAGGGAGGGCGTCGCTTAGGGTTCGAAATTCGCACGTTAATCACGTGGGTCGTGAGAGGTGGGAAAGGCTTCGCGCCCTCTCTCTCTCTCTCTCTATCTCTCTCTCTCTCTCTCTCTCTCTCTCTCTCTCTCTCTCTCTGTCCCTCTCTCTCATAGTGTGTCTCGGGGCGCTGGACCTCGCGTGGGCGGCACCGCCGGCCACACGCGTGATGTTGGTCAGTCGTGTGTGTTTGGGTATGGGGCCAAGCCCGCAGGCCTTTCGGGCCGTGTTGCTAGAAAAGTGGGCAATAAGTAGCCCAAAAACAGTGCAGTAAAGAGAGCTGCATGCCTGTAGTAGTTGGCTCCAAAACTCCCCAATTTTTGTGAATTTGAACTGACTTTTTTGTGAATTTTGGCTAGATTTTTTTTTGGTAAATTTTTGTGAATTTTTGAAAGTTTTCCCGAACTTTTGTTAATTTTCCAGAATTTTTCTGAATTATTCTGAATTTTTCTGAATTGACGAGGTATTCAAAAAATTTCAGAGTTGTTTCCTTCTCGTTTACTCCACTGTATTTGGGCTTCTCATGGTCTATACTTTTCGTTTTCCGTTTTGCAACCTTTTCCTATGGGTGCTTTTGCTTGCCAATGGCGACGGCGATTTTGCGTGCTGCAGCAGCGCGCCGCGGGGCCGCGGGGCCGGCGCAGTGATGGGAGGCGCGGATAACTCGCCGCGCACAGCCCTGGCGCAGCCCTGGCGCAGCCCCGTGCAGTCGTAGCGATGCGCGTTTTGTGGAGCAATGAGAAGGGGGTATCGCCGCACCGAGCCGGGCCCGACCGGGCCCCGGGCCGCGGCTAACGGGCTCACACATTGTCTACGATCGCTGGCCCTGCGCGGCCCTGCCCGGCCCCGCCCGGCCGCGCGCCGACACCTCGCTGGAGGCTGGGCCCCGCGCAAGGCCTCTGGGCGGTGCATCTATACCACATCGACGGCTAGTTATTTGGATTTGTTCCCCCTCTCCACCTTCCTGATACTTTAATGTAGTACGCTGATTGTCCAACTAGCAACTAGGAAAATGTTCCTTTAAACCGTTTTTAAAGGTATGTGGAAACCGTGTTTTTTTCTGAGGACGTCATAGAAGCGAATCTTCATTTCTTCTTGACGCACTAGGACGTTAACGTTTTGCTCTGCAAACTCAAGTGTTGTACAGTACTGCACTAAAAGGTGCAGGACCAATGGTCCTGCAGTAAAAAGTGTAGGACCCGGTGGGTCTTGCAGTAAAAAGTGTAGGACATGGTGTGTCGTACAGTAAAGAGTGTTGGACACTCTGTGTCCAACATACGGTGTTCTACACATACAACTGTAGGACACACCGTGTCTTACACTTTTTACTGAAGGACACACCGGTCCTACACTTTTTTACTGCAGGACACACCGTGTCCTACACTTTTTACTGCAGGACCATTGGTCCTGCACCTTTTAGTGCAGTACTGTACGACACTTGAGTTTGCAGAGGGAGAGCTGGAGCCTGGGCCTGCTGCACACCCAGAAAAGCTCGGTTTCTGAATCATGCAAGAAAAGCTTGTTAACGTTAACGTAGTGCAAAATATTTAACAGTATCGAGTACCATTTGTATTGGAGGATTTGGGCTAATATCAAGTTCATTTTCGCAACATGTTCTTGCAATGAACACGGCAAATCTGAAGTCTGGGATATCTCTCAGATTTTGAGGAGGGCTTCTCGAAAAATAAGGGAAATCTCCAAAAAGTTTGAGGAGACTTCCTCAAAATCTAAGAAGTTTTCCTCAAAGTATCCAAGGTCCTCACGGCAAATCTGAAGTCTGGGATTCCCAGGTACTTTTTGCCGTTTCCAGGCTCGAGTCTGGAAACGGAAAATTATTTCCAGACTTCTCCTGGGCGTGCGGCCTTTGTCCTAGGCAACGCCTGGGAAGCGGCTCTTTTCCAGACTTTACCTGGGAAAAAATTACCGTTTCCAGCCTCTCGCCTGGGAAGCCGTGGGCAAGTCTCGGAGTCTGGGAAAGAGCCGCTTGCCCACGGCTTCCCAGGCGAGGGGCTGGAAACGGTAATTCTTTCCCAGGTAAAGTCTGGAAAAGAGCCGCTTCCCAGGCGTTGCCTAGGACAAAGGCCGCGCGCCCAGGAGACGTCTGGAAATAATTTGCCGTCTCCAGACTCGAGCCTGGAAACGGCAAAAAGTACCTGGGAATCCCAGACTTCAGATTTGCCGTGAAATGCATGTTCTTCGGACAGAACTACCCAGAAAAGCGTGAACTTGAATTCAGTACGCACAATTTTTGGATGAATCCGAGCCAATTTTGTTTTGAATTGTTGTGTACTGCGCATAGTGTTCCTTCTGCTTATGCTTATACTCAGTCAGTCTGTGCCCATAGCTTGTACTTCGAATACTCCGGGTATTTAAACTGCTTGTCAAGCCTTGAATCCTCACTCCTGCAATAAATCTGTGCGAAGCCACTTAGCCTGCTCTTCTTCCACCTGCCATCCATTGCATCCTTGAAACTGGCGACGAGGCGGAGGCGGACCACGTGGGGGAGGAGGTTCGCGCAGGTTATGTGACTGATTCCACATCATCTTGGAGATACCACGGCCACCTGACTCCCTGGAATCTCTTTTGGGCAAGCCACGAACATCACGGCAGACAAACCCCCCCTTCAATTTCAATGGTCTCAACCTGAGAAGTTCTCGGAGTTTATGGAAGATTTGACTCTACTCATGGAGGCAAAAGCCGTCCAGTCGGACACAAAAAAAAGAGGGATACTGTGCCAATGCATATGTGAGGAAACTAAACGAAGACTTCGTGAATGGGTACATCCATTGAGCATCCCTAATGTCCCTACAACCGTATTATTGAGATTCTCAATGAGAAGATTCAACCATCTGTCAACAGAGATGTACAGTATCATTCGTTTGTGTGTAGATTCCAGCAGGAGGGGGAGTCAGGGGCCACTTATTTGAGTGAACTCCACAAGCTTCATGCTTCTTTGGATTTTGGTTGGCATCAGAACCATCTACTGAAGTTCCAGTTTAAAAGGGGTAATCGTGAAAGAACGAAATGAATCAAGATCATGAGTTTCATTCATCAAACCCAATAGGGTCGATTTGAGAACAAATTGGACTTCTTATCCACGCAAAAGTCAAGTTTACTTTTACTTGATGATTTTGAGGGCGTTGCACTTGATCCAAGTGTATTTAGCTTGTTTCAAGAACACGCTTTTCTGGGTTTGGATTGGGATTAGGCTAAGCGCCAAATTGCTCTGCAAACTCAAGTGAGAGACCGAGGGGTCGACAACTTGTGTTCTCCTGTGTTACTGTCTGACCATACTCCGAATGTACTCCGTGTACTCCGAGCGTTCTCCGAGCGTTCTCCGAGCGTTCTCCGGGTAAAATAAGGTGTGTTCTCCGATGAACTCCGGATGTACTCCGAAGTACTCCGTCTTTAAAACGCGTTCTCCGACTGTTCTCCAACCGAACTAACTCTGCGAACTCCCCCTGTTCTCCGTGTACTCCGAACTCCTGTGTTCGGTTCGAAGCCGAGTAGTCGACCCCTCGTGAGAGACAGTATCACACTTATTACTGCAGCTTTACTGTGTCTCACACTTCCAAAAACAATTTTCTATTGTTGAATAGCAATCACGTTTTGGAGGAAAGCATCAAGTTTATGGTTTAAAATCCCGTTTAAAACGAGCTACCACTGCAGTAATAAGTGTGATACTGTGTCACACTTGAGTTTGCAGAGTGTCCGTAAGACATTCAAGAACGGGTGGGGCCTCGCAGCAGTAGCGCGAGAGCGATGGATGCAGGCCGCATGCCGGTGACGGATTGTCCAGGGCTGCTGCCGGGCGGGGCGCCCGCGCTGCTCTGCACCCGGCCCCGCGCGCCCCGCGGCCCGCGCACTAATTGCGGTCGCGACTGCGCTGCTCAGCCCATACATACCCGCTTGATTGAGTGTCTTTTGGCTACGGAATGCATTCCTGCGGCCTGCTGCACCAGGTGGCTCCGGCCCAAGAAGCTGCTGCTGCAGGTAGCTCCTGCAGGAGGATGCTCGGTCCCTGCCGTGCCGTGCCCGCCCTGCTCTACTGTCAGGCACGAGTACTGTGCCCCAGGCTCGGGGCCCGCGGGCCGGAGGGCTCGCTTAAAAGCTCAACAGGCGTGCGCGGAGCGCTACCCACTATCGTACTCGGGTACCCAGGTGGCCGCTTCCCCGTTGGCAGTGCCGCCGCAGCAATAAATATTTAGCAAAAAACACGGTAGGTCGAGCGCCTGCGCCTGTCCATTATAGGCAACGCCTTATCACATATGCGAACATTTTGCCTAGTAGGAAGGCGCGTAGGTCCAGCACGCTGTGCTCCACAAAAGCTCACGAGCTTTTGTTTCTTGTTGCCTACTTTTCTGGTATATCGCACTGTCCGCCGCGGCCTCCAGGCAAAGAGAGTCGGAGGTCTACACGCTGCACTTTTTATTTATTGACGTTCGGCCCTGTTGCCCCCGACCCTTTCTCTGTCGGCTGACGGCCTGTAGCTGACGCCGCGACCCCCCATGACTCGAGGGGTCCTTTATTTATAATTTCAGGCGCACATCGATTTTTCTTGTTTTTCGTGATTTTCCTGCATTTTTATTGTTTTTTCTTTTTTCCCTTCTTATTTTATCGTGATTTTTCTTTGTCCCCCCCCCCCCCCCTTTCCCTGATTTTTTTTTACTGAATTTGTTTTGAGGTGTACACTGAGTGAAGGACCCCTAGCCGAGACCTCACTCTGCCCCGCCCCACCCTGCCCCGCCCCGCCCCGCTCCACGTCACCCCGGGACCTGATTGTCTGTGATTGGCCGAAGAAGCAGCCGATTCTAACGGGTACATGTGAACCGCGGTGACAGCGGCAGAAGACTGTGTTGCAGATACTGCCCGCCGCGCCGGACAGACCAGCGATGGTATGCGCCTCGCGTATCGGTTGATTGATCTGCGCTTTTGGCTGATTGCCTGATGGATTGAACGTATGACCAGGGGCAGATAATTGATTCACGGCGCGGACAAACGCGCAGCGTCACGCGGGATGCAACCTGACCTGCCGGCTGCAGCGCGCTGCCCGCCTCACCCGGCCGCACCTGACGCCAGGTAGGTACACTCTCAGAAATCAAGCGCATGTGCGCTCTTACTTTCGTAAAAAAAAATGTTTTTTTTTTTCCGTTTTTTTTTTTTAGTGCGAGCACTTGTTTGATGGAAATGTGAAAGTTTGGTAGAAAACGATCATAGCAACGCAGCATGATGCCGCGGCCGTGTCTGAAGGCGCTCCGTGCGGCGGGTGGCTCTAGGGCTGTAAATCAAGCACTTTATCGCTCAGTACAATGCAAACGCTCACACACACACACACACACACTCGCGCGCCACGCCACGCCCTAGGGCGGGCAGGTGCGCCCGTTGTGTGTGTGTAAGCTGCATGGGCAGCGCGCGCAATGCTTTGGAAAATACCCCGTTCTCTAATACACCTCTAAACGCCTTTAAATGGCCCGTTCGATGTAATAATATGATAAAGTATGGAGAGGCGAAGAGGATTCGGCTGGGAGAGGGAAGAGAGAGGATATGGGAGGGGGCAGGTAACAATTTTATTTTTTTCCATCGTTAAGTTTTATAAGTCAACGTTTCCTGTTGAGCGGCGATCCTTCATGACTTGAAATAATTCCCGCTGCTTTTCTACTATTTGTTAGGCTCGGGGAGAGGGAAGTTAGGGGAGGGAGGGGGAAGACGACGGGCGTGTCATCGGGCCGCCGCCGCCGAGGCGATGTAAATACCGATAGCGTATGGAAATAATGTGAATGTGAATGCGGCGGCACACACGGGAACGTCGATACGAATCGAGGGGGCGGGCCCGCGCGCCTGGTGGCGCCCCCCGGGCGTTGAAAAATATCTGTCTCTCTGTGTGTGCGCGTGCTAGCGACACGAATAATTACCTGGAAATTCACAATTCAGCAGGCGCTCTCCTCCTCCCGCGGCCAGGTCCATTCGTGAGGCTGTTGTATAGTATACTATATAGACGAGGAGGCGTCTTCGGGTGGTGTGGTCATTCATTAAGGCGTGAATGGTGCCGGCCGGCCTGCCGCGGGTGTGTTGTGGTGTAGTGTAGTGTGGACGTGTAGTAGACGGCACGGTCGGGCCTGACAGAGACTCCAACGCTCGAGGCTTTCGTGAGTGCAGTCGCTGAGGAGAGGTTCTATTCCCTCTCTCTCTCTCTTGCTCGCATACTTACAACACCTTCTCTCGCTCTCTTTCTCTTTTTCTCTCTCTCTCTCGTCCTCGCACGCCTAGATGGCATCCCCCCTTCTCTCCCTCCCTCTCTCTTTCTCTCTCTGCTGTCTCCACTATTAATGAGGTGAGCCACGACTTGAACGTGACCCAAGATTATTCGGTATGCCATCCCTCAGCCCACGCCCGTGGCCGGCACGACACTGTACTTGTGTGTGTGTGTGTGTGTATGTGTGTGTGTGTGTGTGTGTGTGTGTGTGTGTGTGTGAGAGAGAGAGAGAGAGAGAGAGAGAGAGAGAGAGAGAGAGAGAGAGAGAGAGAGAGAGAGAGAGAGAGAGAGAGAGAGAGAGAGAGAGAGAGAGAAATGGGGCGTCTGCAGGGGTGACGGTAGTGCGGCATGGGGTCGCGGGGCATTGTTCAACTTTCGCCAAGATGACGAGAAGTGTGCAGTGCAAGAGAGAGAGAGAGAGAGAGAGAGAGAGAGAGAGAGAGAGAGAGAGAGAGAGAGAGAGAGAGAGACAGAGAGAGAGACGATGATTCCCAGGGTCGATATGACCTGAGGTGTGGGGGTGGGGGCCGGGTTCGCCCAGACGGGGGGCCACGTCGGACCCCGCAGTGACAATCGTCTTCTTGGTCGTCACGATCCTGTGCGACCTGCTGATGGAGCATCCTCGCACTATCTTTTTCCCAAGAGCGGATCTTTATAAGAAAAAAGATAAAGAATATCGCATTGAAGGAAAAAAAATAATAACCCTAAAGAAAAAAATGTCGGCGTCGCGAATACGCGTATCGCACGGACTTGACCACGACGTCACGTCGGGTGACGTGACGCACCAAACTGTCGTGCGCTGGTTCACGCTGTGAAAAAAATATTTTCATATTAAATTTACGACTTTTTGTTCGTAACTTGTGATAACGACAAAGAGTTGTAAATTTGTGAACGCAGTCGTAAATTTACGACAGCAAATTCGTACTCTTCGTTGGCTGAGTGCCTATTAAGAACAGACTCTCTACATCCATTCACATTCGGATACGAGGCCATAGCTAAGCCGCCCAGAGATAGCTTCCATACAACAACTTCACTGACACCACCTTTAGAAGACTTTCATGCTGTTACGCGTCGAGAGTAAAAAGGAGGGTCTTAAAATGTTTTTATCTTTTCAAAAAAATTTTTTTTTGACTGGTATAGTGTATTTAATTCCATAAAAAACTTCACTTGCATCGTGACAAGTACTTTTCAAATTAACTTTTCTTTTAAAATGTTGGTGTTAGAAGACTGTCGGGACTGAATGAAACATTCTAATGAGCAGTTGTACCAATAGCTGAATGTGAATGCGATGCTCTCTGAGTTGGGTATAGCCATATAGCGTGTCATTCGCCAGTGACTTAACATTACCAAATAAATTGCTTACTGAATAAATTATAGAGAAAAATGCAGTCATTCGCTGGCGAATGACACGATTGGCACGGGATTTAGATACAGGCAATCAGCCCAGAACGCCGTGCCTTTTGCTAGTAATGAAATACAGTCATGTGCCCTAAATTCGGGCTGGCGCCCTAAATCCGGACACTTTGTTGTTTTCCACTATTATTGGCCCGAAAAGGCTACAGGTGGTCAGAATTTAACTCCCGAGGACTCTATGGAATCGTCAGGACTTTCAGAATTTAGTTATTAAAGAACAAATTTGATATCATTCATATCACATTCCCCAGAAATTTTTTAACTTTAAATTTTGGACGCGACGAAACAGGCCATATTTTAAAAGTGTCTTTTCAGGACTGGGGGCACCCAACTTCGGATGCAAGGGGGGAAACCTTTATCGTCGCAAATGTGAAACTAGAACTGTTCACCTACTAGATGCCCCCAGCAAATTTTGTTTATGTCATCTGTGTCAAGTTTGAGAAGCGATTTCCCAAAGTCCCTTAAACTCGGACATAGGCTTTTACCAGTGTTGCCAGAAAAGTTAGGCAAAAAACAGCGCAATACACTTGTGTGCAGGTGGCGGTATCTCCGCCTGCCTACCAGGCAACTCCCCTGCACCCGTGATCAGACGTTGCCTAGTAGGCAGGCGGAGATACTGTCCCGTTACGCACAGGTGTATTGTGCGGCTTTTTGCCTAACTTTCTGGCAACAGTGGCTTTTACATGCAAACGTGACTGTTATCCGGATTTAAGGCACGTAAAAAGCGATCTTAAAGCAGTTTGGGCGGCTTAACTATACCAGATACGAAAATTTCAACGGTAGGGAAAGGTCATATCTTTTGTGAAGTTTCTGTCCCCCCAAAAGTTTTTCACTTTTCATAAGTTTTGAATAAGGCTGTCCGAATTTAGGGGGCTTTGGTTCCTAAATTCGGACACTGATCTATCAACTCTCAAAACTGTAACATGTGTGATAAAAAATTGTTCAAGGGGTCTTTGAGTTTGTCTTGACCCAAAGATTCTAGAATCCCCACCGATTTTTGATGAGATCAAAATTGCTGATAATACACGCGTTTTTCGCTGAAAACTGTCCGAAATTAGGATCCATGACTAACTAAGTCGACACACACATGGTGTTAAAAAGTTGTCGTAACAACACAACTGGATGTTATCACTTTACGATATTTATCATAGAAAAATTTCCCGTAATCCTCATGAATATTTTTTAGAGTTTATTCGTTGGGTTCGGACCGGAGGGGTCTGGAGCGTCGTGTCCGGCACCTGACCGAGTCAGTGGCGCTGAATAGCGTCGCGGCGGGCGGGGCGGGGCGTGGTGGGGCGTGGTGGGGCGTGGCGGGGCGTGGCGGGGCGTGGTGGGATCAATGACACGGGCGAGTGGCGAGTGCGACGCGACGTGGCGGGGAGACCGGGGGAATCCTACGGAAACGACGCGTTGGAAGATTTATTAAAGCAAAGCTGCTTGAACAGCGCGCCGTACACTGTGCTTAAAGCTCGGTAGTAGAAATGACTTGTTTTCTGAGGGAAAAATAATAATTTTCAGAAACTTCTATGATCCTTGAAAAACTCCTTAGGTTTTGAGGAAGACTTCGGCGAAAACTGTCCGATCTTTTGAGGACGAAGGAAGAAGTTTGAGGAACTTACTGATCTTGAGATAAGCTCCCCAGATTTTTAGGATCGTTTCCTTAAAACGCAAACGAAATTCACTCATTTCGTGGGGGACACTTTCTCAAAATCTGGTAAGTTCTCCTCATAATCAGAAGGCTCCTCAAAGTTTTCCGGTTTTAAAGAGAAAAGAAAAAAAGACATTGACATTGTTTGTACCGTCGTGACCTGAAAGAAGACGTCTCCTTTTTCCGTTTTTAAAAATTGTTATTTTAAGCTGTATATCTGAAGTCTGGCGGGATACAGTGGTTTCCTTTTTTTTCGGTGATGTTGCACCCGTATCGAGGATATTAGACTTGAGTTGTAATATCCCGCGTGAGCTTTACGATACTTGTTGCTCAGCACGGCACACCTCGCTGCTCTGCTGAGGTCCCGGCGGAGGCGGCCGCATTGTCTGTTTATTGTGTCGCGTCTGCTCTGCGGGTTGACAAATTTTCCGGTCGTCCATTCAGCTTGACGGTGTCTATACAGCGTCGTGGCGCGACGCGCGTCGGGGTTTATTTTTCATTGCGTCGCGCGTGTTTTATACGGCAAACTGGACGGAGGGTTTTATACTCGCTAGCCGTTGTCAAAGCAGCCATGAGGCATGAATAGAAGAGGCGGCCGGCACGGCATGGCATGGCAGGCCCCACCACGCCCCACCTCTGCCCGCCACGCCCCGCCACGCCCCGCCACGCCCCGCCACGCCCCGCCACGCCCCGCCCCGCCGTCACCATAGCTACCTTCGCCCTAACTCCGCCCCGCCCCGCCCCGCCCGGGCGTGCCCCGCCCCGCCCCGCCCCGCCCCGCCCGGGCGTGCCCCCGCCCGTACCCCACTGCAGCTTCCATGCCCTTTAACACCTCCCTATGTGTGGCCCTGGAGAGGAAAAGGTCGCCGTGGCGTACCAGACGGGCGGGGCGGGGCGGGGCGGGGTCGTTCAGTTTTATTGGGCTTTGAACAGCTTGTGCGGCGGGAGCTTCACACGTAGTCCGACACGCCATGTGAGACAGAGTACGCGGTGAAGCGGAGCGTTTGAGAGAGAGAGAGAGAGAGAGAGAGAGAGAGAGAGAGAGAGAGAGAGAGAGAGAGAGAGAGAGAGAGAGGGGGGGGGGGGAGAGTCAATATACGAGGTTCATGCCGCCTCATGAACCAATCACATACCGTTGATCGTGTGAATGGCTCGGGAGGCGGCGGCCCGCCAGGGCCCGGCAGCCGCCGTTTCACACCCACAAATAAAAATAAACACTTAGAATACACACTGCGTCAAGTCTCGCGTTTTGTTATTCTGTGCCCTGGTTTTCGTGCCGTTGTACGTTTGCCGAGCGGCGGCGGCGGCGGTAGGGAGCGGTGAGGGGGAGGGGGGACGTTTTGCTGCACTGTGAGGGGTAGTGTGGGTAAGAGGGGGGGTTGGGTAATTATCTTCCCAAGACAAGAGTTATCCCGGAGCCGGGCTCGCCGTGTAATAACACCGCCTCTGTACTGGCTGCACTCCTCTTGCGCCGGTTATGCACAGGAGCTCTGCACCTTTATGACGACGCCGGTACCGAGACTTTAATTTCTCATTGACAATGTTGCACACGAGTGACTTAAACTGCTGTGTAAACTGCCTCCAGGAAAAGTAAAGCTGCGCATTGTAATGTGAAGTGTTCAACTGACACACACTTGCAAGCGCGAGGGGGCATTCTCTCTCAAAATCTGTGACCCGACTACTCTGTCTATTACGCTGTATTACGCTCCGAAAATTTACAGATTTCGCCAAAGTCAGACAAAAACGGGCAAAACAGCCTCCAACGACCCAAAAATGTGTAAAATATGAAGAATTTGGGCCATTACGCTTCAATTACGCAAACTATTACGCCTGTATTACGGATAGAGTGACCCGACTAATACGCAAGTGCATTCCCCCTCGTGCGAGTGCTCATCACATTGTGTTTAAGTCAAGATGACATATATTTCATATATATAAAGAATATCACGAGCTGGACTAACATCTTTGCAAGTGTTGAAAACTTAAGTCTTCTACAAAACATATACGGCTTGAAGCTGCAACTTGCAGTGTTCAACATCTTTCTTCAACACTCGCAAGTGAATGTCAGCTGATGAGCACTTTCTGTCGCACTTGCTGGCCCGATGTTCTCGTTTTCCCGCTGTCGCGCGGGCTCGTGTAGCTTCCTGTTGTCTCGCCCAATTCTGAAGAGGAAAGTCGCTAGCAGCAGCCGACGAGTCCGACGTCTTTTTTTCCCCCTTTCAATCTCTTTCTCTCCGTCCCTCGCGCTCACAACTCGTACGGCAACTCCTCAGGTGGCCCAGTGCCCCGTCCCGTCCCGTCCCGCCCCGCCCCGCCCCGGTTGCTCTGGCCCTGACCCTGATCGCCCGGTCCGCCGCAAAGCCATTTTGAGCAGAAAGTTTGCCGTGATAGCACTCTCACAGACAGAGACATTGTCGTCTTCAAGCATTTCCTTATTGACTGTACTTGTGTAAATAAGTACTTTTACTTTCTGCACGTGTGCAGAGTATGTCTTTTACCACTAAAACATATTCTGAAAATATGTGTTTTTCGTTAACTTGCCCATTGTATGCTAGTACATTTAAGTTATATGCTAGTACATTTTTCGTATATTAAGGAAATGCCAATAACAGTCTGACACTGAAAATACTCTAGCTCTGAAGCATTTGAAGGCATTTTCCTTTAATGCCAACTGTTTTCCTTTTTTTCCTCTTTCTTTTTTTCATTTTTGTATGACGAAATTTGGCCATATCCGAGAAGAATGAAGCCCCTAGTACAATACAGAGATTTCGGTAAACAAAGATGTCGATTAGTTTACGATGAAAAGTATTTGTGAGTCAATCTCCTGTTTCTTTTTCTATCTGCGTGTCTGAGAAGGGATCACCCACCACTCTACTTTGAAGCGTCCCTCTCCATTGCCGAGGGCTTTGAACGTTTTGGACCGCGCTAGCTGCGTGTCTATTGCGGCTCCATTACCTCTGCAGCAGCCTGCCCGCCTGCTGCCGCGCTTTTTGGACATGATTGCCGTGGTTGTAGGAGGCCTATGGCCTGTGGTGGTGCCCCACCCCGCCCCACCCCACCCCACCCCGCCCCACCCCACCCCACCCCACCCCACCCCGCCCCACCCCGCCCCACCCCGCCCCAGGGCTGGCCTGTAACAGTACCCATTTTGCGTGTGGCGCACATCTCGCCGCGACTCCAGAAAACGCGCAGAGCGGGCAACAACCGTTCGGCCAATCGGCGGTCGGGTCGGGAATCCGTAGAGTCAGGACAGCAGCGCTACCCGAGATGGAGTGGGATAGAGAGAGAGGCCGGAGTAACTGAGCGGAGGGAGAAAGAGCCCATGGAGAGGCGAGAGTGATAAGGAGAGACAACTTTACTCGCGCACACTTGGAACTGCGACGCCTCCTTCTCGGCTCGCCTAGATGGATGGATGGTTGGGTGGATACCAGGTTGCGGTTTTGCTGCGGCGCCACTACGCTCCGCCACGCCGCCGTGACCTGACCACTTGCGAGACAGACAACTAGGTCCCGCGGCCAGGACCCTCGCGACCATATATTCCCTATAACCTGAGCCCGAGGCGGTCTGACATGAGAGGTCATCTCAAGCGCACCTCTCAAGGCCCTGCCTGCTAAAATAAGGTACCCTGCTCGCTCAAGTTTGAGCACGGGTTTCTGCTCAAGTGTGAGACATCTACACTGTAAAAAAAAACATGTCGTAAATTAATCTGTGAATTTTGTTAAACGACCTGACTGTGAATTTTCTTTTTATTCGTGTTCATTTACAAAAAACTCTGTACGCGATTTTTCTTGTTAATTCACAAAATGTTTCATCAAACTACTGGAAAAATCTGATCACCGATTTAACAGCGAAACCTGTAATTTTTTTTGTCGTTTTTTTACAACAAATTTTTACAGTGTATACATATCGGTACCAAGTTCGTATAGGACGCGCTGCTTCACATTATAGCTAATGTATAGCACCCCGTACCTCTCTTAACCTGGCAAAGAGTATCCCTGCTGCCTCACATTCCCTGGCGGTGTAGAGTACCCCTGCCTCGCATAACATACGCACTAATAACCCATGTGCGTGATTTAGGCGTTATTTTGCAGTTTTGTACGACCACACAAATACGATTAGTTTTAGATTCACAGAAAAAAATTTCCATGGGGTGTCCTTTAAAATTAGAATTCTGTTAAATTACAATTTAACATTTAAATTACAATTCAAAACTGTTAATGTACAATTTAAAAATGTAAAATTACAATTCAAAACTCTTAACCTACAATTCAAAACTACAAAATTACAAGCACTACGTATCGACTTGGAATTCATCGATCAGCAAGAATGGTCTGCCGGAAATTTACATCATGTGGTGTTCAGCGTAAATTGCGACACAAATTTGAAACCGACGAAGATATTTTCTCACAATGCAATATAGCTCTGCAAAATATATATGCATAATACTCTGAAATGTTCGTGCAGAAATGTTTCTTGACAGAGACACGGCGTTTGGTGAGCGCGGCGGCGCTGGCCGGCTCGGCTCGGTCTGGCCGGGGCACGATTGTTCTCACTCTGCTCTGAGCGCAATCACAGAGCCATCCCGCGCCGCCCCAGGCCGCTGCCGGCCGCTGCCGGGCTACACGGCTGGGCTCTGCTGGCTCTGCTGCGGGACGGAGAAATTACCCAACTTGCGAGGCCGTCTGCAAAGCTACTGCACCTGGCGGTTCAAACTCGTGTCCCTTGTCCCAACTCTGCAGGTGTATAAACTATATCTCATTTTGTGAAGGAAAAAGAAAAGGAAAAACTTTTTTGAGAAACTCTCTTACTTTTTGGGATACTACTAAGATTTTATTGAAGGCTCCTTAAAAATGTGGGAATTTCCCTCAGTTTTGCAAAAAAAAATATCCTCAAAATCTGAGTTTTTTTTTTCCAAATTCAGGGAGTTTTGTAAAGTTTTCCCTTTTGTCTCTGAAAACAACTGACATTGCTTTCACCTTGTGCATGTGCTCTTTCGCTGACATGGCGGCCAAAATTTAATCGCTCCCTCTGATTTAAGCACCTTTTTGACAAAAAAGTGGAAATTTTCCTACACCTTGAGAGCATCTAAAGTTATTTATATTCACAGAGTCGCTGAACACTTTCAATTTGTTTAAAATTTCCACGTTTTTTGAAAGGAGACGAAAGTATCCAACACTTCTGTTTCACACATTTTGTTGGCAGACATGTTAGTCCAATATGCAGTACTTTGGGCACTTAACCCTTGACTTAACCTTAGCTTGCACAGTGAGTTTTAAACTCTGTGTTGAACACTGGCAAGTGTGTGTCCATTGGACACTTTAAATTTTTGTTGGGGCGATAGGTGATTTTATATCTATTGTGGATCACAGATGTTGGAGGTCCTCTGGCCATTTACTACTGTGTGCTATGCGTTTCGATGGGTTCAGAGGCGGTCCGGAAGGCCTCAAAGATGAGGAAAACTTTCGCGCCGCAGGTCTGGGGTGACCAGTCGTGCGTGGTGCAGGGCGGAATAGGGTGAGTTGGGCGGGGCGGGCGCGGCGGGGCGCGGCGGGGCGGGGCGGGGCGGGGCGGGGCGGGGCGGGGCGGGGCGGGGCGGGGCGGGGCGGGGCGGGGCGGGGCGGGGCGGGGCGGGGCGGCCGGGCGCGGCCGGGCGCGGCCACGCACTGCATGTGCACGCCCGGAGTGGGGTCGAACAGGGAACCCGATGGGGTCCGAGGCGCTTAGCTTCTCCCGAGGGGGCGATTTGAAACGCGCGCATTGAATGCGTAATCCGACCAGCGCGCGCGCGCGCGCGAGAGAGAGAGAGAGAGAGAGAGAGAGAGAGAGAGAGAGGGGGGGGGAGGGGGGAGGGAGAGGAAGTGGAAGAGGGAGTTCGATACAATGGGTGGACCGTATTGCACTCGTCCCCACGCAGCTGCCGCGTGGTGATGCTCTCCACTCCTCTCGGTGCAACAGAGTGTAGTGGCCGATAGAGAAAAGTGATGTCCGCTGCCGGTGTTCGAACCCGCGATCACCGTGTCCACCGTCGTGTCGGCCTCTGTCAAAGAAAAAGGACACTTCAGCCTGCAGCGCTGGCTGCGCGGGGCCGGCCCGGTCTGGGGCTCCAGTCTGCAGACGTTTTCGTTATATATGGCCGAGTCGGATACTCTGCTGCGTAGAAGTAGAAAATATCATTCAAAGGAAAAAAATCATTTTTGCTTTTTATTAAGTGGACAATGGACCAGCCCTGCTGCAAGCCCATTATCAACACTGCTAATAATTTATGGTGATTTCCCAGCACTTCCTCGATTTGGAACGGTTGTGAAATCCCATCACCTCTCTGTAATCAAAAAAAGGCCCCTTTTGCTGCTTCAAAGTAAAATATTTTGTTGGCCAGTCGACAATTTTTTCTTTTTGGAGGCCAGTCTATTTAAAATACAGAGGACAGTTGTAATTTCCCGAAGAGTTCTAGTTAAAATACAGAGGACAGTTGTTATTTAACAAAGAATTCTGGCAACTTTTTTCACAACAGATTTGCTGTGAATTTCTAACATTTTTTTTTACAGTGAAGTGTTCTCTCTTTCGGATTTTTGACTGTGCTCTCTGAAAAAAATAAAGCGAAGAAAAAACCCTCGCTCGTGCGGCTGAAAAGTAGCTGCAAAGTAGTATTTCTGTATATTATTTTTCGGGTGCTTCCCTTTTTGTTGAGAGTATTTTTTTTTAATAGTTCATTGCACTTTTTGGGTTTTCGCGGTCGTTCTCTGTAACTTGCATTTAAAAATCGATAAGCGTGCCAGCTCACCATATCAGCGTCTCCTGCTTGGAAGGGCTGACCGCGGTGGCCTCCGGCCGCCCCGCTCCGGACATCACCACGGCCATCACGGCGTCGATATGAACGGCGTGGACCGCGGGGCGGTGCGGGAGGGACATCTGCGGCCAACGTCCCTGCTCACTCAATAACGGCCAATTACGGCTAAAACTGGCGGGCAATTAACGCGGCCGCGTTCATTGTGAGGGCGCGGCGGGCGAGAGTGAGCGAGTGAGCGGCGGGGCGTGGCGGGGTGGGGCGGACGATTTGGCGCGACCGCATGCATTTCTCATATCGGACACTCATTATGTGTGTTTATGTCGCTTATCGGCACGACAGTACGCGCTGTCCGGTGCCCCAGCGTGTATGCAAGTGAGAGAGGAATAGAGAAAAGAGAGAGAAAGAGAGAGACTGGAAGGCTAGAGTGAACGAGTGCGCAGAGTCGTTTTTGATGAGAATCGCAAACAACGGGCAAACGCGATGCGATACCGGTATAATTTTATATCGATCGTGGCACTCCGCGGGGCGGCGTGGGGCGGCGCGGAGGTTGTTATAATGGTGCAGCTAGGGCCGTGGTGGGGCGGCCAGTGCGCTCGTGGTGCTCGACTCGAGGCTCTTCATCTTCGTTTGCCTTCCTACCGTATTCGGTTCCGTTCTATTTCGCGTTCTTTGCTGTTGCGTTTGATGGACGAACATCCTGGCCCCCGAAACGACATTCAGTTTTGGTCCACAAATGACTTGAATTTGTCTGGAATTTTTCTGAATTGCCACACGGTATAAACGATGTCTGATTTTTTGAGGAAGAAGGGAAAACTTTTGAGGACCTTGTATACTTTGAGGGAAACCCCTCCGATTTTGAGGAAGTCTCCTCAAAATTTGGAGAACTTTTCCTTAAAATTGAAGGGGTTTCCCACAAATTACGTTAGTTCCTCTAAGTTTTCCCTTTTTCCTCAAAAAATCAGACATTATTTTTACCGTGCAATTCTTGGTTGTCATTCCACCGCGCACTCACTCGTCCTCCTCCTCGTCCTCCTCCTCGCCCTCCTCCTCCTCCTCCCCCTCCTCCCCCTCCTCGTCCTCCTCCTCGTCCTCCTCCTCCTCATCCTCCTCCTCCACCTCGCCCTGCTCTGCACTTCATTCGGACTGGTTTTAAAGTGAAAGGCGCGACAAACGTCAATAGAGCCGAGTAAAAGGGAGAGCTTCGCGGTGCAATTAGAGGCCAAGGACGATGTCTGGCAGGCGTCGGGACGCGTCGAGTGCTCTGCGAGCGTGAGGAGGAGCTTCTCAGAAGAGGATACAAGACTGACAAGACGCACCTGAACGCGCAGCGTCGCACGTGCCGACCTTAACCTTGCATGGAAAGAAAAAATGGAGACGTGCTTACGAGGGGGAGACAACTCTGAAATTTTTGTACACCTTGTAGTTCCGAGAAATTTAGGAAAATTCAGAGAAATTTATCTTTAAAAAATAGAAAAAGTAAAGGAGAATTCACGAAACAACTCATGCAAAATATTTCACTTAAAACGACTTAAAACATCACCAAAATTCACGAAAATCCACAAAAGCTTACCAAATTTGTACACAAATTCACAATTGTTTCACCCCGCATGCTTATATTGTTATTTCAAGTGAATTTTCAACATGTCATGTATAGTTTACACTTAAAAAAATGTTGCAGGATATTAAAAAAAAATTCCGTGTTAGTGCATCATCGTAAAAAAAACAAGAAGTGAAAACTTAAGGAACTCCCTGATCAATACGAAATCACAGATTTTGGGAAAATCGCCTCAATCAATACATGAGAAAATTTCCCCCATTTTTTCAGGAAACATCCTCAAAATCTGTAGAGTCTTACTTAAAATTTGGAAGCTCCTTCAAAGTTACCCTTCACCCTTTATCCTCAAGATTTCAGACAATGTTTCACCGTGACTGTTTTTATCGGGGCGTGTTTTGTCATGCGTACTAATTTTGTACGGTTCGATCACGTTGTGTGAGACTGCTGGACTGTGTGAGAGCAAGCATCTGTGGGTCGCACCCGACTGAGAAATGTGTCTTTCTCCGAGGGGCCCTATTTAGAGTCTCGCCTGCGCCCCGCCCCGCCCCGCCCCGCCCCGCCCCGCCCCGCCCCGCCCCGCCTCGACAGGCACGCTGAGCTCACTCAGGCCTTCAATAACGTTTGAATATCGGCGCGCGCGGGCGCTCATGGTATAATGCAACAGCATTACCATATATATGGTATTCATTGACAGGCCAAAGCCGGCGGAAAGTGAATCTGAATCGGACGCGGTGACGACGGCTTGCTTTTTGGTCGTCATGATCGGCTTATTGCCCCGCCGCGCCCCGCCGTGTCGGGGCCCGCGGGAATATGAATGGAAAGCCTGCACGGCCCGGGGCCCCCCCGGGGGGGCACGTCCATCTGTCGTCTGCTACGGCTGTAGGCAACATGCTCGCACTCGTGCTAAGGTGTTGCCTAAGTTGGCAGGCGCAGATCCAGTCCTCTTCATTATTCCATACTATGTTCGGGCAGGCTGATTTCTTGTGCTCCCACTTCATCAATGAAAATGCTATGGCTACTTAGTATTCCAAAATATCTCCGTTCTTTGAATGCCAATTTTCGGACAGATTTTTGTATGTCAAATTTTGGCCCTCTCCAGGAGGAATGCCAAATTTCGGCATTTTAAGTTGCCTGAAATTGTCAATTTTCCCAGTAAAGAGACAAATTTTGGTGCTCCAGAAAAACATATAAATTTTGTCATACACGCAGATGCCCTTTCGTTCACAGGAATCATCAACTTTGGTCAGCCTTCCGCTCCTTCCGTTTTAAAAATCGATGCATATATAATTTGGCGCAAATGTGCGGCACGCGCACCGCTGCTGCATCTCGCTTGTTATGACAGATGGCGCTGCTATGCCTCGCGGTTCGGTCCCGGTCCGGGAGTGTGGCGGGGCGTGGCGGGGCGTGGCGTGGCGGGGCGGGGCGGGGCGGGGCGGGGCGGGGCGGGGCGGGGCGGGGCGTGGCGGGGCGTGGCGGGGCGGGGCGGGGCGTGGCGTGGCGGGGCGGGGCGGGGCAGGGCAGGGTAGAGGTCAGCTGCACGCGGGGATCAACCTCACTCTATCTCTCTCTCTCTCTCCCACCCCCGCGGCTCGGTCCGACATTATCGCCTGTCTGTATGCTGATGTATGTGCATGTATGCCACTAGATCCGCTCATCCCCCACCCCACCCCGCCCCCGCGCTCAAATCCCCGCCGTCTCATGACGCGACCGTTCTGGGGTCGCCATAGGGGGGGCTAGATTAGGAGGAGGCAAGGTGGGGGCGGAGGGGGGTGGGGGTTATGTCTCCCCTTTTGTGGAACCTCAACATATCCCCAGCCGGCGCTTTTTATCATAATAAAGCTAAGTGTGATGGTCGGATCGCGCGTGGGGGAAGGTGAGCCCATAGCATGCATGCGTCCAGCATCCCCTACCCCCACGCCCCGCCCAGGACGGGATAGGGTGGGGGAAGGGAGGAGGGAAGGAGGGGATGGGGGATGACTTCCGGCCCGCTCGCTCTTCTCAAATGTGATGCGCGCGGCTGCTGACTGTTTGTCACCACCGTGCATCAGGCTATGACGCACGACCGATGGAATGGGATGGCGTTTGAATGCATTTCATATGCATGCGGGAATGTATTATTGGCAGCTTCCAGAAGGCGGACCTATTCAAATAAACGTGTTCTTACCAAATGATTTTTTTTAAAGCTTCCGGTATTTTTTTTATTATGATTTTTATTTTACCCAGACTCGGTCCGCGTTGGGCCCGCGGTGAGGCTCAGACCCACCACGCCCCGCCCCGCCCCGCCCCGCCCCGCCCCGCCCCGCCCCGCCCCGCCCCGCCCCGCCCCGCCCCGCCCCGCCACGCCCCGCCACGCCCCGCCCCGCCCCGCCCCGCCCCGCCCCACCCTACTCGGTCCGTGTGAATATGGATGTTTCCGCGGGCGAGGCGCGGAGGCGCTGATGATGTTGTCACAGCGACACACATGGGGCGTGGGGCGTTGTGGAGTGGGACCGGCCGAAGACCTTTAGATTTCAAACTGTATAGGACAGTCTCACGCTTTTTTGTGAGGTATTTACTCAGTTTTCCTAATTAAAATGTAACATTGTTATATTTTCTTTAAATTATTATAATGTCTAAATCATACTGTTGGGAGCACTGATACTTGCAATTTTGATGAACAGCACCTTTGGATTCCTGGCAGTTTGAGTGGCAAACCGAAGTCAGAACCTCAGCACCGTTCACATGGGTGGTTTGTACCTGAAACATACTTAAGATCTTAATTAACACTTTGTTTGGTGGTAATGTGACTTGATTTACGAGGTTCATGTGTTTCAATTAGCTCTAAAACACATCCAAAATGTTAACCTGCATGGAAAAATTTCAAAAGAACTATACGCCGGCTAAAACACTTGAATACGAGTTAATTTGGGTAAAATTTGGAGTTCGCAAAACCTACACTATTTTTTTGGTAGTCTGAGCTTACTCATTGCCGTTGAGTTTCATCATCAACTATGGTAGGCCACTATAAGACCTTGAAAAATAAAATTTGTAAAAAAAAATCAGACGCATTATTTGGGTATTCAAGAAATAGTATTGGGAATTCAAGAAAACGTATTGGTTTTACATACATCTTCCTCAGAAAGGGACAAATCGTTTTTTTTCCCACTAAAACATCATGAAATGAGGTTAAAAAATGCAAGAAAATTGTCAGATGGAAATATTTTTTTTTTTACTATTACAAAATATTGAAGTTGTTATATTTTTAAAACAATTTCTAGGGGTCTGAAAAATCTGATGCTTGTCTGAGTAGGTCCAGGGCAGCCAGGGAACATACTCAGCGAGTTTTTGATCAAAATCCGAGACATCAAAATTGGGGGTCCAGGTGACTTGAGAAAGAATTGCCCTATGATGACAGGCGGCTATGCGCTCAAGGGCGCAGCGTTGTTGCCATTGCTGGTCGTGACCACCCTGCGGTCGCTCTCTGCTTTCCACTCGGAGAAACTATACTATACGATGGAAACGATTGATCGCTATTGATTCACGCGTAATTTATTGGTAAATACATTTGGTAGTAAAACACCAGTTAAAGCTATAAAACTGCTCACTGCAAACTCTAGTCTGTTCTCAGTGCCCCTCGTAAACCGCCACTGCGGCGATCGGGCGGCCGCGGCGGCCGGTGCGCCCCACCCGCACGTCGTGTCGTAATGGAACAAAAGTGCAAGGCGAGAGGTGAAAGAGCATCGCTGTGTCGGTGACTCGTGAAGCACGCCCCGCCCCGCCCCGCCCCGCCCCGCGAGCCCAGCGCTATAGCCCTTGTTGCACCCAGCGAAAGGCTTGCCGCGGCTCCGCGGCCCGCAGCCGGCCCGAGGAGGGGGCCGCAGCTGCTGCAACTGCACCAAGCTGCACTGCATGTCGTGCTCGGGCGTTGCGAGGCGGGGCGGGGCGGGGCGGGGCGGGGCGGGGCGGGGCGGGGCGGGGCGGGGCGGGGCGGTGGGGCGGTCTAATTTGAAATTCGTGTAGCCGATGGCTAATCTCGCGTGCTTTCCTACCGTCCTCCTCCCCTCTCCCCTCCCCTCTCCTCAGCGGGTCGGAGTGTCTCTCTCTGGGTCACTGGAGTACTGGAGTGTAGCATCACGCACTTGCGAGCAATGTGCAATAATACTAGCCATGCGGATATTGATCGTTCACATGAAGTACGCGTGCTGCCATCAAAGTAAACTTCAAAAATGTCACTGTGAAAAATAGTCGTACGTTTACGGGAAAATTTTTCACGAAGTGCAGTTGTAAAATTACAATTGCAAATCGTAAAATTACAAGCGCTACATATCGGCTTGAAATTCATTCACGAGCAAAACAGGTCCGTCGTAAATTTACAGCATATTTCGTAAATCACGATTTACAAAATTTATCGTAAATCTACAAAGATATTTTTAACAGTGGTTGTTAAATTACGACAAAATTTTTGAGCATGCCGCGAGCGCGAGCTATCGTTGATACCTTCCGATATCAGCCAGATCTGAACGATGACTATGCCGGAGCTGGGCACCGCCGTTCAACTTTTCCTGTTCTTTATTTTAAAAAAAAATACATGAAATCGCGGTCAATGTGAACAATCCGACGATCGCTCCCAGCGGCTGCAAAGATGTCATCTGGTGTGGGGGCCGGCGGCGCCGACAGGCAGTCACACTACGCCATGCCACGCCACTGCGCGCAGACATCTCGTCGTCTTGATCAAGGGTGGGCGAGGCGGGGCGGGGCGGGGCGCCATTGTTCGTCCCCTGCTTATGTGGGATGTCGCCGACGAGCCAAGCGATGCAGGACCTCAACGCTCAGCCACATTGTGCCTCTCATCCCCCTCTCCTCCTCCTCCTCCTCCTCCTCCTCCTCCTCCTCCCCCCCCCCTCCTCCTCCTCCTCCTCCTCCTCCTCCTCCTCCTCCTCCTCCTCCTCCTCCTCCTCCTCCTCCTCCCCCTCCTCCTCCTCCTCCTCCTCCTCCTCCTCCTCCTCCTCCTCCTCCTCCCCCCCTCTCCTCCTCCCCCTCCCCCTCCTCCTCCTCCTCCTCAGTGTCTCATCCTGTACACGTTGCTCAGACTCCCGTTGCGTTCGCTATCTCCGCCGCACACACTCATCATCTCTATCTCTGCTCGAGACCGAACGCCTTGGACTAAATATCCCTGCTAGACACGCCCGGCCCCCGGCTGCACATCTGGCACGCTTCAGCCCAAGGGTTAGGCAGTACCGCGCGCAGCGGTGCAGGGGGCTTGCCTACCCACCAGGCGCCTTAGCTACTGCCGCTACCGCCTGGCTATGCGCCAAGCGTCCCGTCGGACTGCTTGCATTCTTTGAATATTTTTTTCAGAAAAAAAGATACTAATATTAAAAGGAATTGTTGACTATCGAACATCGTTTTGATTTACGAGTTGAATTAGTTTCATTATCGAAACGTTTTCGATCATCACTATTTTTCTTGGTAGTCGCACAAGCTACAATACCTACCCGTTTGAGAACCGTGGCCGCTGGCGCCGCTGCAATTCTATCGGGGCTCGGCGCCCGGCACGCCATCCCCGCTCTGCCAAATTCGTTGTCAAAGAGAGTTTTTTTTCTCGCTTTGCCACAACACGGCCCTGCTGCGCCCCCAGGCGGACCCCGCAGCACAGCCCGGCCCGGGCCCGCGGCGCCTCCTCAAACACTGGTCGCCCCACCCCACCCCACCCCACCCCACCCCACCCCACCCCACCCCACCCCACCCCGCACCACCACGCACCTCCCTCGGTGAAAGGCGTGTCCGTGGAATACTGATCACCTGGACGACGCCCCCCCTCCCCCCTCCCCCCGCACCACCACTCTGGTATACTCTTCCTCGTCTTTCTTCCTCTTTTCCTCTAATTTTGCTCCTCTTCATCTTGGACCACTCCTCCAGCCCCCCCCCCCCCCCTCCACCACCCAGTCCGGCCCGCTTCGGCCGGAATGCACTTCTTGCTGCCGGGGCGAGAGCGTGGGAGAAAGGGAGAACGGGCGGGGAGGGGGGGGGGTGAAACTTTAGCCATAAAGTAGGGAGGGACGGGGAGGCGAGGGCAATTACGCTATCATGTAGCATCCCCTGCTATCTGCACTCCCCCCACGCCTCCCCCCCCCCTCTCTCTCTCTCTCTCTCACTGTCTCGCTCGCTGTTTCGCTCTCTATCTCTCTCCCTCGCACCCCGTCAGTCAGGGTACAGCCGGAGGACACAGCCACTACCCCTACCGCCTCCTCCCCCTCCTCAACCTCCTCCACGCACTTGGCGTTTCAATTCTCACCCGTTAACGAGGATGTAGAGGGGTGGGGTGGGGTGGGGCGTGGCGGGGCGTGGCGGGGCGGGGCGGGGCGGGGTGTGGCGGGGTGTGGCGCCCCGTGGGTCGGACCGGTGGCAGCGAGACGGACACAGACTAGGGCGGGTCATTTGGGGTGTCCTGTTCTACACCACTTCACCAAAGCCACAGCAAGTGAGCCACTGTGGAGGAGGGAGGCGCTGCTGTCAGTGTGTGTGTGTGTGTGTGTGTGTGTGTGTGTGTGTGTGTGTGTGTGTGTGTGTGTGTGTGTCTGCCTGTCTTTGTGAAAGAGAAACGGTGAAAGGGGCGAGATACAGCAAAGCATCTCGCGAACTGATTCACGTCCTCAGCGTCGCTCGTAAACCACGCCGTGCTCCCTCGCACGGCTCATCACTGGCCACCCTGCCTTTGATTTTCTTTATCCTTCTATTTAATATTTGTATTTCCTTTTTTTCTCATAAATTGTATGCCTTTAAAAAC
Source organism: Frankliniella fusca (assembly GCA_029379305.1). Taxonomy (NCBI): domain Eukaryota; kingdom Metazoa; phylum Arthropoda; class Insecta; order Thysanoptera; family Thripidae; genus Frankliniella; species Frankliniella fusca. Next base: position 237,792 of record JAHWGI010001074.1, read on the forward strand.
CTCCAAGGTGGAAACAGCTATCCAATTTTTGTTCACCTCAAAATCCAGGAAAATTCAGAAAATTTCAGAAAAAATGAAAAGAAAATTCTGGAAAATTTTGGAAAATTTACAAAACAAAATCAAGAAAAAAATCACAAATTCTAGAATTTTTTAAAAACAGAATACAAAAAACAACCATAATTCACAAAAATTTACACATGTGTTCTCCAAGATTTAGAGTTGTGTCCCCCTCGGAAACATCTCATTCTCACTGTCTCATATTACAAAGAGACGTTTGACATCGAAAGAGTTCCGCGTCGAAGAGGCGTAGTTTTCAGTTTCGGTTCAAATACACGTCGTGTGACTTTTTATTTAAGGTTTTCTGGTCTTTCAGGCTTATTTCCCCAGTGTGATCAAACCCCGGCAGGATGCGTGGCGTTGTCATTTACACCCGCCCCCCGGGCTGCAGGCCTCCCCAGGCCCGAGCGCGCGTCTCTCCTGCGTATCCCGGACCAGCCCAGAGGGTCAGATTAAAAGGCCCTTACATCCGTGATGGCCGGTGGCGGCGCCCGCCCAGGGGCTCAAGGATCGGGACGAAGGGGAGGGAGGAGATATAACGCCCCATGCCGCGGCCCACCCGCGCTGAGCTCCCCGGCCGCCCGGCACGCTGCTTTCGGAAATCCGACACTCAATATGAGCAAGCTGAGGGGTTCGTGAGGGGAGGGGGCGGGGGGGGAGGAGTGAGGGGGGACGTAGTGGGCAGTGGGCAGCTGTGGAGGCCGCTGGGGGGAGGGGGGGGGCTGGTGTTTGAGAGGCGCGGGTAGAAACCTCCTCCCAGCCTGAACCGGACCCCACCGCCCGCCGCTCCAAGGCACAGCGCAGCGGAGAGGGTACATCATTAGGCCAAGTCACCATTTTTTCTTGTGCTTCTCCGAGGGGCAGCAGCCGTGCCCCACTCCACCCCGCCCCGCCCCACCCCGCCCCAGCTCACCCCGCCCCACCCCACCCCGCCCCACCTCACCCCGCCCCACCCCAATGCGCCCCGTTCCGCCTCGCCCCGCCCAAACTGCCTTGTCCTAATGCGGAGGGGCGAGCGAAGGCCTTTCACCCTTTTTCTCCCGAGTTACCCTTTCTGCGCTCCGCGTTGCTGCCGCCCCCGCCGCCCCCGCCGCCCCCGCCGCCCCCGCCGCCCCCGCCGCCCCAGCCTCGGTGGTCGCGGCGACGTGACTCGGTGTTCATGTCGGCCGCAGACAATTTATCAACGAAGGAAAGAAGCGGGGGTGGTGCGGGGTGGTGGGGATGGTTGGGAAGGGAAGGCTTGTCAAAAGGTGACATGAGTGTAATGTCGGCCCGGCCCGGCCCGGCCCGGCCCCAGCCGGGGACCGGAGCGGCCTGGAGCGAGCGGAGGAGGGTGGAGCTGAATTAGAGCACCGTCCGACTATGACGCCGCGGGGTTCTATTTTGGGAAAATAATAAAGTTAAATTTGCAAAAGAAATGTGACAAGATTCTTATAATGTATAGCTGATGTGGCGGTTGTCGGGGCATACTTTTCCTTTTGTAGTTCGTTGAGCCCCGCAGAATTTCTGTTTGACAAAGTGACTTTCACACACATTCTCTCTCTCTCTCTCTCTCTCTCTCTCTCTCTCTCTCTCTCTCTCTCTCTCTCCTCTCTCTCTCCTCTCTCTCTCTCTCTCTCTCTCTCTCCTTCTCTCTCTCTCTCTCTCTCTCTCTCTCTCTCTCTCTCTCTCTCTCTCTCTCTCTCTCTCTCTCTCTCTCTCTCTCTCCCTCCCTCCCTCCCTCTCCCTCTCTCTCTCTCTCTCTCTCTCTCTCTCTCTCTCTCTCTCTCTCTCTCTCTCTCTCTCTGTCTCTCTCTCACACACACACAGCTGCTCCACCTCTGCTCCGGCTCCGCCCGCCTATGGCCTATGTGGCACCCACCTGTAGTAAGTGTGTCGTGCGAGGAAGCCGCCGGCTTGCCGAGCTATACGCGCGGTTCCCCGCCCGGCACTGCCCCACCCCACCCAGCCCCGCCCCACCCCACCCATCCCCGCCCAGCCCCGCCCAGCCCCGCCCAGCCCCGCCCAGCCCCGCCCAGCCCCGCCCAGCCCCGCCCAGCCCCGCCCAGCCCCGCCCAGCCCCGCCCAGCCCCGCCCAGCCCTGGCCAGACGTTCCGCCGTACCGCCTACAAACACAAGAGAATATCCGTCAGCGTGGAAAATTGAATACACCCTAATTAAAGTGAGAGGCGGGAGGAAAAAGCAGTAGTGTCTGTGTGTACCTTACCAAGATTCTTTTTCCCTCTTTATCTCTCTCTTTCTCGCCCGCGGCGTCGCCTTGGCTTGGACGGGATGAGAATTTCATCTCGTGACGGGCAGGCGGGTGGGCGCCGGGCGGGCAAGAGCGGCAGGGTAGAACCATTGTGGAGTGCTGAAGCATTGCGCGGTGCGCGGTCAGAGCGGCCAGCGTCCAGCCAAGCCAGCAGAGCAGGCTGCTGGAGCCAGCCGACCAGAGTAGTAGCCGGGTCGTAGCGGAGTGGTTCCGAAAAGCATGTCCTCTCTATCCTTATCTCTCTCTCTCTCTCTCTCTCTCTCTCTCTCTCTCTCTCTCTCTCTCTCTCTCTCTCTCTCTCTCTCTCTCTCGTTAGAGAACAGTTGAGCGCACCCCGCTATTACTCCACTTACTAATCGATTTTATTAGTGTACAAACTATCGCGAGTGAACCATTTCAGTGAAATTTCACAACAACTAGTTTTGAAGAAACTGTGGCATTGGTAGCAACTCGCGGAAAGGCTGGAAACTATTGAAAATTTCATTTCAAAGTACCGGCCTAACCATGCCTCCCGTCACTGAATCTCCTAACCTCAACCAAGAAAACTACAATCAACAAACTGCCTCCGAAACTCTACTAGGAACCTCAAGTCAGCGCAAGTCATGTCTTCAAACATCAGAACGTCAAAACACTCCATCAAGAAAAATGGCTATTGTTTTGAACAACATAAAAGACTTTACTCAAGATCAGCTACTCCGCGCCGTGGCTGACCTGGTTGGGAGCCAAAACATAAATTATTGCTCCAAACTCAGTGGAGGTCGATTTTGTGTTTATTTGTCCAACGAAGCCGCCGTAACCAAAATGTGTGACAATCAATGTGTTCTCATAAACTCTACATTCATACCTTGTCGAAGATATGTGTCCGACGCAACTAATTTTAAAATCTCCAACTGCCCACCCGAAATGCCGGACGAAGAACTACTCAAACTTCTCGCACCCTTTGGTAAGCCAGTGTCAACACCAAAACGTTTATGTGTCTCCACTGCTCATGAGGACCTAAAGCACATAAAGACCTGGAAGAGGTCTCTTTACATGCAAGTCCCAAACAACGCCCCACCGTGCCCAGAAGTGATGCCTGTCACCAGCACGGAAGGTGTGAAGCATACCCTCTACATTGAGATAAGTCACAAGAAACAAGATTTGAACACCGCGTCGCCAGCCTACATACCAGCCCCATCGCTTCGACTTCCCAGAGCAACAGCCATAAAACCCCAAGCAGCTCTAACCCCCTCCAAAACTCCAAGCCAAGAAGAACGCCTAAAGAAGCCAAACCTAACCTCAAACCTAGCCTCAAATCCCGCTTGCTCTCCTCTGTGCGCCCTCCCCATTTCAAGCAGTGAAGAATCCCAAAACAAGTCAACCATAACCTCAAACCTCACTTGCTACCCCGCCCTCCCGCACCCTCCCGCTACCACCGCCTGTCCCCCCGCGGGCGTCCTCACCAGCCCAGCTGTGCCGCCCTCCCATCCCTTCCCCCTTCATATCAAGATAACAACCCAACCTCAATCAGCTGCTCTCACCCATGAACCCACCAAACAATTTTCCACCTCAAAATCCCTCGCAGACCTAGAATCCTCCAGTAGTGCCTCTAAGAAAAGACTCCCCTCCCCTCAATCACCCATGTCACAAACATCCAAACTCCCAAAACAATCCTCACCCCGCTATACTGAAATTTCTAACACTCCCTTTGAAAAAGACTTTTCCAACATTACAGCTAAATGTTCTTTAATTTCATTCAATGAGAGTAAACTATCTGAACAATTATTTTTAGAAATAATTCATCAGTGCAAAAATGACAAAGTTAACATAAGAAGAGTAGTGTACAAGCTCACACATTTTTCCAAATGTAATGTAGACATACCAGAGCTTCTAGACAAACTAAACCAACTCTCTCTTTTATGTGAAAACAATAGTCTCCTTAAAACCATAATCAATAATACCACACATGTATTGGCTACTAAGAACTAATGTATTATCTCAATAATTTATTTTTCAATACTTGTATGTATAAATTCACATTAAGAAAACCTTAATCCTCACTTAGCTACATCTTTGTAAATTGCTATTTTAATACACCCGTACACACAAACATGCAGCACCGCATGCTCGCTGTAACGACAGCTATTTATAACAAAATTATACTCCCCCTTTTTAGCCCATTTTGTAAATCTAAATCCCCCCAATAAATCCTTTTTAAAAACTAAAACTCTCTCTCTCTCTCTAATAGACGTGGCTCAGGAGAGCGACAAAGACAGCGAGACGAAACCACTATGCGGAATCACCTTGCAGGGGACGACGGCGAGGTGGTCGTTAGGAGTGCAAGCCGCGACTGTCCCTTCCTTTCTCCCCCCATCCCCTCTCTCTCCCTCAAACATCTTTCTCCCTCAACCCTCTCTCTCCCTTCTCTCTCTCTCTCTCTCTCTCTCTCTCTCTCTCTCTCTCTCTCTCTCTCTCTCTCTCCTTCTCTCCCTCCCCTGATTGCAGGTCGGTGGCGGTAGTCTTCAGTGCTCCGTGGACACGGATCAAGACATAACCGTTGGTCGGAGCCCGGAGCCGTCGCCGCCTTGGTCAGGTCAGAGAGAGCCCCCCCCCCTCTCTCTCTCTCTCTCTCTCTCTCTCTCTCTCTCTCTCTCTCTCTCTCTCTCTCCCTCTCTCTCCAAGGACCTCTCCGCTTATCCATTTCCTTTTATTTCCCTACTTTCTTCGCGCCGTGCTCGGCTTGACTGGGGCCGCCGCTTGCACGCCACCGCACTACCGCAAGGAGGACCCCCGACGACTCGAAAAAAAAGGGAAAAAAGTTGTAAAAAAGCTAACTTTTGGCAGTGTTGCGCGTGGAGCAGTAAGGGATGGTGCGGCTGCTGTACTCCGAGCGGGGCGGGGCTGTGCTGGGCTGCTGTGCTGGCGAAAAGTTTCGCGCGGAAATGAGAAATTAAAACTACAGTTAACGGATGAGCGTTCCGATAACGATCCGAGCGGAGCGTAAAGGCACGCGCCTGCCGGGGATATATTTTCTTCACTCCTTTTTTTTTTTCTCCCCCATGAGATAGAAATTCGAAATAATGAAAATTGTCTCTGTTTGTTGCAGATCGGCGACGTCTTGAGACCAAGGAGGAGCGCGCGTTTGCGGTCGTGCGGTGGTCGGACGGTCAGCCCGTCGGCGTCGACAGACGGCGCCTCGGAGGTAGGCAACTCATTTGACTCGAGAGCACCGCGCCGTGCCGAGCGAGAGCCGCGCGGGCGGCCCCCGCAAGGCGTCACGGCGGGAGGGGTTCTTCACTACACTGAGAAAACAACGTCTTGGTTTCTACGCAGTTTTGAAAAAAAAAAAAAAAAAAAACACGCACTGCCTGTGGAGAAAACTCACAGGGTTTCCGGGGCTGCTTGAAAATCAAGACAAAGTTTTTCATGTGAACACTGTCAAACTAAGTGTGCAAATGCTAAGCACCTGGAAGTGTGCAACTCCCAGTTTTCCATGTACAAGGGTTCAACCAACAGTTGAGCAATTCCGAGTGTTTAACTCGCTAATTTTACAATTGTAAGTGTTCAACGCGACAGTTATACACTTCGAAGTCTTCAACTAAGAAAGTGTTGTCCGGTGCAGTTAAACACTTGCAAGTTCACAATTGCCGTGTCGAACACTAACAAATGCACAGCCGTGGAGTTGAGCAGTTGCAATCGCACGGCTGTTAAGTTGAACACTTTCACGGTTTAAACATGGAGTTGCACACTTGGTTTAACATTGCATAAATTCAAGCGCACGCCAATCTGATTTTTCTAGTGTTTTTCGGGGAGTAATTTTCCTTGTTTTCTTTACCTTTTTTTTTTTTAGTTTTTCTTTACTTTTATTTGTTTCTGATTTTGTTTTGGGGTGTACACTCTGATTTTTTTGAGTAAAGAACCCCTCAGTCAGAGCCAGCGCTGCGCTGCGGTGTGGTGGGGCGGGGCGGGGCGGGGCAGGGCGGGGCGGGGCGGGGCGGGGCGGGGCGGGGCGGGTCCGTAGCAGTCAAAGCAGCGTCTGTAGACTGATTCCGCAAAACGGTTAGTAGTGTCCGCTCCCGGGGTGTCCTCTCTCTCTTGCTCCTTATGGCGTCGCCCCATGAGTGTGACAAGGACACAGAGAGCCGCCTTGCGGAAGCAGCCTGCTGGCGCTGGCCGTTGCTGACACCCTGCCCCGCCCGAGCTGTGAAGTACAATGATGGGGGGAGGAAATGCGGACGCGGATGTCTCGAGTCGACGGGGCGGGGCGGGGCGGGGCGGGGCGGGGCGGGGCGGGGCGGGAAGGGGTGGGAAGGGGCGGGGCGGGGCGGGGCGGGGCGGGGCGTTAGAGACCCTCCTCTACGGGGCGTCGCCGGTTGCACTGCGGTGGTGCTGTGCTGTAGCAACAGCAACCCACCTGGGCCTCGTTCGGAAACGTTGCCCCTTAACTGCGAACTTCCGGCGTGAGGCAAGAACTCGCTGAGAGAAAACGTGGACCATACCCTACCTATCCCTTCGACCTGACGACGACACCCAAAAAATATGTTGGACATTTGTTTATACATATTTTTTCAAAAGAAAAAAAGAAACTGTAAACTCTTCTGGTCGTAGCCTTTCACACCGAACGCGAATTTACTGTAAGCATCTCTGAAAACGAAAATTTCCTATGGCAATGTACATTTATTGACCTCCGTGGGTGCACGTATTCTTGTCCGCCACGCTCCACTGCTTGTGCAGGGCGAAGCGAGGTTCCCGCGGTCGGACCGTCCATCTCTATTCGTGGATATAAATGACGAGCCCGGGCCGGAGCGACGCTACCCCCTCCTCAATCCTCCCCCCCCCCCCACACACCCCCTACCGGCGTCCTGCTCCTCCTACGACACACGGCCCCATTTGCCACATGATAAGTATCGCGCGGTTTTATTGCTTTGCTGGTCACTCGATTTATTGCACCATCTTTCCTTGCGGCCCGGTCGCCGCCGCCGCCGCCGCTGCCCGCCCCTTTAGGAGGGGCTTCCCGTGAGCCCGCGCCGACCCACCTGGCCCTGGGCCGGGGCCCCATAGGGGGACGGTGGTGGTGTCCTGCTGGTCCGTGTCCAACGCGGTCCTACGCCACGACGGCCGACCGGGGGCGGGGCGGGGCGGGGCGGGGCGGGGCGGGCGTGCTAGCGGCCAATCCATTTATCTGGAAGCATTTAAATGTTTAGCCCTCGTGGCCGGCCGGCCCTAGGCCACGGGGAAGGGCTTAACGTGGGTCGCGAGTCAGAGAGTTATGCCCCGCGAGATACCGCGCGCCACCAACTTTCTTGTGAAAGGAAAATAAAAAGTGTCGGGAAAGGGTGATTATAATTCGTATGTGGGTGGCAAGCGAGGGGTTTTTCACTGTAAATCAAAGCGCACACACCAATTTTTCTGATTTGCAAATCGGTACCCTTGCATTTGTACAATATGCACCCTACCACATAGTTATTTTTCTAATTTCCCTTGTTTTTTACTGATATTTCTTTCTTGATTTTTTTTCCTTTTGTTTTTTCTTTTTTTTTTTTTAGGGTGTACACTGAGTTGTGCTGTGAGGGTTGCCTACCTATTGGGCGTTAGTGGCGCCACCGCGCCAGCGGCAGCGGCACCACTGTCCACCAGGGTCGAAATTGTTGCCTACCCCCGCGGGGACTGGGCGCTCCAGCTCCATCGACCTTGCGCTCTCATTTCACTGTGAAAATTATCCTCGTAAATTTACGACATCACTGGAAAAACAAAGGCACTAAACAACACCTTTCCTGGGGCACTAAAGTCAAGGGCGAGGTTTAGTGCCTTTCCTGGGGCACTAAAGTTTAGTGCCTTTCCAAAGGCACTAAACTTGTACGGAACTCATATGAAGGTAGCCAGCTAAAGGTGTGAAAGGTCTCATTTAGTGCCTTTCCAAAGGCACTAAGCTTTAGTGCCTTTCCAAAGGCACTAAACTTTATTAGTGCCTTTTAAAGGTAGGTATTCGCACCTTTGTTTTTCCTGTGATTTTTTTTGTAATTTTGATTTACAAAATATGTCGTAAATTTACGATAGCCGATTCTTGCTCGTCGGCCAATTCCAAAGTCGATAGGGAGTGCTTGTAAATTTACAATTTCAAATTGAAATTTTACGACTTTTATCGTGGAAAACTTTCCCGTAACCCTTACGAGTATTCTTCACAGTGATTTACTACTCCCTTCCTCCATGGATACTGAAAGCGTCTGCATCTTACGAACCCACTCAAACTCCTGCGGTTCATCGTTACCGTCGCGCCACTCGCACGGCACTTCTATACGACCCCCACTTCCTCCTCTCGTCCGCGCGAGGTGTCCTCAGTCACGCTCTGGAAAAATATTATTGGTCACGCGCGCGAGCTTATATTGCGCTGAACATGTTGTTTCACAGGGAGCGGCGGGGCGCGGCGGGGTGGTCTGGCGTGGGTCGAAGTTGAACCGTGTGTTAGAATGTCACCCAATTTCACAGTGATGGTTGGGAATGGTGGAAGGGGGGGGGGGGGGTCCGGGCGGGGGGTCCTTGTTATTTTACCCCGCTGGCCGCTGAGTCAGTAATCCTCCCGACGGCCTACGGCGCACGCCCGCTCTCCGCTCTCTGGCATCGCGGGGGGGGCGGGGGGAGAGGGGGGAGCGGTGTGATGGAGTGACCGCGAGGGGGGGGGGGGGGGGCAGGGGGGGGGGACCCACGTGCCTTGCCCAGCCCAGGGGCACAGCGGCTCAGCCAACAACACATGGACATCATGGCGAGATGTCACGGTATTTGCTCGCCAAGTGGGTCGCGTGACAAATGAACTGTTTGGCGCAGTGTGGGCGTGGGAGTGGGATAGAGAGAGAGAGAGAGAGAGAGAGAGAGAGAGAGAGAGAGAGAGAGAGAGAGAGAGAGAGAGAGAGAGAGAGGGGGGGGGGACAAACAGACATAAAGAGACAGAGAGAGACAGAGAGCGAAGAGGGGCTGACCGGGAGTATGCGGGAGCAGGGTAGAGCAGTGTAGGGGGAAGGGTGGGGGTTTCGGATTTGCATAGGGAGATTGCTGATCCCGCGTTGATCTGCTGCTTTGTGTGTCTGTCTCTCTTTGTCTCACTCAGCGTCCGTCCGCGCTCGTCTCTCCACCCTACCCCGCCCCACCCCGCCCCACCCCGCCCCACCCCGCCCCGCCTTGTAGTCACCGGACTTCCTCTCACACCCATTCCTCAGTGCGGAATAATAGTTGGAGGTCCCGGGTTTAAACACACTCTCTCACACAAACGAGGGAAGGTGCCCCGCCCCGCCCCGCCCCACCCCGCCCCGCCCCGCCCCGCCCCGCCCCGCCCCGCCCCGCCCCGCCCCGCCCCGCCCCGCCCCGCCCCGCCCCTGCCCCGCCCAGCCCCGCCCCGCCCCGCCCGCCCCGCCCCGCCCCGCCCCGCCCCGCCCCGCCCCGCCCCCCGCCCTGTCCCCTCGGTGGGGTGGCTGGCCGGCACATCCCGGTGTCAGGCGATGAGACTACCCCCTGCCACCGCGTAGCGAAAGGATCCTACCCCGCCTTTGAGCAGTGGAACAAAGTACATGCATTTACAGCCATCGCTCTATTCTACCGGGGGAGAAATCACCGCACCATGATTTCACACCTCGGTAGCACGTTGATTTAACTCCCGTCTCGTGTCTTCCACCGGGGGCAGAATAATCACACGATTATTTTATCCCTCTGCTCGAGGGAACGTGACCACTGAAAATCTACGAGTCATAATTCTCGCCCCCATACGAGTGAGAATTTGAGGCCAATTTTATTACTCTCTGGAGAGTAAGAATTCTTTTCCTCGCCCTTAATGAGAAAGAATTCTGAGACCTCGCCCAAATAAAGTGAGAATTCGTGCTCAAATTAAGTGAGGTTAAAAAATCCTTACTCAAATAGAGTGAAGCTAAAAAATATCTCGCTCGAAAAGAGTGCGGTTAAAAATTCTCACTCCAATTTAGCATGGAAAAGTGTCCTCTCCCATTTTGGGTGAGAAATTGGATTCCAGGGTTTGCAGTGACCGGGGTAAAATAATCGCACCGCACGATTATTTTACCGGGGGTAAAATCTTAGCGCGATGATCTTGCCGGGTAGTAATATCCGGTAATATCTTCACGGGGGTAATCCGAGGACGAAACAACTCTGAAATTTTTGTACTCCTTCCTTGTTATTCAGAGAAAAATCGAGAACACAAACATTAATAAAAACTCAGGAACACTCAGTTAAGTTCAAAAAGATTCGAAGAAATTCTGGAAAATCAAAATGAATAAAATAGAAAACTTCATGAAAATCGCAAAATTTAGGTTAAATTCAATCAAAAATTTAGAAATATTAATTTAAAAATTCATAAACATTCACGAAAATTTGTAAACCAAAATTCAGAACTCTCTAAAACAACTTATTTTCCCCTCGGGGTATCAGGCTCGTTTTAAGGGGGGACCCGAGGGGGGGGGGCGATCGCCCCTCCTGTGGCCTCTAGACAGCCGCCTGATGATAGGTAGGCAAATTGTGCTACAAAACCCCTGTATGTAGGCAACCTGAAGGGCACCGCCCCCCTGTTGGTCGGACCTTAATACGCCCCTGAATCTCATCGCCCTGGGCGGGGCGGGGGCCTTGCTGATGGCGGTACCACACACTTGGTCCACTGGTAAAACTAAGGCGTAACTGTACGCTTGAATGAAGCATACAGTTACGCTTGAAGACGTTACGCTTGAAATCAAGCGTACGAGAGAAATTCTCCCATACATTTAGATAGGACGAATCGGAGCAGATCGACCCATTACGCTTGATTTCAAGCGAAATCTCAGTACGCTTGAAAACGAGGCGTAAGGCTACGCCTTAGTTTTACCAGTGTCGCCGACACACTGCAAATCGAAGTGTGTACTTAGTACACACATATTTGTGTGTACTTGCAAGCTCACACACACACACGTATAGGTGTGTACGTGTCAAAGAACAAACATATTTGCCGCGTACTTGCCATTGTACACACGTATAGGTTTGCACTATGGCAAATACATACCTATACGTGTGTACTATGGCCAGTACATACCTATACGTGTGTACTATGGCAAGTACACATGTAGGTGTGTGCTTCCAAGTACACACCAATATGTGTGTACTAAGTACACTACACACTTCGGTTTGCAGTGCATGTACCGTCTCTCCCCTCCTAATGCGTCACTCCTGGGTAGGGCCTCCCTATGCGGCCCCGTCGCCTCTCTCTAGACGTTAGGCCCGCCACGCCTCACGCGCACGCATACGTCACCACCCTGCGCCAGGTGCCAGTTGTGACAACGTACTCGCCCTGCATTAGAGCGTGGAGCAACAGCCATAGCAAGATCACTCTACTCTCGCGCCTTCGCTTCCCTGTCGCACTCATAGGGCCCTGCCATTGCCAACAAAGGGCACCGACGAAGGTGCGACAAGGACGGAGGAGCGAGAGCGATCTTTTTAATCAGACGGCAGCAGCATGGCAGCCGTGTCTTGTCGTGTGAGATCCCCCGTCGCGTATGAGGGTGGTTCTGTTTAGGCCGTGTGGCACGCACGGGTGCAGCAGCCCTGGCCCCTGAATAATGATTGCGCACAGTGGTTTCACGACATCTCTGTCCTTGTCGCGCTCATGGGGAACGCCCATAAGGAGCTTGAGAGAGGACACTCTACCGCACGCTGTTTGGAATCACCCTGCTGGCCCTCGCGAAGTTACGCGCCCTCACTGTCCGGATAAGGGAGGCGTACGCTATCGCGGGGCCGCGGTATCGCTGCCATCGCCCCGCCCCGCCCCGCCCCGCCCCGCCCCGCCCCGCCCCGCCCCGCCCCGCCCCGCCCCGCCCGTCGAGCTAACGAGCCGCAGCCGCCGGACGGGACGGCACGACCGCGGCTGGCCGGCCGACCACACGCTGCGCTGCAAAACGCGGCGGGGGAGGGAGAGAGACAGAAGGGGCTAGAGCGAGAGCGAGAGCGAGTCATTCTGAATTGCTAATCAAGAGCGAATCAAACTCGATTTGCATGAAAGAAAACCGAGCCGCGTCCGGCGCGCGCCGCATCGCGACGCTCTGCCCCACCCCCGCCCCGCCCCGCCCCGCCCCGCCCCGCCCCGCCCCGCCCCGCCCCGCCCCGCCCCGCCTCCCATCCGCCACAAGTTTGGTGATGGTGGCTCATCATCGGCACTTTGACTTGTGCTGCGAGGAAGCAGTCGGTCGCTTATTGGCACGCCGCGAGAAGTTTGCCGTGCAGCGGCGGCGGTAGCGCAGGCTCCTTTTGTTTGCCAATTTTGTATAATATTCCCGCATTGCCTCGCCCCACCCCTGCCTTACCCCTCGCCTCGCCCTGCTCCGCTCCGCCAGACGCTACATCGGCGATCGCGATCACTCGGCGGCGACGGGGAGAAAAGGAGAAAGAAAGAAAGAAAGAAAGAAAGAAAGAAAGAAAGAAAGAAAGAAAGAAAGAAAGAAAGAAAGAAAGAAAGAAAGAGGTGTCTCGGCGTTGAGCACGGGGTAGTGGGAGAGAGAGAGAGAGAGAGAGAGAGAGAGAGAGAGAGAGAGAGAAGCAGAGAGAGAGAGAGAGAAAGAGAGAGAGAGAGGCAGAGAGAGAGACAGAGAGAGACAGAGAGAGAGAGAGAGAGGGGGAGGGAGAAAGGGAGAGTGAGAGAGACAGAGAGAGAGAGAGAGAGAGAGAGAGAGAGAGAGAGAGAGAGAGAGAGAGAGAGAGAGAGAGAGAGAGAGGATATTCGCGTTCTGTCTCGGGTGTCGTTTCTAGAAGCAGCGTCGTGTCGTCGACGTTTTCCCTGACATCGCGCTCTATTTCCATTTTGATGCGTGGCGGGGCGGAGCGGGTTGGGGAGCTGGCGCCAGACTAGGTCAGCGATACAGCGTCGCCCTCTTATCGGTCAAATATTTCCCACTAAGGCCGCGGCCTACGTACCTGCCTTCCAGTCGTGGCGGCTAGAAATGAATGTAGGCTTATCACTGGAAACGGGGGAATGATGCATGTCGATCACGAGAAGATAACACGCGTTATTGTGCGGTTTTTGTGGAATATCATTGAAGCAAACTTCTGAAATTTATTTTCGATGACACCATCGGATTCCTCGTAAAATTTCCGTTCAAACGAGTATACATGTTATGGGGTTTCGAGCCCGTAAAAAGACACTTATAAAAATGACTTGCCACGAAACCATGGGTTGGAGCCCCATGACATGTATGCTCGTTTAAAAGGAAATTTTACGAGGAATCTACTGGTGTCATCGAAAATAAATTTCTGAAGTTCACTTAAATAATACTTCACAAAAATCACATAATAACGTGCGTTATCCTCTCGTGATAGACATGCATCATTCCCCCATTTACAGTGATCCCTTTCTAATCTCCACCCTTAGATTCACTGCTGATTTTCACTTTCTCGCGCCTTATTCCGAAATTATTGCCTTTACATTTTCGAAACTGTAACAAGTTTCAACTTTGTGCTTGCAACTGAAAGTGCTATCAATTATTTGGTTCCCTTTGGGGCTGCTGGGACATTTGTGGCTGCAAGTTGCGAGTTTGGGTGAACTGCAGATGGCGTAAGGCTGCGTCCTCAGCGGTGCGTAGCGTAGCGGAGCGGCGTGGGGCGGGGCGGGGCGGGGCGGGGCGGGGCGGGGCGGGGTGGGGCGGGGCGGGGTGGGGCGGGGCGGGGCGGGGCGGGGCGGGGCGGGGCGGGGCGGGGCGGGGTGGGGCGGGGCGGGGCGGGGCGGGGCGGTTTGGGACGCACCTTACAGGCGTGCGGCCTTGGCGTCGCCTCAAACACGGCGCTTTGTTGGGCTCAATGGCTGTTCAACAATGAGGGGCCCTGCCTGCCTGCTCACCCCGCGCGGCCTCCCTAACACAATGAGGCCGGGCGTGGCGCGGGCACACACGAGAGGGAGGGGGGGGAGAGAGAGAGAGAGAGAGAGAGAGAGAGAGAGAGAGAGAGAGAGAGGGGGGGGGTACAGGAAGAGGAGGAGGGAGAGGGAGGGATGGAGACCTTTGGCACCATGCCATGCCAGCTCATTGGCACATTGTTGACCCCGTCCCGCTCCACCCAGGCCCACCCCACCCCGCCCTGCCACACCCGGTCTCTCTGTGCGGGTCGTCCCATTAACACATTAGACAGCAGAGAGAAGAGAGGAAAGAGAAAGAAATTGACGCAGTGAAAGGGAGAGGGAGAGAGAAAGAGAGAGTATCGCGACCGACAGCCCTTTACTCGCTGCTCCCCTCCCCCCTATACTATTTACCCTCCCTAATCCTCGTAGAGTCCACTTCACCCGCGCCTCTTGGGCTGATCGGCTACGGATTACCGACCACTCGATGAGGGGCGCCCCGGCGAGCGTGAGAGCGTTTAAATGCCACCCCTGTTTCAGCCGATGATGCATTCATGTATAGCCGCCCCAAAATTAAATTGTCATTACGAAACTTAAGGTAGTGTATCTGCCAAGGTATCTGCTGGCTAGTACACCTCTTTGCACTCTCATACAGAGAGCGACAGATATGGGTCGCTGCATATTGTTAAACACTACAGTGTTCACCGTCACCGTAGACTAGGGTGTGAATAAGTATCATCTGCCTTTAAACCTAATATCGCACTAGGTTTTTCTTCCCCCGTGCTGGTTAGTGCAGCGGCCCGCAATGCGTGCGACCTGCCCATTAATATTGCGGTGCTCCCCTCCCCCCACCCCCCTGGCACGCGGCCGGCGCGGTCCGGTTCCTTTTGGGCGTGACGTTAGGGGCGAGATTCAAGCGCGACCGTAGCATAGCAGTCCTACTCGCAACGTGCCGCACACCACCGCCAAAACTATTTCGAGTTGAAGTCGAGATGGCATCGTTACTTGTGTTGTGTTTCAAAATTAGCTGTACCTGCTTTATTTTTTTAAAAATATTTTTATTCCTGGTTAACAAAAGAAAATGATGTCTACACTCAGTTATTCGCAGTTATTTGTGACGTCACATTGTATTTCATGTGAAAACTGTCAGATTCTTTTAGCTATTATTGTCACATTCTTTTGTATGTGACTGTAAAATTCAGCCCGCAAAGTTCGGCCGATTCTTATTTAAACGAATCTGGCAATCTGGCATCACATATTGGCCAATGTGACAGTTTTCACATCATAAAGAATGAGACGCCACAGTAATTGGTTTACAGTGTCAAAGAAATAAAACTATCGTTGACAAAATATGCGTTTCCGTGCGCAGTGTACCCGAGTGTACCCCACTTGGCACCGATTGTTCTTACTTGGCTGAGGCGGAGCGGAAAGCAGGCTCTGCTCCCCCATGCTCCCCAAGCCTCCTCCAGCCCGTCTGTTTCGCCGTCAACATTTTTGCTTTCGGCCTGAATATTTGAGAAGGACTTACCATCTGGCTCTGCAGATGGCCGCGGGGGGCTCCGCCACCTGCCTCCACCCCAACCCGCGCAGCACCAGCTGCCCAGGTGTTCCTCGCCGTCGAGGCGGGGCGGAGCGCGCGGTGGTAGGAGGGACTCTCCCGAGGGAGCTGTGCTGGAAGGTGCGGTCGAAAGCGGCCTCAAGGTGGTAAGGGAAGGACGGAGGGGAGGAAAAGGAGGAGGGGGTGAGGGGGGGGGGCAACGGAAAGAGTTCTCTCTGGCCCCGGAAACGGCCGGGACAGGAAGGTGCAGGTTATGGGAGCGGCCTGTGCTACGCCACGCCGCGCCGCGGCGTCCTCTGCGATTTCAAGCCCAGCAGCGGCAAAACTGGCCCATTTCCGGTTTCTTTGTGCTTTTCACTGCACGGCGGCCTGCCAGGAGAGGCGTGGCGCGCGCTTGCGGTGCGGCAGGAGGCAGGCCAGGGGGCAGGGGAGGGGTCATTTGTTCGGTGATGTGTATGCATATTGCCCGGGGGTGGGGGGAGGAGGGACGGAGGAAAGGCCTTTCTACCTGCCTGCAGCCGCGGTGGCGGAGGCGCGCACTGCTCTCAGCACAGCAGGCCTTGGGCGGGGCGGGGCCGTCGTGCTCCTGAGGTGTTGTGCCGAGAGAGAGAGAGAGAGAGAGAGAGAGAGAGAGAGAGAGAGAGAGAGAGAGAGAGAGAGAGAGAGAGAGAGAGAGAGAGAGAGAGAGAGAGAGAGATGCAGGCAAGGGGATCATGTCCAGGTGGGGCTCGGAGCTGTCATCAGAGTAGGGGCACAGGTGGCTGGCGCGCCCCGCCCCACCCCGCCCGGCCTCGCCACGCCCCGCCTCACCCCGCCTCGCCTCGCCCCGCCTCACCCCGCCTCGCCTCGCCACGCATCTGCTGATCGCTGCCAACACTTTCCGAAGGCACAGACGCACCAGCAGGGCGGCGATGGGGTACTCGCCCTGCTCCCTGCTCCCGCTGTGGAGCGACGGCAAGAAGTGACGCGGCCAGGCGAGTAGCCCCGCTCCCTCTCCGCCCAGCCGAACGGCGGCGCCGCCAAGGAGAGTCTTCCTAGAAAATAGTGCTGATTCCTGAAGCGTACTTAACCGAGGGGAAAACAACTCTGAATTTTTGTGATCTTGCAAATTTTGTGAATTTTTAGAGAATTGTTGTGATTTTTTACTGAATTTTTGCTTGAGATTTTTCTAAAATTCTATGAAATTTCCTGATTTTTCTGAACTTTTTGGAAATTTTCTGAATTTTTCCTTGAATTTTTATGATGTATATGAGGCGTACAAAAATTTCAGAGTTGTTTCCCCCTCGTATACAATACACTATCCGACAAATATCATTACAGATTTTTGATTTTTTTTAAAACTTACGATTGACGAAATATGTTTTTGAATAAACGACTACCTGCAGGTAGTCGTTTTGTTCTTGTTCGTAATTTTCAGTCCGTATAGTATGTATTTGAAATTTTAAG
Source organism: Frankliniella fusca (assembly GCA_029379305.1). Lineage (NCBI taxonomy): Eukaryota > Metazoa > Arthropoda > Insecta > Thysanoptera > Thripidae > Frankliniella > Frankliniella fusca. The sequence continues at coordinate 254,925 of JAHWGI010001074.1, forward strand.
AAATTGTAATTTTTTAACTTCACTTCGTGGAAAATTTTCTTAGTAAACGTATTCAAATATTTTTTAGTGTGATCAGTCGAAGCATCATCTAGATATGCAGGTCATCCCCATAGGCGATTTGTATACGCAGGTATGCCGATATAGGCACCGCTAGCAGGCCATTCGGGTCGTCCTGCTCGTTTCGTTCAAGGCGGGCATCGTAGTTTGGCACACACCACGGTGGCGGGGTTGGTGTAGGGGGCAGCCTGCCGGACGCCGGGCAGGCTATAGGGCCAGCGACTTTATCCGCACGCAACTTTCTAATTATCCCACTGAGAAGAGCGCCGTCGCTCGCGTGGTGGTGGGGTATGGGGGTCCCTAGGAGCGGGGCGTGGCGAGGCGGGTAGGAGCGGGGCCGGGTCCGCGACTCGGATACGGAAGTGCACTACCCTGCTCCTCGTCACATCTACCACGCCTGCTTCTGCCTAGGTCGAAGCTATCCGTCGTTGCGCACGACACGAACAACGGTCCTTATATATCCCCGCCCTCTCGCTATCTCCCCTTCCAACTCTCCTCCTCCTCTCTCTCTCTCTCTCTCTCTCTCTCTCTCTCTCTCTCTCTCTCTCTCTCTCTCTCTCTCTCTCTCTCTCTCTCTCTCTCTCTCTCTCTCTCTCTCTCTCTCTCTCCCTTTCACGTTCTGCTCCTCGGCCGGACGGCAGTTAATGAATGTGTACCTCCGATAAACAATCGGTTCATATTGAGATTGGAGTGCTTGGCCGTCCCTTTAACGTCATATTGCCCGTGGACGCTGCTACTGTTTATTAGTTTGGATGATATTGCGTTTCGTCTTGTACTCGCCTCCCTCCCCACCCATCCCCCCTCCCCGCTGTCTGGGTTACACTGCAGTGAGTAATGACCGTGCTATTTAATGCCTCTTGCCTATGCAGATGGACGGTGTCCGGAAGGCCACCTGTTTTCGTCCGGCGCAAGGACTCAAAGAGCCAGACGCTATTCTCATCAGAGGCGGCCGCGCAGCCCGCCGGCGGGGCGGGGCGGGGCGGGGCGGGGCGGGGCGGGGCGGGGCGGGGCGGTAACGAGGCCCCCTGGGACGTTGATGTATGGAGGGCCAGCAGTCGATTGCGCTGCGAGGGCCGCGCCGCGCCCGGCCTGGGCGGGAACCGCGGCGCACTCTTAGACCGCGATGGACATTAGTTTTGGAATAAATTATAGACTCATATAAACAAGCATAACATAGAAAACTTCTCTATACATGAAGAAAATTTTCACCCTAATTTTATTAACTTTTCCATACACTGTTAAACCAATTGTGCAACTGGTCAACACTTGTAAGTGTGCAACTTTCAGTCTAACTCGTACAAGTGTCAAACTCACCAGTCGCACACTTGTAAGTGTCAAACTCGCTGGTCGCACACTTTTAAGTGTTCAACTCGACAGTTGTGCACTTTCAAGTGTTCAACAAGAGAAGTGTTGCACGCTGCAGTTGAACACTCGCAAGTGGACAACTGTCGAGTTGAACACTTACAAGTGTGCACTGTAAATGACAAAGGACATTTTTTGTAACTAACTATGAACGATTTTGTAAGTCACTAGACAAGATACAATATTGTGTGCTGATAGCTATAATTTGTAACGAACTCCACACAATTTGTAACTAACTGCACACAATTCATAGGTGAAAAATGTATCCAGTTAGTGACGTGCAGAATCGTTCGGTGCTGGTTACAAAAATGTCCATGGTCATGGTGTGCGACTGGCGAGTTTGACACTTGCAATGGCACAAATACCGAGTTTTACTCTTGTACGAGTTAGACTGGAAGTTGCACACATACAAGTGTTGAGCAGCTGCACAATTGTTTAATCAGTGTTATTGTACCGAAAAATTCCCAACGTATACCTATAGTAAAAACGTTTACAATATTATGATGCAGCCATGAAATTTTGTACATTTTCAATGTGATCCCCTGACCTGAATTAAACCTTTTTTTTGGGTAGTTGCGACCAGCTTATAGGAGGTGGCAGAGATAAGTTCCGAGAGCTGCTCGTTGGGGTGTAGGTGGTTCTGGTTGCCCCGCCCCACCCCGTCATCCCGGCCCCCGCTGCGCCACGGGGCAAAGCGGGAGGTCTTTTTAGGCGGGGATCTTGAACGGGCGGCCGTCCGGCGTGCCGGACGAGGGCACTTAGGCCGCCCCCGGTTGAGAAGAAGTACCCCTCCACCGTGCCCCCTCCAACCCGCACCCTCCCCTCCCCGGGCCGCCCGCTCGCGCCCGCCTATTATCCAAACAGACTGCTGTTGCGGCTCCGATTGGATTAGTTCCGGGTCGACCACGAGGGACAATTTAGCAAGTTTGGAAGTGGCGGGGTGGTCAGCGGGTCCGGCGCGGCGGGGCGGGGCGGGGCGGGGCGGGGCGGGGCGGGGCGGGGCGGGGCGGGGCGGGGCCGGCCTGGAGCGGACCTCTGCTTGCTGTCGTGACGGCTACAACGTCGGTATAACAGTCCCGCGTGGAGGCGGAGTCGCGCGGTTGTCGAGCGGACGCGTGGTGTTCGAGGGTTCGTCCCTCTCAACAACCCTGCGTAGGTACAAGAAGGGGGAAGGATCATCGCGCGATAATCCGTCCCCCTGCGCCCCCCCCCCTGCCCCCCCCCCTGCCCCCCCCCTGTGGCATCATTTTGTGACCCGTAGCGCTTGTGATCTGTAGCGCTTGTTAGAGTCCCAAATCTGTTAGAGAAACGCGAGATTGATAAATGTCGCGCAGAATTTTAGACACCGGTGGAGTGTTTTTTGCTTGTAGCTTCTGACTGAACTATCGAGGCTAGAGGGTAATAGTGAGGGAGACGATTGCAGCTTTAACTGCAATAAATCGTCCTGCTTACTATACGCATACGCCTGTAACACCAACGGTTTAGGAGCTATCAGCAAAATACATTCTTCGGTTCGTATCAAGATGTCGACCAGTTGTGACACTTTCCGCGTTCCTCTACAACTTTAGGACTTATAGCGCTTGTGACCTTCACCCGAATGAGGAACAAAACTGAGATCGCTGGAGCTGCAAATAAACACGGTAAAAATCGTCTTCTGTTTTGAGGAAAAAGGGAAATATTTGAGGAACTTCCGTAATTTAAGGGAAACTCCTCAGGTATTGAGGAAGACTCCTAAAATAATAAGGAAACTCTCCACAAATTTTGAGGATACTCAAAGTATACAATGTCCTCAAAGTTTTCGCTCTTTCCTCAAAAAATCAGACATCGCTTTTACCGTGGAAATCTAGACGTGTGCCAAATCTGTCTGCCTGGATCGCTCGTCTCTCTCTCTCTCTCTCTCTCTCTCTCTCTCTCTCTCTCTCTCTCTCTCTCTCTCTCTCTCTCTCTCTCTCTCTCTCTCTCTCTCTCTCTCTCTCTCTCTCTCTCTCGTTGCACTTGCTATGGGGCGCGGTAGAGCTGAACGGTGGGTGGCGTTGTATGATGCCGTTCGTGCGAAACGACAGCGCAATAATCTAAACTGTGGACGGGTCGATCGACAACTACACGACTCGCCCCCGCCCAGCCCCAGCCAGGCCCGAACCAGCCGCGAGACTCTCCCGACGACGGGTGGGTGTTCCACGGAACTCGGCGAAATTATGGTTCTCCATAACACGCCATCCCCCGACCCGCCCCGCTCTGCCCTGCCCTGCCCTGCCCTGCCCTGCCCCATTCCACCGCCCGCCCGGCCCAGTCTCAGCGGGTGCAGCTAGACCACTCCACCCACTTGAAGAAAAAAAAAAGAAAAGAAAAGAAACATTCCGTAAATTTACAGAAACTGTCTGTGAATTTTGTTGGATGACCTGACTGAGAATTCACTTTTCATTCGGGTTCATTTACAAAAGAATTTTGTAACTTTACGAAATAATTTTATAACTTTACAAACTTTATCTGAAGTTTCGCGATTTTTCTTGTTAATCTACCAAATTTTTGATAAAACTTCAGAAAAAATATGATTACCGATGTCGCAGCGAGACCTGTCAATTTGTTTCTTGTTTTACAACACAAGGCACGTCTCGTTTTCATTATTCCGCTCTCTGCTCCACTTTCTTACTTTTACCATCCGACACTGAGGTGCAGATTTCTGATAATTTCATGACAAATAAATCATACGATGACTGATAGTTTGCGATTTCTGCACGATTCATTGCGCTTAAGAGCATAATAATTTAGTATGACAAAAACAATGTGATAGAAATATTGATAAGAAAATAATCGTACAATGAACATATTGATTTGTACAGAATATTTCTTGTGTAACGCAATATAAGGCATTATATTGCAATTGCAATATGTGTGAAGCCCAAACCCTTGAGGGGAGATGCGGTGGCTTCAGCTGTGCCTGCACACGCCTGCACTGGGTAAAAAAAGTCTTAGGTTTACGGAATGGTCTGCATTATGCTTCTCCACTCGTTCAACACGAGAGTAAAAGCAAATGACACATTTATTTAAATGAAATTAAAATGTATCATCTGCTAAAAATCTACTCAAGTTTGTCGGACGCACGCAGCCCCCATATGCACCAGCACGAGCGGCGGCTCTCGTGGCCCTGCCCCGACCAGCGTGCCCCTTATTCACAGGAGGACGACAACCAATCAGATAAAACGCGTCCTTCTTTATTACCGTGCATAAAACAAAGCTGTTTGGGATTCGCTGCTGCACTGGTAAAACAAATGTTTAGTTTCTATACATCATGGTGTATAGTTGGCAATTCTATACATGACATGATGTATAGCAGGAACTAAACATGACAAGATGTTTAACACCTATACACTTCGCAAATGTTTAGAGGTTAAACATTTTGTGATGTATAGAAGTAAACACTTGGGCGAAGCTTCACATGGAAAAGCATAGGGATACCACGCTGCGCCAAGTGTATAGCGAACTGAACACTTGCAAAGTGTTTAGAAAATAAACATCTGCTGATGTATAGTTCGAACTAAACATGATGAAGTGTTTAAGTATTAAACATTAGCAGTTAAACATCATTTGATGTTTAGAACTATACATTTGTTTTACCAGTGTGCTGCCTGTCTTTTTATTTCCTCATGCTACAGTGCCGCCCCGCCCCGCCCCGCCCCGCCCCGCCCCGCGGCGTACAGAATTCAATAAAAGAGGGAGATGTGCTGCCGGCGGTCCAGTCCGGCCTGTTGGCTCTAATGGCACTCCAGTGCTGCTGTAGTACTCGCCCCGCCCTGCTGGAGGCCAGGCGGGCGGTCCGAGGGGCTGTACCACTCATACAAAAAGTGTGCAATTACTTTTTTCAGCCCCCCCCCCCCTTTTTTTGCTGGATTCTTTTGATTTTTCTTTTGATTTTTCAAGGAAAATTTCTGTCACTTTTTGACCGCAATAAGTACGGTATGCGAGTGTACACATGCTGTTGGTTTCCTTCAGTGGCGCTCATCGTGTTTGAGTACGGTAGGGCAAAGGGTCTCAACTCCCACCCGGTTTGAACGCAAACCACCCGTTTATTTCACTTTCCCCCCAAAAAACATAGCAAAAAATTATTTTCTTCCTTCTTTCTTTCCCTCCGAGGGGCCCACAACTCCGAAAAATTTTGTACACCTGATTTCCGGATTTCAAAGATTTCACATGATTTCAGGTGATTTCAACTGATTTCTAAGATTTCAAGTGAATTCACTGATTTCGCGAGATTTCACATGATTTCAAGTGATTTCCATTGATTTCACACGATTTCCATTGATTTCAGTTAAATGTCTACCGAATTCATATGATTTCCATTGATTTCGTGAGATTTCCAACGGATTCAAGTATTTTTGGGACGACCTCAGAAAATACACGCACAGCTAATCCAAATTATTCTCTCAATTACATGATTAAATAGGATTTTTACTAAATTATTGTGAATGATTTCTATTTATTCCAAATTATTGGAAATTAACTTGCAACTGCGCAAAATAATCACAAGTATTTTAATTAATTTTTTAAAACATTCAGAAGCAAATTTTGCTCTGCAATTGAAAGGGTGGCGTGAAAACATAGAAAATTTTTGCGGCAGTAAACCTCCCAAAGGAGGTTGCGGTTCCCGCCAGGCACAGGGCTTTTACCCCCTGTGGCAGCCAACTGCTTCGGTGTTCCATGGGAACCGGCGCTTTGCTGACTGCGATCCTATCGCGCAATTCGACAGATTTGATCCCCGTACCACCATTGGCCTACCCCTAGAGGTACGAGCGGTGTCAAAGGCGTTAGACTTCCTGATCCCAGTTTCAGAGGCCTTACCTCAGAGGGGTACGCGGGATTCGAACCCACAACCCCGAGTGCCGACACGTAGCCAGAACAGGAAGCGACCCAACGCCCAGAGCCACCGAGCCAACGGCGGTGAGACGTGTTTAACTTCTATTTGACCTGCCATCCAGCTGCGGCCAAAGGGAATGTCAAGCGCGAAAAATACTTTCCCGAGTGGGAGTCGAACTTCGGACCTCTCGGTTCGGTGTTGCGCGCTCTACCAACTGAGCCACGACGCCACGATGACTGTACAGTGCGACGGGTTCGAGCCGTATTTGCCGCGTATCCTGCAGCCTCCAGCCAGGAGGACAGGGCAAATACAACTCGAACCCGTCGCACTGTACAGTCATCGTGGCGTCGTGGCTCAGTTGGTAGAGCGCGCAACACCGAACCGAGTGGTCCGAAGTTCGACTCCCACTCGGGAAAGTGTTTTTCGCGCTTGACATTCCCTTTGGCCGCAGCTGGATGGCAGGTCAAATAGAAGTTAAACACGTCTCACCGCCGTTGGCTCGGTGGCTCTGGGCGTTGGGTCGCTTCCTGTTCTGGCTACGTGTCGGCACTCGGGGTTGTGGGTTCGAATCCCGCGTACCCCTCTGAGGTAAGGCCTCTGAAACTGGGATCAGGAAGTCTAACGCTCTTGACACCGCTCGTACCTCTAGGGGTAGGCCAATGGTGGTACGGGGATCAAATCTGTCGAATTGCGCGATAGGATCGCAGTCAGCAAAGCGCCGGTTCCCATGGAACACCGAAGCAGTTGGCTGCCACAGGGGGTAAAAGCCCTGTGCCTGGCGGGAACCGCAACCTCCTTTGGGAGGTTTACTGCCGCAAAAATTTTCCATGTTTTCACGCCACCCTTTCAATTGCAGAGCAAAATTTGCTTCTGATTTTTTTTTTTTAATAATTGAAATAATTGTGATTATTTTGCGCAGTTGCAAGTTAATTTCCAATAATTTGGAATAAATCGAAATAATTCACAATAATTTAGTAAAAATCCTTTTTAATCATGTAATTGAGAGAGTAATTTGGATCAGCTGTGCGTGTATTTTCTTGGGAATCCCCGTATTTTTTGCACGATTTTGAGAATTTCACTTCAACTGTGCCGTAACAAGGAGGTATTTTAAAGAATCTTGGTCGTCTAGCATTTCTGAATATTTTTTTCAATTTTGCTTCGTTTTTAGGCACGCGTCAGAGTAAAAATGTCAATGCAATGTTCAAATATTCATTGCAAAACGAGCCTACTGTTCAAAAATCGAGCTGATCGGACAATTCCTTAATGAGAACCTACAATTCCTTAATGAGAATCTAATTTCTAAATCGTGCGAGCTATATAGAGAGCTCAAATTTGGCACGTGACCTATACTTATGACGGTTATCAAACACTGAGTAAAAAAGTATTTTCACCCAAAAGAATGGAATATTTAGCTCAATTCCTACATAGACCATTCACTTTAATATGTTATGAAACTAAGAAGATATTACTGAACTTCGTGTCGACTAGCATTTCCTAAAATCGCATTTTTTTGTTAATTTTTTCCTGATTTTCGATTTTTTAATGTGTTTTTCCTCTTGATTTTTTAAAAATATTTTGAATGTTTTTTTTTTTTTTGGGGGGGGGGCGATTTTTTGAAGTGACCCCTCGCCCTCGGGGAGGTCAGCCCCAGCCTCCCGCCCGGCTATAAGCCGTGCGATATCACCCCTGAGAAGTGGCTCTCCGTGCGGGGCTGCGAATCCCGTTTCCACCACCCCTCCCCCGGCTCTTCCCTCTACACACTCCGGATTTGCAGCCAATCCACTTGGCTCCACTCATATCAGCATACGCGTGCCGTCAAAGACTTCTGCTACCCCGACGTGTTGGGCGGCTGCCTGCCTGCCAGCCTCGGCTGTCCCGCCAGCCCGCTGCTGCCTGCCCCGGCTTGCTGACTGGCTCGTCTCCTCAGCGCGCAAAGCCTTCTGGAAGTACGTCGCCGACGTGTCGGGTCAGCCCGGGTGGGCTGGGAGGCGGAGGGGATGGGGTGACCGGGAAAGCACGGACATACATGTTTTATTTTAATTTTTCCTTTATTTTTTTTTAAAGTGGAGAGGTGAGATGAGTGGACTGTAATTTTCAAAAGGCGTGTCGCCACCTCGTGTGAGCACTCATACTGTGTATTATTTTTCTCTGTCTCTCCTCTGCTCTCTCTTTCTGCAGTCGCTTTGCACGGCACTGGGGAGAGCCGCTGCAGTCCATTGCCACTTGCCACATACAGAACGGCACGCCGTGCTGCAGGTGCTGTGTGCGCCGGCTGCAATGTGATCCGGACACCGTTTTGAAGTGTCTACTATCTCTTGCTCCTTATGGCCGTGCCCCATGAGTGCGACAAGGACAGAGCGATGAAACCAGTGTGCGGAATCACCCGCGGGTGCAAGGTCAGGCGCTCGTGTCTGGCGGAATGCACACATTCCCCTTGTCCTAGCCCACGCTGCTGGGGACCTATAACCCGTCGGCTGCTACGCCGCAGGCCACCACTCGAGGGAGAAGCAAGTCTGCTTTTTGACGTTCATATTTTGTGAATTTTATTAAATTTATATTTTGTTTTTGTTAATTTTCGTTCAGTTTTGCTAATTTTTCTGAAGTTTTTCGAATTTTTTTGATTTTCTCTAAATGTGTCCAAATTTATTTTTTTTCCTAAATTACGAATTGTTAAAAATTTTAGAGTTACTTTCCCCCTCCCCGACACCTCAACGGCCGCTACCTCGATACTCGCTACCCCGCTAGGGCCGCCGCCGCCAGCCGCCACCCTTGCGGCCGCTACCATTATTCCGTCTGCTACCCCACTCCCCACTGGCCGCTACCCCACAGCCGCCACCCTTGCGGCCGCTACCATTATTCCGTCTGCTACCCCACTCCCCACTGGCCGCTACCCCACAGCCGCCACCCTTGCGGCCGCTACCATTCCGTCTGCTACCCCACTCCCCACTGGCCGCTACCCCACAGCCGCCACCCTTGCGGCCGCTACCATTCCGTCTGCTACCCCACTCCCCACTGGCCGCTACCCCACAGCCGCCACCCTTGCGGCCGCTACCATTCCGTCTGCTACCCCACTCCCCACTGGCCGCTACCCCACAGCCGCCACCCTTGCGGCCGCTACCATTCCGTCTGCTACCCCACTCCCCACTGGCCGCTACCCCACAGCCGCCACCCTTGCGGCCGCTACCATTATTCCGTCTGCTACCCCACTCCCCACTGGCCGCTACCCCACAGCCGCCACCCTTGCGGCCGCTACCATTCCGTCTGCTACCCCACTCCCCACTGGCCGCTACCCCACAGCCGCCACCCTTGCGGCCGCTACCATTATTCCGTCTGCTACCCCACTCCCCACTGGCCGCTACCCCACAGCCGCCACCCTTGCGGCCGCTACCATTCCGTCTGCTACCCCACTCCCCACTGGCCGCTACCCCACAGCCGCCACCCTTGCGGCCGCTACCATTCCGTCTGCTACCCCACTCCCCACTGGCCGCTACCCCACAGGCGCTACCACGCCAGCCGGCCGCTACCCTGCGCCTTCCCTCAGCCCTAAAGCGCACCCCTACTCATGGTGGTGTTATAGTTGGCCGCTCGCGCAGGCCGCTCACGTCCGCGGCCCCAAAACTTTCCATCTTTTAAAACGGCTCTAACTTGGCGCCACCATGAGCAGGCCGGCCACGGGCGGGCAGCGCTGCCTAACGGCCACACTCACACACACACACACGCACACACGCACACACGCACACACGCACACACGCGCGCGCTTAAGCGCCCCTGCTTCCTTACCCCGTGCTTCTTCTGCCGGCATTAATTCAGGCAGCAGGCGTCGCCGCAGCGTCTCGCCTTGAGGAAGAGCATGGCCGCCCCACCCAACCCACCGCACCCCGCCCCGCCCAGCCCCGCCCCGCCCCGCCCCGCCCCACCTCGCCTCACCCCCACCCCACTCCACCCCGCCCCGCCGTGCCCACGTGCAAGCTAAGCCCCCCACATCTTAGCCATCTTAGCGTCTGTCCCGGTGCGGATAGTCTAATCTCCGACTCGCGGTTCGGCGGAGCGAAACAGAGGAAGAGCGCGCGTAAGGCGGGGTGGGGTGGGGTGGGGCGGGGCGGGGCGGGACAGGCTGGGCACGGCCAGCCTGCGAACAGCCGCGTAAAGTGCGGAGGAGAGGTGGGGAGGGGGGAAACGTCGTGGAATTCGCGAAGCGATTGGCGCACTTTTGGCCCCAACTCAGGAGGGGAAGATGCGAATGCGACAGCCTAGGTGTAATGGTGCGGGATCGACAGGCCCGCCGCACCCCTCGAAAGAATTTCGCACGTCCGCGGTTTCGAGATTTAAAAGATTTCACTAAGATTGTAAGATCGCGACTGCGCGCCCGAGCACCTCCGCGGTTGGGGTGTGGGTGGGTCGGGGTGACTGTGGCTGGCGCTCAGATTAAGATGCAGGTCAACGCGATTTGGAAAGGAACTGTTGGAGTGGTGCTGGGGGGGACGGAAGTGTCGTCGTGCGAATACTAACCATGAGGAAGTGTAAAAGGAGGGAGGGAAAGGGGCGAAACCGGCGGCGGTGGTCTCCGCGCACGGTCTGCGACCAGTTCTGCCAGATCACGCACTCTGCTCAGTTTGTGGTCTTTGATTCCGCTCGCTGCTGCCGCAGCTTCTCCGGACTCATCGATGTGAAACTCGCCCGCGGTTAGAGAGAGAGAGAGAGAAAGAGAGAGAGAGAGAGAGAGAGAGAGGGGGGGGGCGTTCTTATCAACACTTGTAACGCTCGAATAGACTGACTGACTGACTGAAGACTTCCTTTCTCTCTTATTGTGGATGTGTGTGTGTATGTGGGTGTGGGTGTGAGATGAGCCCGGTACCTCACGGTAAAAACAATGTCTGATTTTTGAGGTAACAGGGAAAACGAGGACCTTGGATACTTTCTCAAAATCTGAGGGGTATCCCTCAAATTACGGAAGTTTCACAAAGTTTTCCCCTTTCCCTCAAAACATCAGACATTGTTTTTACCGTCCCCTAAGAAGAGTTACTCTAAAAATTTACGCGCTGCTTGTTTACCTCTAGGGGTCTTACATCTTAGAGAAAACACGTGACTTTACCTCCAAGGCCCTGAAGGCGAAAAACCCAAAGAAGACAGTTGTACTTTGTCTTTCTATGCTTGTTCCGACCTTCTTTTTGTATCGTCTTGTGATCAGGCTTGTATACTCTGGAATCTCGTCGGTGATAGACGCGTTGTTGTTGTTGTTGTGCCGCAGGTGCTGCCGGCAGCCCCTGTATGCTTGTCGCTGCCCGAGGACGCGGGGTCCTCAGCTGCAAAGGTGAGTGAGTTTCTACTTTCCTTTCCTCTTCTTCTTCTTTCTCTTTCTTTTGTGCAGCTACCGCTCCCTGTTGTTATTTCTCGACGAGTAGGGTGAAAGTTTGGACTCGCTATATAGTCCTCCCCACTGCATTCAAGGACCAACCCGCCAACCCTATACCCCACCCCACCCGACCCCACCCCACCCCACCCCACCCCACCCCACCTCACCCCACCTCACCCCACCACGCCGCACCCTGCCTAGCTCGAACCAACTTGGACTTCTGCTTCTTCATTTTTCGACCGGTTCCGCAGTCAAAACAAACCCCCTACGCGTGTCGCATGGTCTACAAAAGACAAACTCGGTACCAAAAAATAAAAAAAAATAATAAAAAAAATTCAGACACAAAAAAATACAACTGGAATGAACAAAACAAACTTGTTCGTGGGGTGTTGCCGTGGCGGTGTGGTCGAGCAGGGGGATACATAATTTTCTCTTCTGCTTATCCCAACTTCCAGCGTCCCTCTTCTGCCAGAGCAGACCCTTTTTTTCTCTCTCTCTTTTATTTCGCTTCTGCTTGTCGCTATAATGTAGCGAAGCACAGCGCGCCGGCACGGGGCGGGCACGCCGTGCCACTCATGTGTTTGCTTCATCCCCCTGGGGGTTGCCACCCCCGGCCCGGCCGGCCCGGCCCCATCGCACGCCCCCCGGGAGGGACCATCACACGCCTTGTCCACGCCGGGGATTTACACCGTAATGCGGCATGATACGTCTAGGGCGGGGTGGGGTGGGGCGGGGTGGGGCGGGGTGGGGTGGGGCGGGGTGGGGTGGGGCGGGGTGGGGTGGGGCGGGGTGGGGTGGGGCGGGGTGGGGTGGGGCGGGGTGGGGTGGGGCGGGGTGGGGTGGGGCGTGCTGAGGTGTGGCATCAGGGTCTGCGGTGGCGCCTGCGCCGCACCCCACGTGACGATAGGGTATGTATGGCGTCCGTCTCGTCCATAGTGCGGCGTGCGGTGTCATGGAGCAGGTCGACTCTCCATATACACGACGAACGAGAGCGCTCTGTGTAATTTCTCTGAAAACTACCAATACTTTTCTCTTCAAATTTGCCGAACTTGTACACGGTAAAAGCAATGTCTGATTTTTTGAGGAAAAGGGGAAAACTTTTAGGACCTTGGATACTTTGAGGAAAACGCCTTAGATTTTGAGGGAAAGCTCATCAAAAAATAAGGGAAATCTCCACAAATTTTGAGGAGACTTCCTCAAAATCTAAGGCGTTTTCCTCAAAGTATCCAAGGCCATGAAAGTTTTCCCTTTTTCCTCAAAATATCAGACATACACTCTCAGCCCGTCATAGACTTATTCGTGAATAGCCCGTTAACTTATATGTACTATAGTATAATATGCATAAATTTCTACTCACATATGAACATTTTCTCTATAGTTTAATACACTATTTTTTAAATAGTTCAAACTTAAAAAGGAAAACCCCCATACATATGAAGAAAATAATAGTGGATAGTTATTCTAGCGCATATAAGTCTATAAGAAAATTCTTATAAAAGAAAATATCAATGACGGTCTGAGAGTGTAGTTTTTACCGTGATAATAATACAGAAGTAGTAAAGAAATTTTTCTTCCGTCTGTAATTTTTTTTTACAAAAATTCTCTTGTAAAATTTATCATTTTTTTTACAGTGGCGGGGTAATATTTTGAACGATTTTTAACCAAAGTTATTCGATAAGTAAATTGGAAATGATTTTTTTTTATTCTCATGGAAAAGAAAATTATGAAAACAAAAAATACACCTGTCTGTCAAACAAGAAGCATATTTCAAAACCACGCACACGTTAGCACTCTTTTTTGTTTTTTGTAAACTCTATATGAATATGTGAGTAGAAAAAAATGATTCTCAGCACCACTCCATCGGACAGTTTTATTTCTTACAGTGCTTGCCCGCGTTTCATTGTCCGGCCGTGCAGCTCTCGTCCAATGTTTGTAGGCAGGTGAGCTCTGGGGCGGGGCGGGGTGGGGCGGGGCAGGGCGGGGCGTGGCGGAGTGTCGTTGAGTGGTGCGGTCGGTATTTGCACGCCGGCGGGGCGCGGGCGGTCACGCTTGTTTGCAGCGGATCGCGAGCGACGATTGCGCAGACGGCTCTGCTCTGCTCGCCAGGGTCGGGCTCCGCTCCGCTACTCGCTACTTGTGCCGCTATGTGATCTCGACCAGCGACATATATATGTGTGACCACACTGTGCCGTCAGTGTTGGAAAAATAAGGATATTGGAATAAGTCAAGCTTGGACTGAGCTTGAATAAATAAAGTTAAATAAAAACAAGTAGGGACTCTAGTATTTCTTTTTCGAACTGCAGAAAGACCTGTCACGCCCGCTAAGCGCACTGTTCACTGGAAAAACTAATGTGACACATGTCACATGTGCACATGTGACCAGTTTAGGTAACATCACGTAATGTTACCATATTGTGGTAACGTTTGTAATGTGACATCCTCCATGCTATTACTATAGGCAGACATAACACGTGGCACCGGATGTCACATTACCAAACGTGACCGAGAATTTGGTAACGTTTTGAAATGTGACATAAAGTGGTCACATCAATTGATGTGACTCATGTCACATTTTAGTTTAGTTCGTTTTATCATGAAGTCAAGAGTCAAGCGACTAACGTATCGAGTCGCAAGATCTGCCGGTACACAATTTACGAATATTTCTTTGTAATCCAGATGCAGGTGAAGCCATATCTACACTGGAAAAACAAAGGTGCTATATAGCACCCTTTTTGGGGTGCTATTGAATTTTATGGGGTGTTACTGCACTAATGCCTTTTTGTAAAGACACGAATAGGGCCAAAAATAGTACCTTTGGGAGTCGATAGCGCCTTTCTAAAGGCACTATTTCACTAATGCCTTTAAAAGGCATTAGATGGCACCTTTGTTTTTCTAGTGTAATGGATTCAGTAAGGCTTAAGGATAATCAATTAGACATATTTTTTGGTCGCTACGAAAGAGAAATACGATCATATAACAAATAAAATGGGTGTAAGAGCTCTCGGACAATCGTGCGAGAGAGACAGATATGGTGCAACCTGGCGGATTTCCTCAACCCCCACCATCTGCCTTCTCCCGCTTTCAGTCGCCGCCTAGAGTCTACAGTGTGAAGTCGTTGTTATCGAAGTATGCTCTAAAACATCCATCTACTTCTGTAGTGCTGTTCAGTACGTTAATATGTCTGGGATATTATATTTTCTACGTTTAAAGTGTTTTAGAGGCCTTTGAGCCGTTTCACGTAGTGCTTAGAAGGCGGTGGCAAGATTGTCCCGGGCCTGGTGTCGTCTAGATGTACCTTGCGACTCCTAGCTTGACTCCATGGTTTCATTCTCTTATCACTGTTATTCAATTACTGTGACGTCACGTTCTTTTTCATGTAAAAAGTGTCACATTGTTTAAAATGTAATGTCACATTCTTTTCAATGTGAATCGGCCAGAATATGCGGGCTAAATTTTATTGTCTCATTCAAAAGAATGTGACATTTATATAAAGAGGAATGTGACAGTTTTCACATGAAAAAGAATGTGACGTCACAGTAATTGAATAACAGTGATACTTTTCTTTTTTCCAGTGTTCTTCGCTTATTCCCCCCTGTACGCCTCCTTTAGCCGCGCTGTCCCACACCACCGGGTCGGTCGGTCCACTCCGTTTCGACTTCCGGTCGTGAGATGTAAAACGTTTGCAGCGCACTCGCATGCCGAACACGTCCCGTCGAGTGAGGGTGGGCCGCCAGGGCTTGGCGGGGCGGGGCGGGGCGGGGCGGGGCGGGGCGGGGTGGGAGGGCCGCCACCGGAACCTTTCGCCGATCTCTGGGTCCCGCCCTGAGGAGAAGGACTCTCCTTCCTTCCTAAAGGTCCTTCTTGGTCCATCGCGCCTATTGGCCCGACGGGGCAGAGCGGGACGGGGGCGCAGCGGGGCGCACTCAGCCGGCTGTAGATTCTCATCTTTACTCGTTTCGTAGCTGGGCCACCCCGCCCCGCCCCGCCCCGCCCCGCCCCGCCCCGCCCCGCCCCGCCCCGCCCCGCCCCGCCCCGCCCCGCCCCGCCCCGCCCTCCCCCTCTCGGACTTGACCCGTCCGCTCCACAGCGACGCGGCGGCGGGTCGGAATAGGGTGCCGGACTTTACGTGCGGGGAAAGACAAATAAGATTTCACCCGCGGAAATCCATGATCCGTTTTGGTCGACGCGACGCGCGCGGAGAGTGTGTGCGTTGTCGGGTATTGTTTGTTTTACCGCATATGGAAAAGGTATTTTCCCCTCTCATTGTTGGTTTGTTTTCTGTGACAGTGTAGCGAGCCGGCGCACGGTGGCGCGGGCGGGGCCGTATTGAGCCGGGTGTGCGAGAGTCGTTTGACCGTCAGCAGGCACGATGGCGGGGTCCAGGCGATGATGGCTTGAGCTCAGGGCGAGCGGCGGGGCGGGGCGGGGCGGTGCGGGGCGGGGCGGGGCGGGCGTCCCACTACTGGAGCACGGATAGAGGGACGACTCTGAATGCGTCCTCAATCCGTCTCGTCGTCTCGTCTATCGCGAGCGCGCGCGGATAGAATGGGAAAGCCGTTTGCGGGGCGCCGATCAAGTTCGTCTTGATGAGAAGAGGAGGAAAGTTTCGCGCGGGTGTATGACGCGGAGGCGGCGCTGCTGACGCGAGAAGTTAAAAATCTGTCAGTGCGGATTCGTTGATAGGGGAAAAAAGAAGAATTTCAAATTAACTGTCCATGAATTTTGTTAGTTTCTCGAAAGCCACGTGCACTGTCAGAAATCTCCACGGTAATTAGTACGGTATTTCCCCGTTAATTTTTTACCTGGTCCGGACCGTTTTTATTGGGTACGGTTCGTCCGTACTACCTATGACCGTATATTTCACATGTGGGCCTATATTTCAGCTTCTTACGAAGTTTCAAGAAACTGAAACTACGGAATTGGTCACGGAAAACACCGTAATTTTTCAGGTACGGTCGTCTCGTCATCAAACAAAACGGTTTTACCGTAGTATCTGGGGCATGGGGATACGGAATTTTTAACAGTGTGGTGAAGGGGAAGGACGGTGGCGAGTTGTATATGAGCCACGCGCGCACCAGACGTTGAAATTCATTCAACTCATTTTCTACGCCTCCCGCTAGGCCGCCTACCGCGCCCAGCCGCCCTCCAAAAGGAAATTTCTTACGAATTGTCGCATCGCTTGGCGCGGGTCGTGGTGGGGCGGGGCGGGGCGTGGTGGGGCGGGGCGGGGCGTGGTGGGGCGGGGCGGGGCGTGGTGGGGCGGGGCGGGGCGTGGTGGGGCGGGGCGGGGCGTGGTGGGGTGGGGTGGGGCGGGGTGGGGCGGGGTGGGGTGGGGCGGGGCGGGGCGGGGCGGGGCGTGGTGGGGTGGGGTGGGGCGGGGCGGGGCGGGGCGTGGTGGGGTGGGGCGGGGCGCGGCGGGGCGGGGCGGGGCGCGGTGGGGGCGAGGTGGAGGAGCTCCGTAGGCCCCCCGCCGGCGGTGCTCGCTGCCCCTCCGGCTGAGCGCGCTCCGGTGCCCCCTTAATCTGCCTCATCCTCATTTCCCCATCTTTTCGCACCTTTGCCCGCGCCGCCAGCCTTATCTTTGCCATCTGCTCGTTCCGGGGGAGGAGAGAAAGAGAGAGAGAAAAAAAATTGGGGATGATGTGGGGTTGAGGAAGAAATGCCGTAATCGCTTTATACTGCTTTAGAAGGACCAGAAGGTACATCGAGGAAGTGCTCTAATACTCTTTTGCTTGCTTTTTGTGTTAAGGGATTTTATGTGTGTGTGTTATTTTTCAAATATTTATGTGTAACAGTTTTCAGCATCTGCATATCAAAGCGTTGGACTAGAGTTTTTCAGCTTCACTGCACTGCAAGTGTTTTAAACGTTGAACCATAACTTTCGAAACATGACTGTTTTAATCGAGATACTTTCAGTATATAGCAGTTTGAGCTGTAAAACTTGTAGTGCGATAGTTTCAACTACCATCTACAGTTTAATTCGATTTGCAGTGTGTCGCTGATTTTTTTTCCTTCTTTTAGTCCTCTAGCGATCAAGTGACGGTCCCGACCTATAGTTCCTAATCCCTTAGGTGGAGGTTATAATCCTTGTCACGGGGTGCGGTATCCTCTCGGGGGCAGAGGGTGTTCCGGCTTAGAGGGGGGTTTGAACGCCCTTTTGCTCCCGCTTCATTGCTGCTCATGCCGGGGCTATGGTTTGTGGGTGAGAGAGAGAGAGAGAGAGAGAGAGAGAGAGAGAGAGAGAGAGAGAGAGAGAGAGAGAGAGGCGGGAGACAGCATATGGCGTAAATGGGCATGTGTACCCGTGCGTAGTTCCTGATAAGTTGACTTGAAGTTGACCTCCCTCCCTATCTGCACCTCTTAAATGCTTCGGTTTCGGTGTTCAAAGTTGACGCTCGCGTAGTATTGTAAGTATTTCAAGTTTGAGAAGGAGCGAGTGTCTCTATTAACCGTTTGTCCAGAACGGATGCAGAAGAAGAAAGGAAGAAGTTGCTCCAAGAACATGGTCGCCGTGACGGGAGCCGGGGCCGGGATGAGAAATTCTAATGTCGCAATTGAGCGCTCAGTTTGTTTCGAGCCGGCTAGTCCGTCGGCTGCTGTAAGCCTCGCCGCAGATAAGTTTTCCATACCGGCCCCAGTTGACGTCACGGCGGCCATGTCCGTGAAGCAACTTCTTCCTTTCTTCTTTTTCACGAGTTCTGGACAAACTGTTAATGTGACTTTCCGTGACCGAAACGGAAGGGCAAGCTCCTGCGAGTGCTCCATGGAAAGCGAAGCGCACTCATTCAAATTGGGTACGATAATTTTCTACTTCTATTCAAACTCAAGTGTGTGACAGTATCACACTTTTTACTGCAGTACCACTTTGTGTCACACTTCCAAAAACGATTTTCTGTCGTTTAATAGCAATCCCGCTTTGGAGAACAGCATCAGCTTTGGTTCTTAATCCCGGTTAAAGTGAGCTACCGTGTGATAGGGTTCTGATCGCAAACAACAACGACCATACACATTTTCGAAACCATTAATTTACGATTATTTAATGTTATTGCTCTGTTCCGAACCCCATCACATGGTAGCTCGTTTTAACCCAGATTTTAAACCAAAGCTGATACTGTTCTCCAAAACGTGATTGCTATTCAACGTCAGATAATAGTTTTTGGAAGTGTGAGACACAGTGATACTGCAGTAATAAGTGTGATACTGTCTCACACTTGAGTTTGCAGAGTAGACTTAAGATTCTATTGAATTTTTTAGAATTGTTTTGAATTTTTGTGTGTGTTGATTTTTCTTTTGATTTTTCAACAGAATAATGAAAATTTCTGCCACTTCTAAAAAAAATACCATAGTTAAATCTGACCTTTTTCATCTGTTTCTCTGTTTGTTGTTCATTTCTCGAATTTTCGGATTTTTCTATAATTTTCTTCTTGATTTTATCTTGTTTTATTTTGATTATTTTGTGTTTTTAAAATTATTTTCTTTGGCGGGCTGTATAGTGATTTTCCGAAGTGAGTCCGCGGCCCGGCTTCGGCCCCGACGCGGCGGCTGTGGGGAGCGCCTGCTGGGTAGGCAATCCCGCCGAGCGGATGTGCGACCGCATTGCGTACCTCGCAGGCGGCCCCGCCGGCCGACGCGCCCACTGCGCCGTGCGCTGCGATGTGCTGCTGCCTATGAATGAATCATGTAACAAGTACGCACGGCCTGTGGGTGCGGGGTGCGGGGCCCAGCGGGAGCAGGGCATAGGAGGGTGGTGGTGGTGGGGGGGGGGGGGGGTAACCGGAAAGGGGCGTTGTAATTACACTAATGGGCTGCAGCGCAGTAGCCTTAATAATTCTAGCGATGTGCAAACGTGTGCCTGCTCCTCTCCTCGTCTCTCCTCTCCTCTCTCCGCCTCTCCTAGGCCGGTCTCAGCTCTCCCATCCTCGCCAGTCCGTTACCAGACCCACACGGACTCCGCCCGGACAGTACTGTTGGCGGTTGACGACCACTCTCCTCGTAGTGCTGGACAAGTTGAGACACGGAGATGTTAAATGGTTGTGCCGGGGCAAATTAACAAATTTCCAATTCAAACCTTTTTTTTATTAGATTATTTATTTATTTATTTATTTATTTATTTATTTATTTATATGTCGTTGGATGTCAAACTCATAAATTCTGCATGTGTTTGCCTGTTGTTGTTGTTGTTGTTGTTGTTGTTGTTGTGTTTCATTATAGGTTGTTTGATTCGGTTTGTTTTGATCTGTTTCGTTTTGGTTTGGTTCGGTCTGTTTCATTTTAATTTAATTTGTTTCTTTTTTTTTAGTTTGTTTTGTTTGTTTTCCAGGGTCAAACAGATTCACCCGTATTAGTCAGTAATGCCATCATGGGCTGTCATTGACCGCATTAAAGTTTTTTTTTTTTCCACCTTTTTTCCCCCTCTTGGTCCGGTCGGGTCACCTGTTTCGTGCAGCCGCCCATTGAATGGGCGTTTAGCTCGGCTGCAGCAGGTTGCAGCGGCGTAATGGCACCTTGCCGTGATCCAGGCGCTAAGCGTCGTTAATCAAAGGTCTACTTTCGTCTAATGGACCAAAGATTGTTCTCTGAATTTTATTTTTATTTTCGTCGTCTTTATACTCTCTGTAGAGAAATTTTTAGAAAGATTTTTTTTCTGGTCTAGCGATGCATGAGGTATTTCTTTTCTGGTCTTGGATGTTAAGAACGATGCAAATGTTTGGCCAGTGCTGCCCGAGCCCCTTTACCTCTGCTCCTGCGCAGTGACCCCAGTGTGTGCTGCCGCGCCGTCTCTGTTTGCCATTCCGTCTTGGTCGGTCGAGGTCTTGTATCTCCCCCCCCCCTCCTCCCTCTCTACTCCAGCCAATTTGCCCCCTCTGGTTCCAGTTGACCTCTTCAGCTTCAGCCCAACTCCCCCTCCCTACACCTCCGCCTCCTCCACTGACCCCCTGACCGTAAAGGCACCCGCTCTCCACCAGCCACTTCCCAGCAGCAGCAGCAGACCTCTTCTCTGTCCGAGACGTCGTCTGTATCTGTGTCTTCTTCCCTCCTTTTCTCCCATAAATTGGTATTTTTAAATGAGATGATTTGCATGATAAAGGTTTCGCTTCCGCGGCGGCGGTTCAATGCTGGCCGTGCTATCGACTGACGAAGGCTCCCCGCCCCGCCCCGCCCCGCCCCGCCCCGCCCCGCCCCGCCCCGCCCCGCCCCGCCCCGCCCCACTCCGCCCCGCCACGCCCCCGTCGGATCGGGAGGAAGAGCAGCTTGATACGAGACTGATACCAACCAGCTCCTGACGACGTCGTCCTTGCGAAATCGCTTCGACCACCTGATTGTGTGATGCCGGCGCGGCGCCCTGCTCCACGGCGGCTGCACGGGGAAGTTTCTCCTCCGCCGTCGCGACGCCGCGCCACGCCACGCTGCGCCACTCGACGCCTCCGCGCAGCGAATCATTTGACGCCGAAACGTCGTCAATTTCGAATGTTTGCGCCGAGGAAACCCTTGAAACTAGTCATCAGCGTCGTCCCAGCCTCCTCCCTCCTCTTTTAGGATAGACTCACCAAGCTGGGACTCGCTCTGCACTCGAGCAACCTTATCCCCTCCCCCCCCCCCCACTGAGAGAAATTCTTGTACCGGGTACGGGAAAATTTTCCATGAGAGGTCTTGTACAATTACAATTCATATTGTAAATTTTTATAACTATACGTATCAACTCAGAATCGATTGGTGAGCAACAAAGTCGAAAAGCGTAAATTCGTACATATACGAGATATGTTGTACATAGTGAATTACAAAATATATTGTACATCTACGGAAATATTTTCCACAGTGCCCCCCCCCACCCCCCCCCCAAAAAGACGTCTGTACCTCAAACTGCTTCTTATCGTAAACTAAGAAATATTTGCTGGTAGTTCCAGTACGTAAACTCTTTAACTGACAAGCACCGGCAATTTTTTAACACCTTGCATGTGATTACAACAACGTATGAAAATTGCAGAGGGTTCCACTGCTGTTATGTTGAACGTTTCATTTTGTTCAACTTCAGGGTTGATCCTGTAGGTTGAACATGAAAAAGGTGTAAAACTTTGAAATTTTCGAAAGTCGTACAAGGGGGCTACACGCAAGTGTTGAATACTTGCAGATGCTTGCCAGTTGAACGCATTATAGAACAGAGGCATCTATTTTTCCTCGGCATTTTATAATGAAATAATCGGTGCTTGTTTTAATGTTGTTGCCGCCGCGCATTTATTCGGATCGAGTTAACGAGGCAGCGCGGGGCGGTAGTGGCTGCGTGTCCGGCGGAGTTTGTCGCGGCCCGACGAGCTCGCCATCGACTGCAGAGAGAGCGACAGAGAGTTAAAAGTTTGCCGACCGAGGCGAAGCGACGTGCAGCGGCACGGCAGCCCAGGTGCCGCCGAAGCGGGAGTCACTTCGACAAATCATTTAAAACTTTTTTTAAAAATCAAAATAATAAAATCAAGAAAGATACAGAAAAAAATCGAAAAATCAAGAACAAATGAACAAAAAAGGCAGCAACAGGGAGGGGGGGGGGTCAAAATTTATCTAAAAGTGATATAAATTTTCCTTTAAAAAATCAATAGTAAAATCAAAACGAATAAAAAAATAATTGTACACATTTTTTTGAGTGATCCCCACCTCCCTACCCGTGGGTACCTCCGCAACCCGCACCACCATGCCCCACCCGCTGCCTCCTCTGATGCATCAGGAGCAGAGCCAACAGCGCGACCTATTTCAAACCCAAGTATAGAGCAGTTACACTGCAAAAAAGTGTGAGAACAACAGGAGGCCTACAGTAAAATGGTTGAGACTCACTTTGCCGTACCCCCCCCCCTCCTCCCCCCGTTGTATATCTGGATCTCAGGCACGGTGACCTTCACCGTTATCTCAGGACACCAGTTAGGGTATGTCTTGCACACACAACTGTAGGATTTTTTACACCCCGTTATTCAAAAAAAAATAGAAAACTTCACAGAAATTCAGGGAAAATTCAGGAAAATACACAAAAATTCACTATGATAATTCTCAAAATGTGTACATTGAAATTCAGAGCTGCTCCCCCCTCGGGACGACTTTCACACCTTTTCCTAGTCTGTACTGTTCCGTAACGTGACCCACATTTTGTTCTCTCTGTCCTCTTTTTGCATCAGCTCGGCAAAGGGCGCGCGCTGCCTGTGCTGCGCATAGCGTGCCTCTCTGCTCCGGTTAGGAAAAGAAAAATAATGTTTTCCGCGTGGATGGTCGGGACGGGAGAGGGAGGTCCAGTAATGGCTAGCGACAAGCCATCGTCTCCTCAATGTATTCATAAAACACCCCGGGCCGGGCCGGGCGGGGCCGCGCGGGGCCGCGCGCGCGGCGCCTCGCCAAGAACCACCCTTCGCCTCTTCAGCGTGAAAAGACACAGTCATCTCTGTCCCCTCCATTATAAGGCAGCCCCGCGGGGACCGGATGGGGCGGGGCAGGGCGGGGCGGGGCGGTCACCCGCAGCAACATGCCAGTCATTATATTCTTTCATTGTCTCTTAAAAATAGTAATTCTGATGCCAAAGTCGGGGGAAGGCAATGGCGTATCATAATGCTGCTCCTGATCCTCTTGACGGCGTCGTCGAGTCGACGCGCCAAGTCACTGTCCGGACATTTTTCTACTTTTATTTTATTAAAAAAAAAAAAAAAAAAAAAAAAAAAAAAAAAACTTTTCCAAAAGTTACTAGGTTTTTCTTCTTTTTCGTTGGTAACGTTCTGCAACTGTATTTACACGTCTCTCGGCCGCTTACAGCAGGGACTTCCATACATACTCCATAATTTTTACCCTTAGTGCATATCAGGGCATTGGGTTGAGAAAAAAAAGAAAAGAAAGAATGAGGTTAAGCTGGTTGAGTCATCGGTATTTGGTATCTGAGACGGCTGAGAGAGAAAAGCTGGGTAATGCAGTGGATCCTCTCAACCACCGGCATCATCCAATCTTTCTCGAGATGATTGAAGCCATATGGAATACGTATCAGCGAAGAGCGGCGCCCGGCGCGCCCCGCCCCGCCCCGCCCCGCCCCGCTTGGAAAGGGACTCCCGACGCCCAGGCCCAGGCCTGCCTGCCGCACCCCGCCCAAACCTACCCCGCTCCACTCTACCCCATACCGCCTCACCCGTCTGCTGCCTGCTTGTTTCAAAGGGGATGATGATGATGATGGTCGGTGTTGAAGGAGGGTGCTGGAGGATGAGATACTTCTCTCTCTCTCTCTCTCTCTCTCTCTCTCTCTCTCTCTCTCTCTCTCTCTCTCTCTCTCTCTCTCTCTCTCTCTCTCTCTCTCGATCTCGCAGGCCGGACAGGGCAACACGCAGTGGAGCACATCAAAGCAACGCAACCTAACCTCCGACTGTGAAGTCTTTCATAAACTGTTTGTTCGTGTGTGTGTGTGTGTGTGTGTGCGCGCGCGTGTGTGTGTGTGTGTGTGTGTGTGTGTGTGTGTGCCCCCCTCCCTGTTCCTGCGTGATTGCTATGGAGTGGAGCAGGGCCGAGGCACACCTGCCTTGCCTGCCTGTCTGCGCGGGAGACTGAAGCGTTCCGATAATATAAAGATTGAGGTATAGCAAACCGTCACGCTGTCTTCGCCCAGCAGCTCCGCGCATGCGCACGCCCGTCTGTCTGTCTGTCCGTCAGCACGTCGCATCGGGTAGGAATCGGCGTGTCTGAAATGCCACCGTCACAACATACATGGGCGGATCGGATCTACTTCGCTGCTTCGCGCTCATCGCCATTCGCAGGGTCTTTTTCAGGTCACACAGAAAAGGGGTATTTGATATCCGCACAGGTTTGAAGGCCTTGCCACGAATTCAGTGCAGATCACATGCTCGAAGAGCACATTGAAAATTGTATTTTTGCTACGTGACATTTTCGACATGAACGCCTGTAAACTTATGCCTGCTGTCGCACCGACGTTACGCATTTTCCATGTGACCCGCACAACTGACCCGCCCTCCCTCAACCACCCCGGGCGATTTAGGCGTGAAGACGATCCTCCCGCACACGGTGGAGAGCTCCCGCAGCAGGGACGGCCGCGTTACAGATACGCCGATTCTTACCGGATGCGTCGACTTGACTTCCTCCATGCGACCCCGCGCTGCCCCGCGCACTCCACCCTCCCTTCCGTTTCCGGTCCCACCTGGACCGCCTCCTCGCCGCGCCCCGTCATCTCCTTCCGAAAATCTGGTTGGAGTCGAGGTCGAGCAGGCTTGGCAAGCGGTTCCACGACTGTACCCCTTTGTGCGGCCGGGCCGGGCCGGGCCTCGCGCGTCTATGAGGAGGGGTTGTGATAAGGCAAGGCTAAGGATGCCCTATTCATAGTGCCAGCCCAGCCCACCCTCCCCGCCACCGTACCCTACCGTACCGTCTCTTGAGGAGGACCACGATCCCTCCCGAACTCTCCCCCCCCCCTCTCTCTCTCTCTCTCTCTCTCTCTCTCTCTCTCTCTCTCTCTCTCTCTCTCTCTCTCTCTCATTCTCTCTCTCTCAGTATCTCTCTCTCTCTCTCTCTCTCTCTCTCTCTCTCTCTCTCTCTCTCTCTCTCCCCTTTCCCTTTCTCTCTCCCACCCCCTCTCTCTATGCTCTCCGCCTCCCCTCTCTCTCTCTCTCTCTTGAGGGTGTAATCGCTTCTGCTCTAGATGCAGCGCGGAACAGTCGGCGTCCGATTGCCCATCCTGCCGAAGTCCTTGCGACGTTTCCGGTGTGGCTCGTCAGCAGCGTGGCGCGGTGGCGCGCCGTGGCGCGGCGTCGCATCGCATCAGGGAAAGCTCGCGAAATCGAGGAGTGAGCCTCTTCGACTTTTAAGTATACCTAAAGATATTGGAGTACAGTGGAAGATATTCCAATAATTACTGAATTTGGAAGACCCTACCTTTTTTATTTTGACGTATTTTTCCTTTCATTTTTCTTCGTCTTTTATTTTAAAGTTTTACGGAATTGTCTCAAGTGCTGGCTCGGATATTTTATTGTAATGTTTGGAAAAGGTGGAACATTATTTTCTGGAATGGAATACTTTTGGGATCGACGAAATATTCGGAATATTTCCCATGAAATCTACGATGTGTACGCGTGCATATGGAATAGCCGAAGCAGTGGCCCCCACCCCTCATTCAAAATTCTTAGAGTTTCAATTATTGCACTTTGTCTGGTATGATATCTTGTACATTACACTGTGCGCATCGGTCTCGTGAGGAACTCATTCCTAGGGTTGCGGTGGCAGCCACAGTGGGCGTAAATCTGGTTTTCATTTCGCGGCCTTTTAATGAGAATGACAAAGGGCTTCCAGCGGCAGCCGCAGCGCACGGCTCGTGCTGGAAGGTATTGGGCATTTTAGGAAGGCGGGGGAGATAGAGATGCTGTTCGCCCTGCTCTGCTGTGTGTGTGTGTGTGTGTGTGTGTGTGTGTGTGTGTGTGTGTGTGTGTGTGTGTGTGTGTGTGTGTGTGTGTGTGTGTGTGTGTGTGTGTTGTGGAGTAAAATGCGGTGGTGGTGGTGGGGGCTGGTCTACCACCCCCCAGGCCCCAATGGGCTGTTGAGTACGAGGGGAGCTGCGGCCCCAGGGCGTGGTGCTGCGTCGTGGACAGTAGTCGATACTATCGAAGTTGGCTGCCCTGGAGTCGAATCGAGTTTTTGTCGAGTTGGTGCGCTGTGGCGTGACGCGCCCCGTGGATGCGCACGTCTTGGCTCTTCTTTTTATTGTTTTCTATCCTCCCGGGCTGCTGGCTGTTGTTCGGTAGGCGGTTGGTGTTGTGCTCCACTGGCCCTCCGCACCACAGGGCGGGGTAGGTAGGCACGTGCGCAGTGCCGCCCCGCCCCGCCCCGCCCCGCCCCACCCCGCCCTGGTCAAGCAGTGCCGCACTACGGTGGAAGTCCTCCCAAACTAGTGATTGCTGTCACAGTTGGATAAACTTCTGGCTCCACCTCCACACAACACAAACATTCGCTTCGTTTTATTCCATCGCTCCGATGTAATTTAATTATTTCTCCTTTTGTTTTTGTTTTCTTTTTTGTTGGCGTGTTATGGCTTTTGATGTCGGCACTGAAAAAGTTTTGGGGTCACAATATTATTGGTCAGACTTATTGTGTGATTTCGGACGCACCGTGTGATAGGAGGTCATCCCATGGTCAAAACAAAGTGCACATTTATGAATAATTACAATTCGAACCCAAGTTTTATTTACAATTTCGCAATGTTATACACAACTGCATATCGTTAGAGTCCTATAGAGTCCTCTATAGGACTCCTATAGAGTCCTCTTTAGGACTCTACATATCGTAACCCTCCCAAAATTCATGTTTGAAAATATTCCCGTAAACTCGTACGAACTCGTCTTCCATTTATTGGAGTTTACTCGAAGGGGCCACCACAAGGGGGAATGCACTCGCGTAATGGTCGGGTACCTGTATGCCTAATAAAGGCGTAATAGTTAGCGTAAAAGAAACATGATAGGAGCGTAATATCCAAAATTCTCCAAAATTCGCTCAATTTTTGGTCGTTTGAGGCTGTTTTTGCCTGTTTATGGGGGGGGGGCAAACCTATACAATTTCGGAGTCCCATGCAGCGTAATGGACGCAATAGTCGGGTCACAAATTTTAAGAGTAAATTCCCTTTCGGGCCACAACTCTGATTTGGGACAAATTACAGGGATCCATGCGGAACCATGGCAAATCGTCCCTTATTTTTTTTTGTCCCTTTGACAATTCGTCCCCACCTGCTTTGTTCTCGGGTATTTTGCTCAAAATTGTAATGTCCCGAGCAATGACCATAGAAATTGAAGATGCAAATTCATTTGATGCAAAACTGTACAGACAGGTTGGCATCGGACGTACCTCAAACATTTTTTTTTAATTTTTGCAGTATTTTTCATTGGGTTTTGGTGTGAATTGGCACCACAGCAATAGCTACGACCTTCATAAGAGGTCATCGTCAAGAATAAATTTAGAAAACCTCAATAAGGGCGTGAGCTAGAGTCACCTCCAGCACGGGCCCAAAAAATGAAGAAAAAGTTTGAGAATAATGTCTGCTTCTTGGTTGAAAACCCAGGCAATGGTGGGTAAGAGCCACCCAGCACTCTTGATGCTCATCCGCGCGAGCTCATGAAGGAACAGGCCGACACTGCAGTGATATGATCAGCGTTTGCTTATCCTGGCGAACCAGTACCCAGCGCACAAAGAACTACTGGAGGTCTTGTGATTTTGCTGTGGCGTTGTAACTTTAATATTAAATTTCTCGGTGCTGTAAAATTCAACTTAGAGACGTGCGCCACTTAGTGAGGATTGGATTTCAGGACAAAACATGAGGACATAAAGGATGGGGTCATACCGGGTCATACTGACACGGGACGACGGAAGTGGGACGAGTTGTCTTAGAGACGAATTACATGGGGACGTATGAGCCTGTTCCCAAATTACAGGGATTACAAATCAGTTTTGTAGAGTTACACACACATTTTGTAGAATTTCTGTTTGTTTTTTTAATTATTTTAGGCATTACACAGAGAAGACAGGTGCACTTTTACACTAAAGATTACAGGAGTGGTACAATGTCTAAACGGAAACTCCACAAAATCGAAGATTAAACACATTAAATGTGTAAAAATTGTATATATGTTTTACCAGTGCAGGTTTCGCGATCCCTTATTTCTTGCGGAATGCCCGGTTGATTGGGACTCTATCACAGGTGCATTTTGCAGCAGTTGCCGGTGGCACCAGACAGCGCTCAAACGGCGCACGCTTATCCCCCCTACCACCCCCGTCCCCTCACCCCCCCCCCACCCCCTTCTCACTCTCCCACTCACTCACACACACTGGCACACGCACGAGGTTCATTGCAGGCTGCAGTGCAGCAGGTATAGCCGTGATGTGACGTGCATTGCCAGTGGACGCAGCGGTGGGGCCTAGCGTAGGGGTGAGGGGGGGTGGGGGGTGGGGGTTGGGGGTAGGGAGGGGACGCTACATCCGGGTATTGTCCCCCACTGGACGTGTGCCCGACACGACCCGGCGGTCAGGTTGGCGTCCCGGTCTGCTCTGGGAGCCGCGGTTCTTCCTCATAGAAGTTGCAACGGCGCCGCGCCGCCGCCGGCGTCAGGCTGCTTCCGCAAGGCTCGTCTCTGACGTTAATGTGTGTGTTGGGGGGTGGGTGGGGTGGAAGGGGAAGTCACACGGCCGCGCTGCACTCTGTAAAAAGTTTTCAACTCTAAATCACTGTCAGAAATCTCCACGGTAATTAGTACGGTATTTCCCCGTTAATTTTTTACCTGGTCCGGACCGTTTTTATTGGGTACGGTTCGTCCGTACTACCTATGACCGTATATTTCACATGGGCCTATATTTCAGCTTTTTACGAAGTTTCAAGAAACTGAAACTACGGAACTGGTCACGGAAAACGAAAAACACGGTAATTTTATAGGTACGGTCGTCTCGTCACCAAACAAAACGGTTTTACCGTAGTATCTGGGGCATGGGGGTACGGAATTTTTAACAGTGAATGACGACGTACGAAAAATGTTGTAAAATTACGACAACCCATTCTCACTCGTATATGAAGTTGATATATCGTAGATATAGCGTAGAGCTTTTAATTTTACAATTTGAAATTGTAATTGTACAACTTCGCTTCGTGGAAAATTTTCCCGCAAACTCACGATTATTTTTTCTCGGTGCCTGAAGTGTCGTCTGGTCTGACACCGTCTGACACCCACTGTGGAAAAAGTAGTCGTAAATTTTCGATTTCTGATGATGGCAAAAAGTTATAAATTTACGAGCGCAGTCGTTAATTTACGACAGCAAATTCTTACTCGTTGACAAAAACTTAGTCGACACTCGACACATGGTCTAAAAAAATTATCGTAACAATAATAAAACTGAATGTTTTAGCTTTACGATATTTATCATGGAAAATTTTCTCGTAACCGTACCAAATATTTTTCAGTGCCCGCGACTGAAAAGACCTGTCGCGCTCTGCAGATGGCCGAGCGCGCACCTGCAGGTGCAGCGGGTCGCGCGGCCGGCGTGTAAGTGCACATCCATGTCAGGAGGGTGGGGGAGGAGGCGGGGACTAGAGTTGTCGCGGGCGACCGGCAGAACGTCAATTAGCACACTTGCAGGCCTCACTCTACAAGAGAGTGAGTATAGGCGTTCGCAGAACCACAAGTTTGTTGTGAATAATTTGCCGCAACGCGAACATGTTTGTGGAAAACATTGCTCGTCTACTAGAAGTAAGTATCATCTCTACCCGTTCGGATTTCTATATAGAAAGTTTAAATCTCGAGTGAATCTATCAGTTATGGCTGTGACATACAGTGGACTTACTCATGCTTGGAGAATTTGGCTCTTATTTAGTCCAAAAATCTCGGCATGTTTATACGAAACTATATCTCTCCTTGTTACTGCAACAGTGACAATGCCTTTCCTGCGTTTCCCTCGCTTAAAGTTGTTTTTTTTTTCCTTACGTGCTTTTTTTTCGCTCCCACCGCGTTTGGCGCGCTCAGGCAGGTTTTTTACGTTGAAGAGGGACGAAAAGAAAAAAAAAATAATCATAATTTTGTAAGTCCCCCGCGGCTCTCGGTATAACTGCACCCAATCCCGGGCAAGGCTCTTTCCGCAGGAATATTCTCGCACGACACCTCCCGCCCCGCTCCGCCCCGCACCCGGGCGGCAGGTGGTGCGTGTGAGGGTGGGGGGGGGAAGAGGTGGGGAGAGGAGGGGGTGCCCAAAGAGGCGAGGAAGAGAAGGTGCAAAAGTTGCGGGCGCGGCGAAAAGGTTTTAGGGGCCAGTTTCGTATATTACTGTCCGCCCTGCCGCACCGCGCCGCGTACCGCGAGCCCGCTGCTGCTGCTGCTGCTGCTGCTCCCTGCAATAAGCACAAGCGCGTGGGTACACATGCGTCACTGCAAAGCGGTGTCTAGGGAGGTGAGTGCGCTGTGCGCGGGCCTCCCGGCCCCGCCCCACCCCACCCCGCCCCGCCCCGCCCCGCCTAGCCCTGCCACGCCCCGCGCCCCGTACTGCGGCTTGCTTTGCCTCTCCGCTGCCCTGCTTTCAACAAACACGCCTTAGGGCTGCGCGCGCGTCATCTTTGTACCACCGCAGACTTTCCTCTTTCTCTGTCTCTCCCTTACTCCAACGCCGTGGTCGACACACTCTCTCTCTCTCTTTATCTCTCCGTGCCCTCCATTTTTCTTTTACCTTTCCTTGAAAAAAGCTCCCCGCGGCTGCAGTATCATTCCCTTCTGCTGGCCGCCTGGCGCCGCCTGGCGCCGCCTGCCTGGGCCGGAGCGCTGCTGGTCGCAGAGATGTAGAACGGGTGGGCGCGCTCCGCCCGATTGCCGTCCGAGCGGTGTCGCCGGGTCGCTCGGCCCGACCCGCCTCGTAGTCAACGGGCAGGGCCTCTACCCGGCCCGGCTCCGGAGGCGGGTGGACTGCTCACCCGTCACTTTTTGGCGTGGCGTAGAGTAGTTCAGTAGCTGCATCGTCCAGCCAAGCCAGCAGATCAGCGAGACGAGCGGGCTCAGGCATCCGAAAACGAAAGGTGGGAGGGAGAGAGCTATGGTGCGGTTCGCGCTCTCTCACTCCCACCTGTCGTTTTCGGACGTCTACGAGATCGCTGCTCTGCGAGCGAGCGGCCGGGGCTCCCTCCGATATTTCGGAAGCACTCACAACATTTCGGACGTTAGGATTGCTCGCCCGTTCGCACTCGCTGCCGTGGCCAGCGTTGGGAGACGGGTAGAGCGCGCCCACCCGTTCTACATCTCTGGCTGGTCGTGCCAGTGTTACCCACCGGGGTAGAAAAGGTCGGGAATGACTTCAGGTTACCGCGCTTCATACAGGCTTAACACAAGAGCGCGGAGAAAGTTTTTACACTTCTAAGTGTTCTTATCAATCTTAGGGATGGTTTACTCCTCCGTCGAATACGCAACACCGCATGGAATACTCTCAGCGTAACAATTTAAAAATATAGGGGAGTCCATAATTTCTAGAGACTTCGGACTCCTGCAGGGACATTGTGAAAAAAAAAATATCGGTAAATTTACGACTTTTTTGTAATTTGCGTTTTTGACAAAGAGTTGTTAATTTCCGAGCACAGTCATAGATTTACGACAGTGAATTATTACTTGTCAAATAAAGCTAAGTCAATACACGGAGAAAATAATGATCGTAACACGTTACGTTGCAACAGGAAGTTAACTTTACGACATTGGTCATGGAAAATTTTCCCGTAACCCTCACGAAAATTTCTCTCAGTGGAACTCACCACACCCTAACTGGCAATGTACTTTTTCGTACATGTGAAATGTACGCATATAAACGTGCGGATTTATGTACAAAATCGTGCAGAATTATGTAAAATATTGTGCACAGATCTGCAGAATTTATTACATGTCGAAAAAATGCATAATAATAAACAGATTCATGTACAATATTCTGCATAATTCTGCACGATTTTGTTCATAAATCCACACGTTTATATGCGTACATTTCACATGTACGAAAAAGTATATTGCCAGTTAGCGTGCATCCTTAGGGACAATGTACTTCCCCCTCTCCGAATGGGGGTGTACTGTACCCTAGGTATGGTGTTTCTTATTCCCAGGGAGTGCAAATTCTCGATGGATTATGTTCTTCCTCTTTTCGAGGTGGGGGAGTACAAATATGGAGTGCTATTGGAAGAACGCAAGTCCCGCAAGGCGTTCCAATAGCGGGGTACCGCTTTCGCGATTCATACCTCTCTCGGTTGGCTTGCTGTGTTTTCTATCTTTCTCTATTTTCTATTCCTCCCGCGACCCCCCCCCCCCCCACACACACACACACACACTTTTCCCAGATCGCCGCGCTCCCAATCAGCAATCTATGTAATTTCCTGCTCGGATGTGACGGCCGATACAGCCAAACTAGCGCGCCCCCGCGGCCGCGCCCTGGCCTACCGCGCCCCGGCATACCCCGCCCCACCCCACCCCGCCACGCCCCACCGCCTCCCACGCAATAGGCATAGCATTGCGTGCGAGGAGGAAACAACTCTGAATTTCGGAGTACACGTTTTGTAATTTTTTGTGATTTTTCGTGAAATTTTGGAAATTTATGAGAATTGTCGTTACAAACTGTTTGTGTATTCCACTTGAACTTTACCTAGATTTTGTGAAATTTTGTGATTTTTTCTAATTTATCTTGAATTTTTCTGCATTTTTGTGAATTTTTGAGCATTTTGTAGAATTTTTCTTAAATTCTTGAATTGCGAGATGAATAGAAATTTCAGAGTCTTTTCCTCCACAATTGCGTGATGTGCGGAAGGGAGAAACGCGTTTTGCGATTTTCATCTGTTTGGTGAAGGTTGGTGGTGAACCTAGCCTACCATGGACTCCACCGCGGCCTCCTGAGTGATATAGAAGGCAGTCATGCTCCTTGACGAGAGTGGGTCCAAGTGAAAGAAACCTAATGCGTTCAAGAAGGTAGTCTATATGAAAGGCTCACGACTCTTTTATAAAATCTTACTTAAAAACGCTGTTATAACAGTTCGTAACAGCGTTTATAACTGGGCAATTACAGAGTAATTTCTGAGTAATCACTGAGTAATAAATGCATAATAACATGTAATAAGAGGCCTTTTATAAGAAAATAATAAGTTTCAAATAAAGTTTTTATAACATTTTCATAAAATGTTATACAAGCCATTTTACGAGGGTCTTTGCCCTTCGCCATGACCTCCACAGGCGCGGATTAAGATCCGACTGGATGCGGGGTGGCGTACCCTAGGTTGCCTAGCCGACATACAGGGGTTTTGTCGCGCTATTTGCCTATACTTTGTAGGCGGCTACACACTAAATGGAAAGGGACAATTTTGCTCCAAGATATGTTGCGTTTTTGTGCACACCAATACCTTTTGACAAATTTGTACAATAATTTTAGACGATTTTTAATATTTCGGAGGCAAATTGTCTCAATTATGTGGGACAATTTGTCACAAGAAAACGATGTCCAAAAACGCAACGTTGTCTATGGGACAAGATTGTCCTTTCTCATTTAGAGTGTATCTTGTGACAAAAATAGGGGTGGGGGGCGATCACCCCCCCCCCCCCTATGTCCATGTCCACTATAACGTCCACCACGGTCTCCACCATGGCCTTCGCCACGACCTCCACGCTATCGTTCCACTACAGCGTCCACCACGGCCTCCACTATGGCCTTCAAGTACAAGCGTCCACCACGGCCTCCACCGGGCAGCGTCCTGCCCACCCGCGGCCTCGGCGAGCCTCGGAGTATCCGCGAGCAGTACGGGGTGGTCGGGCGAGGGTCGCTGCGCGTTGCAACATTGTGGTCTCGGCCGGGTCCACCATATCCACCAGCTCTTCTTGCCGCCTTAATCCCGAGTGCGGTCCAGCTCAGCCTCCCGTGGCCTCGGCCAGGCCTCGGCCCCGGCGCCCTGCAGGGCAGCAGCGGTCGCCGCCTCCTCAAAGTGCAATGGGATGATCTCTGCCATGTACCGCGGTCTCGACGGCGGTGGGAGGAGCGCGGTCAGGACTACAACCCGGTCGTCGCGCTGCACCCCGCGCGCACAGTCCTGCAGAGTTCAAGCACGGCAAGAAGAGCACGACCTGCTTGAGGTGCGTCGGGCTCAGTCGCAGACGGAGATAATGCGGCTTAAATGCCCTGCCGGAGATAAGTGTCGCTGCTGTCTTGTTGCTTCCCTCGTATCCCTATCTATCTCTCACTCGCTCTCTCGCAATTCCTTACTTTCTCGCTCTCTTTGCCACTAATCCTGTCAAGTAAGTAGCGGCTCAGAGCAGGAGTCACCTCCCCTCTAAGAGGACGGACGTTTTGGCGTTTAACTGAGACGGGCCGGCTGCACCCGCTGTGTCTCTCTATCTTCCCTCCTTCGGCTCTCTCTCTCTCTCTCTCTCTCTCTCTCTCTCTCTCTCTCTCTCTCTCTCTCTTCGTGCGACCCACTCTCCTCGTCTCACTCCCTTCCTTGCGCACGGAAGAACCTTAAGCCTCCTCGCTGACTTTACGACGCCGTCACAAGCAGACGTCTGCCATCTTTATCATTTTCCCCTCCGCCATTCCTCGCCTTTCATTAATTTTGCGTTTATTATTCCTCGATTTGCGGAAACCCGAGCCATAAATCGTCATTACATTTATTCTCTTGTATTTTAAACTTGCCGAGCGAAAGTCGCGCGCGAGCTATTGATTTTGCGGGCCTCGGCTCGGCACCTCATTCCTCCTCCGCGGAGTGCATGGCTCTCGTGGTGCGCCTCTGTCTGTCTGTCTGTCTGTCTGTCTGTCTGTCTGTCTCTCTCACTCTCTCTCTCTCTCTCTCTCTCTCTCTCTCTCTCTCTCTCTCTCTCTCTCCCTTCTCCCCCTCTCTCTCTTACGGCGTTGAATGATGCTGGCCCCAGAGGAAGCGGTCGAGGAGGCGCGGCCCGAACCGCCATTCTCAAATAATTGAAGTGTTTCATTAGTGGGCGATGGACTCGGAATTACTCAATTATACATTTATTTTGGCGGCGGTGCGCTGTCCGATGAGTTGGCGGTCTCATTAATGCGAGCGTCTCCCACACTCTCAAAACCTCTCTGTCTATCTGTCTGTCTGTCTCTGCCCGTTTTTTTTCTTTTTTTTCGCCCATGAAGCAGGAGGTATTGCTTGGGATCGAGTTCAGAACTCGACGAAGTACACTCCACATAATTTCCCGCGAAAATATTTTTGCAGACCAGTCAAGAGGTGTAATAGAGAGACCCATGGAAGGTTTCGCCCATAACCATGGTGGCGCTAATGCCCCAACTCAAAAAAGCAAAGATAGGCCATGAGAGAAGGGCGCCCGGCTGGCTAGCTGCCGTGCTGGGCGGCTGCGCTGAGCGTGTAGAACTACTCAAATAAACGCCAAAACAAACTGAGGGAGGTAAGGAGGTGGGAGGTGGGAAAGGAGGGGGTCCGATCGGTCTAATGCGCATCGGCTCAGCCCCGGCAGCCAGCCAGCCGGCCAGCCATCAGGCAGCCAGCCCGGGCGGCGTCTCCGCCGCGCGCGTTTTCTGAGTTTGAACCCCTCGGATATACCGTATTTCTTTCAAGCAAATCTTTCAAAACTGCGATAGACCTTCATTTGCGTCTCCCAGCTGGTCCCCCAGTTGGCAGGTCACGCTACGGGGGAGGTCCCGCTTCTTCTCCAGGGCGCCCTTATCTCATGGATAGGCCTTAGCACTTTTACAATTGGTGCTGCTATAGTATTAGTGCTACAGGGCATTGAAAAACTAGCACTTCTTCACAAGCACTAATATGCCCGCATAGTAGAACTTTCACGAAGTGTCGGCTCGACAAATTTTGTGTGTCAGATAAACAGTTTTGGGCCTTCTGAAGCCCTGTGACAACATATCGGAAGCTCGACAAAAATTTTGTATAGAACCAGTTTAGGTGTATTGCGGTTGGGACTTTTGGAATAGATCGAACGTCGGTATAGATGGGATGTTTTGGGAAAAGATGGAATATTTGCAATACTTTTGATGAAATATCCGATGTGTACATGGACTAGTCGAACAGTCGGGAAAAACCTGAAAAAATGATGGAAAATGACAGGAGCTACAATGTGCAGTGCAGACAACAACACGTGTTGTCGATTTTTCGTGTATACTCGATTTAATTGAGGAAACTGCGCTTGTGCCTTCTTTTTTTAAAGTGGCATTGTAACGAGTAAAATTTGTCTCGAAACAAGCTTTTCTTTTTTTTCGACGAAATCAAATCAAGCGCAAAGTACTCATGTCAAGAACATGCTTTTCTCGTGTGTGGGAACCAGTGGGAACGCTGTCCTATACCGTTTCTTCCAGTGTCGCCAATAACGTCGCCAAGTCTGTTCTCACACGATTGACTTTGCTGTAAGTGTCGAGTATTTCGCGTCCGCAGCGTGTTGCCGCTCGCACTGTGTGCGGCGCTGCTGCTGCTCGACCCCAAGTGCGCTGTAATCTGGATCACCCGTCAACGTCACCGCGGGGTGGGGCGGGGCCCGGGGAACGCCGCCATGGGGACCTCGCGCGGCTCGATATCAAATCGCTCAGCCAACAAAACGTGGGGGAATACACACCATTACATCCTTGATCACAACAGTGATAAATGAGAGCACATGCCCCCTGCCCCCCCCCCTTCCCACCCCACTCTGCCGCCGCCGCTTCCATCACACATCTCTCTTTTACCACCCTGCTGGCTGCTTTTGCCCCCGCCCTTGCTTGCCCTCTCCTCCGATCGACGCCTATGTCTATGTATGCATGTATGTGCGTACGTGTGTGTGGGGGTGTTTTTTCCGCCCTGTGTGAGGACACATAACAGAGGCCCCTACTGCCTCGCCCCGCCCCGCCCCGCCCCGCCCCACCCCGCCCCACCCCGCCCCGCCCCGCCCCGCCCCGCCCCGCCCCGCCCCGCCCCGCCCCGCCCCGCCCCGCCCCGCCCCGCCCCCGCCCCGCCCGTCACCATGAGGCCGCCGCTGTGCCCGCGCTCGCGCCAGGCAGAGGCGGGCTGGCCTGATGCTTCGCGCTGTAGATGTCGTCCCGAAACGTTCTCGATAAATCAGCAAGGCGATGATTTACTACTCCCACTCCTTCCTCCTCCTCTACCTTCCCCCCACTCTTCGCGGTGTGTGTATGTGTGTGTGTGTGACGGGGTGTTCGAGCGCGTACGCACCACGCTGCTAGATGCACCTCAGCTCCAAAAAGCCGAAAATAAAAGGCCCAGAGGGCGCTAAAGTGTGTATGTGCGTGAGAGAGAGAGAGATGCAAGGGAGGTGGTAGAGGGAGAAAGAGTACCTGTGTGTCTGAGAGAGCTAAGAAATAAAATAGCTCGCTTGCTTTGAACCAGCCACGACAGCCTCGTAGCGTCCGACTGCACTGGTGAAACTAAGGCGTAAGTGTTCTCTTGAATACGCTTGAAGGCATTACTCTTGAAATCAAGCGTACGAAAGAAATTCTCCCATACATTTACATAGGGCGAATAGGAGCGGATAGACCCATTACGCTTGATCTCAAGCGTAATCTCAGTACTCTTGAAAACGGGGAGTAAGACTACGCCTTTGTTTTACCAGTGTGCGTATATTCACACTGCGACCCGTCGTACATCATGAAAGAAACATAAAGCGCCATTAATTAATGCAGAATTAATATATATCGTTTGTTTGTTTTCAAAAATTCCATCTTTCGAACAAGATCAACCATACGAAATGTGTACAATGACTTTTTTGACTTTCGATTTTTTTAAAAAAATTCCTTGATTTTTAAAAGAAAATTTCAATTACCATTCGATAAACTTTGATCTTTTCCTCCTATTTTTTATTTCAGTTATTTTCATTTGTTCTCAATATTTCGGAATTTTCGTTGGTTTCCTTCTTAACTTTTAAAAAATTCTTTTTCTTTATTTTTTGAATGATTATTTGTTGCCTGAACAATGATTTGGCGAAATAACTTCCCCCTCGAATTTTCCAGCCACCGTCCCCTGGCCATTCTCAGTGCGTCCCTACCGTTTTGTCGCGCCTTCGAAGGCTGCCTGACTATCTATCCGCCTATACATGTCCCCCGATCTATACATTATTCTTCCGTCTATCCTCCGGGCCATCTATCCTCGCCTAACGACCCTGCGCTCGCGCGCGGGGCATTAGCCATGCAAGGAAAAAAGAGCGGAATGAGGGAGTAAATGGAGGATCGGCAGAGGGGCGCCATTCGGCAGCGGCGCTCCGCCGATGGACTGACCGCTCACCTCTCTCAGATTAAAAAAAGGGGGGAAAGACTCCCATTTCCTCGATTTTCGGATTTCGCTCGACTTGACCGGCACAGTCACGAATCCCATATTATCCTCCACGGAGCGAGTCGGTGTGGCGGAGGAGAGGGGGAGGGTTGGAGGGGGGGGGGGGCCGCGCCTGTGATGGCTATCTGGCGCCGAATGAGGGGGAGGGGGGAAGGGGAGTTGGAAAAGCAGGCAGCAGAAATCTGAAGGTGAAAGGACATTGGGGTCGAAAGGGGCGGCGGACTTCTGGTCTGGGGTGGCGTGAGGAGGTGGGGTGAGGCGGGGCGGGGCGAGGCGGGGTGGGGCGCGGCGGGGCGGGGTGGGGCGAGGTGGTCACGCAGCGACTGTGGCCGCGCCAGGTGAGAGTGTGTGGGAAGGAAGGTGGAGGGAGGGGCGCAAAAACAGAGTCGGGACACTCCGCGAATGAGAGAAAGTAAAGTCTGCGGCGTGGCAACTCGCGCGCGAACAACGCGGAAAAAAAATAAATAAAAAGAACAGGATTATAACATCCAGAAAACGTCGAGATGTTGCTGACTTAATGTTTTTCTTTAACTCCTAAGACGGGGGTATACTATTAGTATTCCGCCTGGAGGAGGTTTGTGCTAAGAGCCTACTGCCCAGCCCAGCGGTAGTGAGTGGGTCGGGGAGGACGGCCCCGTAGCGCCGCCCCCTGGGGTCCCCCGGCGGGGTGCTGCTGATGCTGGAGCGCGCGCGGCAAGTGACCACATCCGGTCCGGTTTCCATCGCCGTCGGCTCATTTGCATAACAATTTATTTAGACCCGGCGGCGGGCAGCCACCCACAGCGCGCTGCGCCGCGCTGCGCCGCGCTCCGCCACGCCGCCTTATCAAATTATCTACCACCCCGCTGCGGCGCCATCACCTGCCGGCCCGTGAGGCCCCGTCCGCTCTCTCTCTCTCTCTCTCTCTCTCTCTCCCTCTCTCTCTCTCTCTCTCTCTCTCTCTCTCTCCCACTCTCTCTCTCTCTCTCTCTCTCTCTCTCTCTCTCTCTCTCTCTCTCTCTCTCCCTCCCCCCCCCCTCTCTCTCTCTCTCTCTCTCTCTCTCTCTCTCTCTCTCTCTCTCTCACTCTCTATCCGTCTCTCTATCTGTCTCTCTCTCATTCTCTCTATCCTTCTCTCTCTCTCTCTCTCTCTCTCTCTCTCTCTCTCTCTCTCTCTCTCTCTCTCTCTCCACACTCCCCCTCCCCTTGCTCCTCTCTCTCTCACTCTCTCTCTCTCTCTCTCTCTCTCTCTCTCTCTCTCTCTCTCTATCTGTCTCTCTCTCGTTCTCTCTATCCTTCTCTCTCTCTCTCATTCTCTCTATCTGTCTCTCACTCTCTCCACACTCCCCCTCTCCCTGCTCCTCTGTCTCTGTCGCACTCATTAGGCGGTGCGGCTTACGCCCGCTGCTGACCGCAAATAAAGGCTGCGCGCGTGCTGTTGTGCCCCTGACGCGGCCCGCGGCCGGCAGATGGCCCTGTGGGGCCCTGGGAGCTTGACCATGACGCGCCCCACCCGGGCCGGCTCGGTCCGCACGGGTTTCGATTTCAGTCCAACTGGCCGCGGGAATAGAGTGGAAGAGGAGAGGGGTAGTGACAGCGTCACTACACGGGAAAAACAAAGGTAGGACGAGAAGGGTTTTAATGCCTTTACCAAGGCATTAAAAATTAGCACCCCTGCAAAGGCATTAAAACTGCTGAAAGGTGTTAAATTTTAATGCCTTTGGACAATTTCGTGCCTTTGCAAAGGCATTAAAATTTCACACCCCTAGAAAGGCATTAAGTACTACCTTTGTTTTTCCAGTGTACACGGGAAAAATGGCGGCTATATTTTACCATTTCACGTAGAAAAATATCTCCGTTCATTTTCAATTTGTTTAATGTCTCTACGCTTAGCAATATGTATAATGAAAATTTACGACAGAGGCCATTCTTGCTTGTAAATGAGTTCTGCAAGGAAGCTAATTTGGCTTACATTTGGTTATCAAAAATCTTTTATACATTTCTCTTGTGTAAGACAGGCTCACGGGGACTTTCTCTGTGAGCTGCTGTCAATAAGTTAGTGTTTTTCCTCAACGAGACGTGATCCCTGTAAAGTCGATGAGCCCTGAGAGGCTGCCGCGCGCAAACCACCCCGAGGAGCACGAGTGCCAAGAAGTAAAGCACCACGGTGCTTACGTTTCCTGTGGTCTGCTCCCTCCTCCTCCTCCTCCTCCTCCGTGCGCTGCTAATATCCCCGACGCGACACCCTCGCTCGCGCAGACATTTCCCAAAGATTCCAGTCGACTTCCGCGACACAAACTCTTGGGATTGGCTGGGAGCGGGGAGAGGAAGAGGAGGGGGGGGGGGGGAGAGATCCCGGTCGAGCTGGAAGCAATCAGTCGTGCTTTCATTGACCTCCCCCCGGGTCGCGCGACTCCTTGGTGTGGTGCGCGCCGCCAGCAAATTTGATTGTCGCTTTTATTTTTGCCTGCTCGTGGGAGGCCGTCGAGGAGACCAATATATATCTGCGCCGAGATATGTCGGGTGAGTGTAGAGATGGGGTGGAGTCCTGCCCCGCCACGCCCCGCCACGCCCCGCCACGCCCCGCCACGCCCCGTCACGCCTCGCTACGCCACGCCCGCACCACGCCACGCCCTACCCTGGCGCGACCCACGGGCTGGCCGTTTCGCCTTTTGTCTCCCACGCACACCCCCGAAAATATATGTGAAGTGTAGACTTACTATTGATATTTTCGAGGGGTAAACAACTCTGAATTCGGTGCACAAATTGCGTGAATTTGAATTGAATTTGTCTAAATTGAATTGAATTCGTTTTGAATTAGCTTTGAATTTTTTGAATTTATTGCAAAGTTTTTTTTTGAAATTATTGTGATCTTTTTGTGAATTTACTTGAATTCGTTTCAAATTCGGGGATGCCCCAGAAAATACACGCACATCTGATCCAAATTATTCTCTCAATTACATGATTAAATAGGATTTTTAGTAAATTATTGTGAATGATTTCTATTTATTCCAAATTATTGGAAATTAACTTGCAACCGCGCAAAATAATCACAATTATTTCAATTATTTTTTAAAACTTTTCAGAAACAAATTTTGCGTGAAAACATGGAAAATTTTTGCGGCAGTAAACCTCCCGAAGGAGGTTGCGGTTCCCGCCAGGCACAGGGCTTTTACCCCCTGTGGCAGCCAACTGCTTCGGTGTTCCATGGGAACCGGCGCTTTGCTGACTGCGATCCTATCGCGCAATTCGACAGATTTGATCCCCGTACCACCATTGGCCTACCCCTAGAGGTACGAGCGGTGTCAAGGGCGTTAGACTTCCTGATCCCAGTTTCAGAGGCCTTACCTCAGAGGGGTACGCGGGATTCGAACCCACAACCCCGAGTGCCGACACGTAGCCAGAACAGGAAGCGACCCAACGCCCAGAGCCACCGAGCCAACGGCGGTGAGACGTGTTTAACTTCTATTTGACCTGCCATCCCGCTGCGGCCAAAGGGAATGTCCAGCGCGAAAAACACTTTCTCGAGTGGAAGTCGAACTTCGGACCACTCAGTTCGGTGTTGCGCGCTCTACCAACTGAGCCACGACGCCACGTTGACTGTACAGTGCGACGGGTTAGAGCTGTATTTGCCGCGTATCCTGCAGCGTCCAGCCAGGAGGACAGGGCAAATACAACTCGAACCCGTCGCACTGAACAGACATCGTGGCGTCGTGGCTCAGTTGATAGAGCGCGCAACACCGAACCGAGTGGGCCGAAGTTCGACTCCCACTTGGGAAAGTGTTTTTCGCGCTTGACATTCCCTTTGGCCGCAGCTGGATGGCAGGTCAAATAGAAGTTTAACTCGTCTCACCGCCGTTGGCTCGGTGGCTCTGGGCGTTGGGTCGCTTCCTGTTCTGGCTACGTGTCGGCACTCGGGGTTGTGGGTTCGAATCCCGCGTACCCCTCTGAGGTAAGGCCTCTGAAACTGGGTTCAGGAAGTCTAACGCTCTTGACACCGCTCGTACCTCTAGGGGTAGGCCAATGGTGGTACGGGGATCAAATCTGTCGAATTGCGCGATAGGATCGCAGTCAGCAAAGCGCCGGTTCCCATGGAACACCGAAGCAGTTGGCTGCCACAGGGGGTAAAAGCCCTGTGCCTGGCGGGAACCGCAACCTCCTTCGGGAGGTTTACTGCCGCAAAAATTTTCCATGTTTTCACGCAAAATTTGTTTCTGAAAAGTTTTAAAAAATAATTGAAATAATTGTGATTATTTTGCGCGGTTGCAAGTTAATTTCCAATAATTTGGAATAAATAGAAATCATTCACAATAATTTACTAAAAATCCTATTTAATCATGTAATTGAGAGAATAATTTGGATCAGATGTGCGTGTATTTTCTGAGGTCATTCCTTAAATTCGTTTGAATTTGTTTTGAATTCGCGTGAATTAGTTTTGAATTCGCGTGAATTAGTTTGAATTAGTGTGAATTTTGAATTAGTGGTGTACATCAAAATTCGGAGTTATTTACCCCTCGGATATTTTAAAGTTCTATTTAAAATCTCTGTTGCAAATTTGCGAAAGGCCATTCTTACCGTCTGGTAAATCTTAACCCGATATGCAGTACTTGTGATTTCGCAATTTCATATTGTACCTGTGCAACATGCTTTGTGTAAAATTTTCCAGGTTGGCTAAAATTACCCACGGTACGCATGCGTAATGTGGATGGTATCGACGCTTGCTTACTGGAGTAAAATCTCCAAGGGATACAACTCGAAAAAAATCGTGAATTCACATAAATACAAATGTATATGTACAAAAATTTAAGGGATACACGCAAAATACAAGAGAATTAATGAGAATACAACGTAATAGCTAAAATGCTAATCAAAAATACAAGAAAAATTCCGAAAAATACACGAGAAATATTATAAATACAAAGTAAGTGTGCGCAGAAACATGAGCTTGCCGCATTTTTCTCCTAAAAGTCGTTCGTTGATACCGCTTCTTCACACAGGTGTATCGTTGGCAATATTTGCCTACGTCTCTCTGCTGACTGCAATCGGACGACAGCGGTGCGCAAGGCGAGGAGTGGCGAGGGCGCCTGAGGGGTAGGCAGCACGCCCGCTCCCCAGTCGCACGGTGGCCTATCTGCCCGGCGCTCCGTCCACGGAGAGGAGTGTCCCGTGGTGGACGTGGTCGGCCCGCCCCGCCCGGGACAAAAGGACCGTCCTCCGGCGTCCTTCTTTTTAAAGGAGGACCGAATGGGTTGGGAAAGGGAATAAAGCGAAAGAAATAATAAGAGAGAAGTAACGGAGGTATTCTGGGGAGCGCGGGAACGAAGTGATGGAGAAGCACAACATGTGCGACGCGCTTGTGAAGTAGTGCGGGGAGGGACACACTGTGAAAAATAAAATGAAACGGTGACTTATTGAATAGCGTGGCGAGGACCGGTGCGGCGGCGGCGGGGCGGAAGTGGACCTCCGATAAAAGCTTTCGCCCCAGTGTCGAGGGTATATTCCTCATTGAAAGGATAGAATGAGAGAATGAGAGAGAGAGAGAGAGAGAGAGAGAGAGAGAGAGAGAGAGAGAGAGAGAGAGAGAGAGAGAGAGAACGCTGCCCAGGGGGGTTGGCTGTGTCGTTTCCGGGAACAGGTGCGCTGTATGCCAGGTGCAACCGATGTTCGAACTCTTCTGCTGAAAGTCTATTAGCGACCGATTCATATTATTATTCCCGATGATCCGCTATTGGGGAGACGACAGACATCCTTTCTTTTAATTCGTCGGGCGAAGCTTGTTATTCGGCAGATCGTCAAACTTAATTCTTCTTCTCCATTTGCGAACTCAACAAATTAATTGTACAAATGAAAAGTATGAGGTGTTACTGTTGGAGTTGTTTTGTTTCTCTAGAGCGCACACTAAATGGAAAGGGACAAGAAATGTTGCGTTTTTGTGCACACCATCCCTTTTGACAAACTTGTGTAATAATTTGGGACGATTTGTAATAGTTCGGATGCAAATTGTCTCAATTTAGAGGGACGATTTGTCTCAAGTAAACGATGTGTCCAAAAACGCAACATTTTCTGGGACAAAATTGTCCTTTTTCATTTAGAGTGCAGTGACTATGTAACCTTTTTTCCAGTACCTTTGCTTTACTTGTGCGAGTGGACAGGGGTCGTCTCTTAGATTCACTTCTCGGATTGTCTCTGCATGCTCTGTTACGTGTTGGGAGTACAGGAGCATGCAGTGCGGCCCGGCGAGCGTTTTAATCTTCAGGCAGCGGCCCGAGGGCTGGGGGGGGGGTTCTCAATTAGAATGTTAAGCAGAGAAGGGCGCTAGGCGCGCAGGACGCACCACCCGCCGCGCCTCACCCCGCATCACCCCGCCCTACCCCGCCCTGCCCCGCCCTGCCCCGCCCTG
This sequence comes from Frankliniella fusca, assembly GCA_029379305.1. Classification (NCBI taxonomy): domain Eukaryota; kingdom Metazoa; phylum Arthropoda; class Insecta; order Thysanoptera; family Thripidae; genus Frankliniella; species Frankliniella fusca. Next base: position 299,713 of record JAHWGI010001074.1, read on the forward strand.
CCCCGCCCTACCCCTCCCCACCCCGCCCTGCCCCGCCCTACCCCTCCCCACCCCTCCCTGCCCCGCCCTACCCCTCCCCACCCCTCCCTGCCCCGCCCTACCCCTCCCCACCCCGCCCTGCCCCGCCCTACCCCTCCCCACCCCGCCCTGCCCCGCCCTACCCCTCCCCACCCCGCCCTACCAGTCCTCACCCCGCCCTACCCCTCCCCACCCCTCCCTGCCCCGCCCTACCCCTCCCCACCCCTCCCTGCCCCGCCCTACCCCTCCCCACCCCGCCCTGCCCCGCCCTACCCCTCCCCACCCCGCCCTGCCCCGCCCTGCCCCGCCCTGCCCCGCCCTGCCCCGCCCTACCCCTCCCCACCCCGCCCTGCCCCGCCCTACCCCTCCCCACCCCGCCCTGCCCCGCCCTACCCCTCCCCACCCCGCCCTACCAGTCCTCACCCCGCCCTACCCCTCCCCACCCCTCCCTGCCCCGCCCTACCCCTCCCCACCCCGCCCTGCCCCGCCCTACCCCTCCCTACCCCGCCCGCGCCGGCCGGTCGACCTTGAGAGGGTTGACAGATGCACGCCTGCAGAGGTGTGCGGTGTGAGTTATTGTGTGCGCAGACGAGTTGTTTTAATTTTAATTGACGGGACAAGAAAACTGCATGGTGTTTAACTGGGGGAGGGTTTTATGCGAGGGGGCCTCAACTCACCCAAAATTTGTACACATGATTTCAAGATTTCACATGATTTCACATGATTACACCTCTTATAATTGAAAAGAATAATTCGTAAAGTAAATACAAGCGTATTTAGAGCTTTCTGAGCCTAAAATACGCACTCAAATCAATTTTTTCTGCGATAGATCCACAATTTTTGACAGTGATTTCGAAGATATCAGCGATTGTGTACACATGATTTCAGGAGTTGGGGCCCCCTCGGTTTTATGTTATGCCTTCTCTGTCAGCACAAAAATGTACATATTGTATACACTTTAAATAATGTGTATACATGTCATGTATCATAAAATATATGTGTACAGGACCATGTATGCTTAGATAAATAATGTACACAAGCTTATTTATAGTTCAATAAATGTATACAAATATACATTTTCTAAAATGTACGTGCAATGTAAACTGACGGCTGAATGTGTCTTCCTTACAAAATGTATTATGGGTATGTATGGATGCATTCATAGGGAAGTACAGGTTTATAAATGAATACAAAGCATGTATACATTATTTGAAGTAAACACATGCCATGTGTACTGTATTTCAAGTCTGTAGGATGTATGCCTTTGAATTGACAATTGCTGCTGTCTCGATAGAAACCCGTGTTGGCCGTGCACTGCGCGTCACGAGAGTGTGTGTGTGTGTGTGTGTGTGTGTGTGTGTGTGTGTGTGTGTGTGTGTGTGTGTGTGTGTGTGTGTGTGTGTGTTTCCGTGTGAATCGGACGGCTCTTTGCGAGTCGCGCGTCGTGCTGCCCCCCTGCCCCTATGCAACCGGCACCACCCGCACCACTACCTCAGCGACATTCAAAGGCCAGAAGGCGAAAGACCGCCGCAGGCAAAAGCGGAATGAATAATGCTGGCCCGGGCGGGTCCGGGGCGTGGCGGGGCGCGGCGGGGCGTGGCGGGGCGTGGCGGGGCGTGGCGGGGCGTGGCGGGGCGTGGCCCCACGAGAGCTTCCCATTCAGGAGTTAACAATGCTATTAAATTACCTCTCACCCCGGGGAGGAGGAGCAGGAGGCGGAATATTAGAGGCTGTGGGAGCGGGGCGGGCCGCCGTGGCGCCCAGACAACTGCAAAGGGGTGGAGCGGGGCTGGGCGGGGCGGGGCGGGGCGGGGTGGGGCGGGGTGGGGCGGGGCGGGGCGGGGCGGGGCGGGGCGGGGCGGGGCGGGGCGGGGCTGTATGCGGTGCGTCTGAGGTGCGGTCTGGCCTGACCAGGGGTGGTACATGATAAAGCTTGTCTCGGCGCTCAAAAGAATGGCGCGCGTGCATGAGCACCAGGGACGAGTGCATGAGTGGAATAAATGCAAAGAGAATTTAAATGTCTCCGCGCCAAAGACAGCCGGAGGCCGGGCTGGGCCAGGCGTCCTCCGTGGCGCCAGCGAGGCCCTCTCGCCGACTTCTGAAGACACGTCTAATTGAATCCAGCCCCGTCTCCCCCCTCCCTCCCCCCCTCTCTCTCTCCTTCCCGCCCTCCTCCCCCTGTCTCACTCTCCCCCCAGCTCCTCGCTCTGACTGTCTCTGTGTATGTTTCCACTCACCCTGAAACGACAAGCTGGAAAGACCCGGGAAATTCCCTCGTGGGATAGAGGGGAGAGTTATACGATTGTGACGTGAAGACACATATACGTGACGGTACAACTGCGACTGGGGCGAGATTTTTGTGAAATTCGCCGACCAAACTTAGGATGTCCTTGTCTTGATTTGTCGCGTAATTTCTTAATTGGAAGTATTAACTGTTAAAGAACTATCGCTGCCGCGCCGCGGGTGAGAGTGGTAACGTTTTTGTGGCGTGTCGTGATTCTCGATCGCAGCTAATTTATCCGGGTATTGTGCCCGCTGATGAATTCCTTTTGTCCACCCGCACGGGACAGCCTTGTCCCTGTTCGCTCTCGCTTGACGGCTCCCGTTTTCAGATTCTAATCACAATACTTTTTTTATGTTCTTTTTTCCCCTTGTCCCGTTGTGGTGCGGTTTGCGTAGAGAAAAGACTCGTCGTCTGGCTAAAAATGGCAACTTGAAAAATGATGCCGCCCGACGTGGTTGAATTCAAATGTTCGTGTAATTGGAACAATTTAATTATCCAATGCTCTTATTGTTCGTGTGCCGAATTCTTTAGGAACACTGTGGTGTTCCTTCCGTGGGGTCCATTCGGTCAAGGAGCGTAGATCACACGATTACTGATTACCAGTGATTACCAAGCACCGTAGTGCTGTGCGAATCGAGGTTTTTGGGTCCGAATCGAACCGAATTTTTTCAAACCTCCTTCGAATCGAATCGAATCCGACCAATTAATTTCAGATCGAATCTTACCAAATTAGCGGGCGAATCGAATCGGGTCCAAGTTTGACCCCCCACAAAATTAGATTTACTGAACTAATTTAAATTATATGCTTCAAAATAAAGGCTAGTGGGTCCCACCGTCCCACACATCTTTGCGGGAGCCGTGTAGTGTTATACGTCTAGTGATGGTGGAGCCCTCTTCTTCATTCTTCCTCCGAAGTCGAACGACCCAACCCGTTTAAAAAAGTACTTCCGGCGATGAGGGGGAAACAACTCTGAATTTTTTGTACACCTCATAATCCAGAAACTTTAGTACAATTTAAAATGAATGAGGAAAATTCACAAAAGCTTGACAAACATTCACAAAATAGGGTAAAGTTTAAGCAAAAATTGCCAAAAAACTGTTCCAAAAACTCACAAAATTCTCGAAAATTCACAAAAATCCACATGATTTATACGCCAAAATTCAGAGTTGTTGTTTCCCCCTCGACTTCCGGTTGCCGCTGAGGCAGGCGTTCTGCAGGCACGTTTTGACCGTCTTATAGTCAGCTGATGCGCGTCTCGCGTTACAATGCCGTCACAAGTTAACCGCAGAGTCGGTGCGCCGGTGCGGTGACGGGAGTGGTGACGGCACAACGGCGGTCGCGGTGATTGCGGTGCGGTGGCTTGATTTGACTGTTGAGACGGTTGCCATGGTGACCGTCGGGCTGCCTATACCGCCGGGGAGGGGGCTAATTATCTCCTGATAGATTGGCGGACCGTGACCGATGCTCTGGAACAGGCTGGCCCCCGCCACTACTGCTTCGCTTGGTGCCACCCTCCCCCTGAGCGGGGAGGGGCTGGGCTGGTCCCCACTGCGACGTCGAGTAACACTGTGCAGCCTCGCTTTTACGCCCGACGTGTCCTCCACCAGGTTTACTACCTCCTCCCCCCCGCCTCTCTCTCTCTCTCTCTCTCTCTCTCTCTCTCTCTCTCTCTCTCTCTCTCTTGCTGCAAGTTATAACGTCCTCAGAGATGAGCTGCCCGTCAAATACTCCTACTCACGTACGAATCTCACCCTCCCCCCCCCCTCTCTCTCTCTCTTTCTCTCTGTCTCTCTCTCTCTCTGTCTGTCTCTCTGTCTCTCTCTCTCTCTGCCGTGGGCCGTGGGGCTCCACAGCCCTTTTTGAGGATCCTCAATAAAATTCTAAAATTTCTGAAATTCTCTCACTCCTGCACTGTAAAATTTTTTGTTGTTGATCAACAGCAAAAGTGTTGTTAACTTATTAAACAACATTTGTCGTTAAAAAAACAAACTTTTTGTCAAAGGTCAAGAGTTCAAAAAATTTCTTTTTTTCAAAAAAGTGTTTTGGTCTCATTACTGCGCAGAAAGGTTATTAATTACAAACTTCACTGTTCTCCGACAAAATGTGCTAGTTAAAAAGTTAACAACAATTTTGTTGTCACGTTATAACACATCCATACCGTTCCATACACATCAGTTTTTTGCATGGGGCCATATGGTAAGAACATTCGGATATTTTTAAGTGTGATACTAAAAACAACTCATTTGTTCGAGAACAAGGTGCTCGACGTGCAACCTCTTGTCTCCTGACAACTATTTTTTACAGTGTGCTCCAACTTAAATTTTCATTTGGAAAGTTTGTGAATTTTTCTGATGAAATATACTGACATTTAATTTCGAACGATGTGTCGTATTTTTGAGTCGTCGAGCTTATTTTCGTCCGCGATAAATTCATATTTTCCTTCCAATATAAGGTGGAGCTGTTCGCGCCCCCGCCCCGCGCGGGTTCGTGTCTGAGACCCGCAGAGGCGCCCCGCCCCGCGCCGCCACCTTGGTGGTAAAATTGAGCGCCAAATAGGATCAGGCTTGTTTCTGCTCATACTTTTTCGGATTGCGGCGCCGGTCGGGCGACACGACACCGTGGCTGTGGCGCTGCAGCTGAAAATTACGGCCCGCAGAGAGCGCCGCCGCTGCGGACTTCGTCGCGAAGCGCGGAAAGGGGGAGTGCTCCTCGCGGTGGGGTTGCTGAAAGCGGTAGACAAGAATAAAATATTTGGTATCATCAATAAACCGCAATAGACTGCAAAAGTTGGTTATTTTTTATTTATTTATTTTTAAATCGGAGGAACGGGTTGACTTACTCTCACGTATATGTAATGTAAATCTTTCCCACAGGACGTTTCGTCGATCGTCATGCGGGATGGCCCCGAGCGTGAGAGAGAGAGAGAGAGAGAGAGACAGAGAGAGAGAGAGAGAGAGAGAGGGGATAGGGGAGAGAGGCGTTGACAAATACCGGCGCGGCAGATGCTCAGTTTGATGGCGCGGATTAACACGCTGAGCGCCGCAACTGGAATTGACAGCGCGGGAAGCAATTTATACCTGAGGCTGACCTGGCTCCGCTCCGCCCTGCCCCTCCCCTCCCCCCTCCCCCTCCCCCGCACCTCATATAGGACTCGCTCTGCAATCAGGATTCGCGATCATCGGGAGCGGTGCGGGCCCAGCGCCGTTTCGCAAATGATTTGCGTAAAATAATTGACAGGTTTCTCATACAAGAACGGAGCTCTGTAAAAAAAAGAAAAAAAATAAGTCGTGGAGTCGGGTACGTTGATGTTAACTCCGTGATGCGTATTTCGATATGTTTGATACGACATTTGCGTACTGAACTAGAATGCTGACCACGTGTGTCAGTGTGTTACCAGCTCGGTGAGACGCGCAGGATATTGAACACGGAAAAGTGTGCTTGCTAGTTGAACCCTCTCAAAATGTTCAAACATTGTCGCGAACTCATGAATACGGCAAAAACGAGCCCTGGTGTACCACGGGAATTTGCACATTCCCAGGGGGTCAGAGATGTAGAACGGGTGGGCGCGCTCCGCCCGATTGCCGTCCGAGCGGTGTCGCCGGGTCGCTCGGCCCGACCCGCCTCGTAGTCAACGGGCAGGGCCTCTACCCGGCCCGGCTCCGGAGGCGGGTGGACTGCTCACCCGTCACTTTTTGGCGTGGCGTAGAGTAGTTCAGTAGCTGCATCGTCCAGCCAAGCCAGCAGATCAGCGAGACGAGCGGGCTCAGGCATCCGAAAACGAAAGGTGGGAGGGAGAGAGCTATGGTGCGGTTCGCGCTCTCTCACTCCCACCTGTCGTTTTCGGACGTCTACGAGATCGCTGCTCTGCGAGCGAGCGGCCGGGGCTCCCTCCGATATTTCGGAAGCACTCACAACATTTCGGACGTTAGGATTGCTCGCCCGTTCGCACTCGCTGCCGTGGCCAGCGTTGGGAGACGGGTAGAGCGCGCCCACCCGTTCTACATCTCTGCAGGGGGTATCATTTTTCCCAGGGAATGTCCTGGGTTTGCTAGGCAAGAAAATCCTGGGAATGAAGCGCTCGGTAAAAACAAGCCCCGGTATTCCCAGGGTAACTGGAAACCAGGAGATCCCCTGGAAATGATTTCCCTGGACCCTGGACTGGATTTTCCAGGAGATCCCCTGGAAATGATTTCCGGGAGATCCCCTGGAAAATCCAGTCCAGGGTTTACCCTGGGATTGCCAGGGGTTGCCCTGGGATGCCCTCAGATCCCCAGGTGATGCCCTGGAAATTACTTCCAGGGCATATCTCCTTGTTTCCAATTACTTTGGGAATCCCAGAGCTTGTTTTTACCGTGCATTGAGCAATTTCATGTCCTTGCCAGTTGGACACTTAACATGACAGTGCATGAGGTAGCAAGGGCTCGGTGGTGAAAGGTTGATCGATGCACCAGGTGTATGTTTCTGACGCGCCCGCGCGCCCACTACTTTTGAAGCAGCTCGGGAGTAGTTACAGGGGCGGGGCGTTACACTCCGTGCGCGGTGTTGAAGTTGGCTCTGCGTTTGTTTCGCGTGCCCGCCGTATTGAGCGCTGCTGTCGCGACTGGCTGAGTTATCACCAAACAAATTAAAAGCGGCCAACTGTTGTGAACGAAATTGTTGTCCACACAGTGACATGACAACGTGCCCCCCCCCCCCCTCCCCCACTCCCCCTGGCGGCCGGGGAGACGATTTAATACTGGGCCGCGTGGCCCGCGGGCTTTAACGACCGCGCGGTGGTTTAGTTGGCTCGACCAATTACGCAAATTGCTTCGGCCGCGCCGGAGGAAAAGTTTTCGGCTTTCTGCTATATGCGGCGATCCGGAAGCCGGAAGCACCGCGGAAGGGATTAAAAGTGCGGCAGTCGCTGCACGCGCGGCGCCGGTGCATGCAGTGCTGTGATGCCGGATACGGAAAGTAGTGCCCTGCATGCTGCGGGCGGGCGGTCTGTACTGCTGCTCAGCGCAGGTGATTTGGTTGAGGGTGGGGAGGCAGTGGACTAGATTTTAGTTCCATACCCCTTTATGAAAAATTGTTGGAAGTTCTAAGGGGAAAAATTCTTTAAGCGTCTGGTGAAAGTATATACACACCACGAGAAATTCAGATTGTTGCAACAATCATACCAGAGACGACAACTCGAAATATTGTTGAGCCCACACTCAGATGGTTATTCAACTACGAAAATGGTTGGGCTAGCTGTTTTTGTCGTTGGCACAACCTTATGCGAGTTGCTGCAACCATAATGTGTATGATTATATCCCTGGCCTACCAGATTTGTGGTACACATCTTAAGATGGTTGCTGCAAGGGTGCACTGGAAAAACAAAGCTGCTATCTAATTCCTTTTTAGAGGCGTTAGTGAAATATTGCCTTTACAAAGGCGCTACATGCCTGTAAAGGTGCTATTGCAGTAGTGCCTTTAAAATGCATCATATCGCACATTTGTTTTTTTCAGTGTGCACTTAAGAATGTTCAAATTACAATGCGTTCGTTTCGAGTTGAAACTCCTTGAGTGAGAATGAATCGTAATAAATTAACACACCCGAAAAATTCCGGTCTTGATTCAAGAACAGTACAGTACCTTACTGGGAACGCTGCTCCCAATTTCAGAAATTTATTTTAGTTTGAAGACGAAATGCACCCTTCGAAGCAAATGTTTAATGAAAATTTAAGGAGACGAACACTTTTGTCCGGGCGCAGTGCATTTTGAAAATAGTACCTGACGAAATAATAAACAGAAAGCTAGTAAATTCTAACGTACACAGCCTGGTATAAATCATGTGGTACATTTTTCGCAGCATCACTGCATGTAAGGGACTCAGGGCGTCGCAGAAGCAGGAGGCGAGGACAGGCAGGGAATTCCCCGCGCGCTCCGCCATTTTGTCAAGCGCGGACGCAAAACGCGAGATAAGGCTGCTGATGGAATGTCATGCAGACGCTTGGATAGAGAAGAAGAAGACGGGGGGAATGTTGCCTCTGACAGGGACGGATTGGAAAAAAAATGAAGGAGAGACAGGGTGTTGCCTAGTGGCGCCTCTAGTATCGAAGCGTAACAAGCAGGGGTGGGATGCGGGCGGGGTGGGGCGGGGCGGGGCGGGGCGGGGCGGGGCGGGGCGGGGCGGGGCGGGGCGGGGCGGGACGGGGTGGGGCGGGGCGGGGCGGCGGCGCGCATCGGATTTCAAAAAGGGGGACGCGAGCATCGCAAGATTGCAGCGCATCTTCCCCCTGGTGGACGGGGCGGACATTCTCGAAAAAGAAATAGAAAAGAGCCCGGGTGTGTCTCTTCCCATATGGCTCTTTTCGGACGTGCAGCGGATTTTTTGGCGGCGCGCGGAGGGCCTGTAGCACCGTCTCCTTTCTCTTCGCGCCTCCCTTTCTCTATATCTTTCTGCTTAATCAAATCAGAGGGTCTCCGTCTCTGGACTCGGCGGTCCTCTCTTGTCCTTCCGCCCTCTTCACATTTTTTTTTCTCTCTCTATCTATCTCTCTCGCTTTCTCTCCATTTCTGGAAGACGAAAAGGGAGAGATCCCAGTGCTCCTGTACGCCGAAAAAAGTGAAGGCAGCAAGTAGGTTTACAGTGTTTTTTCCTTTCTTTTTTTCTTCATTAAGCTTGAAATGCTGAAAATGAGAATAAATTTGCACGCCATACTGTAAAAGCCTACGGTGAATTTCACTATAAGCAAGAGTAACTCTGTGAAGAACTTGCTCAGAGAGGCGGAGCGTAGTGGACCGCAGTGGTGTGGGGAGCAATAAAGCAAAAAGCCGCGCAAAAAGCGGTCTACATGAAGGAAGAAATGGTTTTCGTTTTTTAACCTGCGGCATAAATTTAATGTAATTTCTGCCGCAGGTTCAAAAACGAACGTTGTGTTTTTTTCCACGATCGAAAGCTTGCTAAACACCAGGATACAGTGAGTTTGGCTTTGTTATGGTTCCCCCACCACTTCGCCCCGCTATTCTCCGCCTCGCTGAGCAGGTTCTTCATAGAACTGCTGCTTACCTATTCGGTGAATTTCCACTGAGTTCCCACAGTGAAATCGACCGTAAGGTTTTACCAGGGCGCGATTGCGTGATTACGGCAGTATGTGAAACTGTATCAGCAGGGTGAGTTAACCGGCTTGAATACAGTATTTATTTCATCCTGCGATAGTTTAATTTTTATTTTACCGACGAGTTTACCTGCTTTTACAATCAAGAATATAACCACCGAGTTTACCTGCTGTTTATTCAATAATTATTTTACCCATTCTTTTGCCTGCTTGTTCATGAAAAGCTACTTTACCTGCCTGCTCATTGATTATTTTACCACTGAGTCGACCTGCATATTGGATTACCCCTCAGTTTACCTGCTTGTATACTGATTATTTTAGCCTCGTGCCGGTAGGGGTAACTCGCTGCAGCAGGGTAACACCTCTCCCTCCGTCGCCACCGCTCACCGCTCGGCGCGCTCGCGCCAAAGCCAAAGCCAAAATAATGGCGGCAATTATGTGTCGTATGCGTCAGCAGCAGCGACGCGCGCGGTGGCGGCACGAGCACGGGGCGGGGTGGGGCGGGGCGGGGCGGGGCGGGGCGGGGCGGGGCGGGGCGGGGCGGGGCGGGGCGGGGCGGGGCGGGGCCCAACGCCATAGGGGGATTCGGACCGTAAAGCGTCGAGGCGGAGGCAGCAGGGCGAGGTGAGGCGACCCAGGAAGACATTGCGGGTTTATATGGCGGTATGGAGCAGGCTGAGGTGAGGGCGTGCGTGCGTGCGTCTCAATTATGTGAGTTACGGACCGCGCCGTCGTCCCTCACCGCGCCCCGCCACCCCGCCGCCGGCTTTGCGACATCCTTCAGGCGTCCCTGCTGCGCGCGCGGATTTACGTAACTCGAAGCCCGGGCAGGCGCGGCGGGCGGGAAGCGATTTGCTCGCGCTCGGCCAGAGAGACAGTGATGTATCGCCGCGGTGACTTACCTCGCCGCCTTACCCGCGCCGGGTATAGAGAAAGAAACAATTAGTCGAGATTGCATCGATGTAAAAGGCGAAAAGGGGGTGGTGGGCAGGAAAAGAAAACTGTCGCGTGTTTTTTCTCTTTTTTTGCCCTCTTTCTTTTGGACGACGGTGGCGGTATTTTGTGGAACGCGTGTTGACCCTCAACGAGGCTAATCCAACATAAAGAGCACCTAAGGTTTTGTTCGCCTTTTTTTTTGTATTAATAAGGGAAGTTTGTTTGGTCCCTGCTGCTTTTGCTTCCTTGTGAAAGGGTGAGGCGACGCTAGGGAGATGATGACTCGCCCCCGGAGTCTGTTCCTTTTCCTCTTCAAAAGGTCGTCTCATCATCACCACGTAATCAGGGAACCTTCTTGTGTTTCCTTTTCATTTTTTTCCCCCTTTCGCACACAAAACGCGCAGTTGTTAGGCGTAAATTGTTTCGTCTCTCTGAGAGCGTGCAGGGGCCTTCTTTATGCGGGGTCTGGTCACTGCGGCAATGGATTCTTGGCTGAATGGGCCATGTCAAACTTTATTTCATGAAATCACAAACATTTTATTCGTAATTTACGAATCACAAATGATGTCACTGAAAATACTAGTCCTAATTCTCGCTCCCATACGAGTGAGAATTTAAGGGCAGTTTTATTACTCTCTGGAGAAAATTTTTCCTCGCTCTATTTGAGAAAGAATTTCGTAACCTCACCCTAATAAAGTGAGGATTCGTGCTCAAATAAAGTTAGGCGAAAAAATTCTCACCCAAATAGAGTGATACAAAAAAAAATATAGCTCGAAGAGGTTGAGGTTAAAAATTCTCACTTCTTTTAAGCATAGATTAAGTGTCCTCACCCATTTTGCGTGAGAAATTGGATTCGAGCGCTTGCAGTGGTTTTAAAATCCACAGTCGGTATCACAAATTTACGAAAGTCAACTTGCGTCCAATTTAATGACAAGTAAATAGCAAGTCTGCCACTAGAATCTTGTAATTTTACAAATAGATCTTGTAAGTTTTTCGACATGTCTCATGGAATTTTTTCGCGGAACATCCCAAACGACATTTTTCACAGTGCGGTAATGAAACGACGAGAAACCGTAAACCCTTCGTCAACAGCAGGATTTAAGCCCAGACCAACAACTTTGTTATATAAAATTAGAAAGTTGAACGTCGGGCCGCAGTGTGTGACGGGCGTGTGGGCCTTGGGTGAGGCTAGGACAAGCTGGGGTGGAATTTCATTTGGCCTCGGTCACCTCCTGCTGGCAGCGCTCGTAGCGCGCGTGCTGCTCAGGTTAGGCCCCCCGAGCTTTAATCAGCCTCAACCCTTGCAGCACACACTACACTCACACACACGTCAGAAGCGTGCAAAATTGCTCGTAAATCAGTCGCCAACCAGTTCGCAATATACCGGCGCTACCGCAGCTCGGGCGAGCTCAGCGCGAGTGGGGGATAGGGAGATCAGCGCGAACAGGTCGCGCTGAGGAAAAGAAGAGAGAGAGAGAGAGAGAGAGAGAGAGAGAGAGAGAGAGAGATAGAGAGAGAGAGAGAGAGAGAGAGAGAGAGAGAGAGAGAGAGAGAGAGAGAGAGAGAGAGAGAGAAATAGGGAAATAGCAGCACCTTCAAGGCTCCTCTCATTCTCTTCGCCTGCCGCACACAACTGTGCGTACGGCGCGACACAAACACCTACACACACATATATGCCTCTCCCTTGCTCTCTCTCTCTCTCTCTCTCTCTCCCTCTCTCTCTCTCTCTCTCTCTCTCTCTCTCTCTCTCTCTCTCTCTCACGCACGCACATACCCACAGGGAACCCCTTTCTCTGCCGACGGAATGTGGCGCTCCAGTTCCGTTTCCGCTTCACACCTCTCCTCCCCCCCCCCACCCCTTCCTTCCACCTTAGCTCATCCGCCCGGCCCCCGCCCCGCCACCCCGCCGCTGCTGCTCACTTTGCTTACGAGAGAGATGTGCCCACTTGCGCGTGTGCGTTTCAAGTTTGTGTGTGCACGTACTTGTAACGTGGTTGCCTCTGCCCCGCCTCCATCTCTCTTGTACACAGTAGAGTCCTTTCTCGCTGGGGGCGGCGCACGTAAGTACGTATATGCGCTAAATTTTATGAGAGACTATACCTTCGTGTGTGTGTGTATGTGTGTGTTTGTATGTGTCTGTGTGTGTGTGTGTCATGATATCAGAGAGACAGAGCCGGCCTAAGCCGGTGGAGGCTGCGGGCCTGGCGGGGCCGGGCCGGGCCAAGGGGTTCGGGTTCCATTAGCCGCTGCCAGCAGAGCCCGTCCAGTCCAGTCCAGTCCCGCGCCGTAGTCCCGTCCGGTGTCCCCCCCTAGGACACCTATTGAGAGCAGGGCAGGGGGCCTAACGCCAGCGGCTGCCAGCGGCTGCCAGCGGCCCCGCCAGGCTAATGATGGCCTTTGGTGGATCTCTTCCCCGCAGCCTGTGTGTGTGTGTGTGAGAGAGAGAGAGAGAGAGAGAGAGAGAGAGAGAGAGAGAGAGAGAGAGAGAGAGAGAGAGAGAGAGAGAGAGAGAGAGAGAGATCGTGTGCCAGCTCGGCGGCAGCACCCTGGTTGCCGCGCCGCAGCCTGATCTCCCACAGTTCCCTGAATTAATAAGAACGCGTTTTATAAACATGCGAAGATGGGCAAAGGCGCGCAGCAAAACTGATATTTAGTTATTGGCTGTGGCCTTTGCCGCACCTGGAGCCGGGACGGGATTGGGGAATTGTATGATCGCGTCAACCTGAGGGCGACCGCAACCGAGGGACCCCTAGCAGCAGAAGCTTGACGTCCGCCCTGGCTCGGGGACCCGCGCGCTCCGGGGCCGCTCCGGGGTCGCACGGCGGCAATGCTCGGGCTCCGGGAAATCCTCCCTCATATCTCTGTGAAGGCTACCTCGCCCCACCCCAGCCCCGCCACCCTCCCGCACGGCTCTCTGAAGGGTCTGCGGAGGCCAGGCTGTGGCCAAACTAGGATAACCATCGCTTTTGTGGACGTGTGACGCCGCGGCCAGCGCGGGGGCGGCGCGGGGGCGGCGCGGGGGCGGCGCGGGGGCGGCGCGGGGGCGGCGCGGGGGCGGCGCGGGGGCGGCGCGGGGGCGGCAGCCGACTTCACAGCCATCGGATTGAGCACCCTGTGGGAAGACATCAGTGCACTGAAATCCAATTTGTGATACTTTTGCTGAATTTTTGCGATATGTAACTGGTGTTTTGCAATTCTCAATCTAAAGGACATGATAACACCAAAAAATGTGATAAAAGTATCAGGATTTTATCATTAAATTACGTATAACAAATATATAGCAATAACTATTAATCTCAAAAATTTCGTGAGAAATTGTGATTTTATCATTACTTATATCCTGATACTTTTATCACACGTTTTTTTGGTTATCTTGCCCTTTAGCGTGGGAACTGCAAAACACCAGTTATCACATGGTCTTTGGTTAAAAGTATCGCAAAACCAGCCTCAGTGCTCATGAGCGTTCAACTTTAGCGCGCACGGTCAAAAGCTCTCTTTGGGAAGCCAAGAGTGTGACTCAACGCTTTTATACAGCGGATAACGAGTTTTTGTAAAGCTTAATGCCCTCACAACAAAGGCGCAAGCCCGTTAAAATTCTTGCTTTTGGCGCGTTTTACTGCCTTATTTTCGTAGCACGACAAGGGCGTCAAACTCTTAAAGCCAAATTAGTTACGTCAAACCTTTTGTTTTGTGCAGTGTTTTAACATCCCAAAGCTTTCGCGTGTTTTTTAAAATAGGTTATTTATTTTTAAACAAACATATATATTTTTTTCCGATGGTATTGCTTTATCGGTCGCGTCGTGTATCGCACGCTTTAATTTGCTCAGAATCTTAATTTCCTCGCTTATAAGGCGCGCGCACCAATTACCCCGGTCTGTATGCGCTCCGCGATGCAAGCCAATGAGCGTGCCGCCTTCTATTGGAATAAGGGGAGTATGCCGCGAGGGGATCGGAATTGTGGAATTGCCTGCGTAGCTGCCGTGGGCCGTGTGTTATTCCCTCCACGGCGAGAGTCTGGAGAAAGAAAAGAGATGGAACCAAAAGACAGTTTTTCAATTGAGCTGCCTCACCGTAAGGGGAAGTTCCCATCGGGGCCATCGCCTCGCGAGGCCAAGTGTGTGACTGCGAATAGACACGAGGAAAGGAATAAGTCAGCAGTAAAGTTGCAGCAGGCAGTGGGGAGTAGGGTGCGGGGCGCGGGGCGCGGGGCGGGACATAACGTCGCGTGAGCCCGAGCCGTTATTTTCACTCGTCCCTGCCAATAATTTATTTTATCACGTCAAAGTTATATTATTATTTCCCGAGACGCTTTGGTGCTGAGACCGGGCCGAGGTGGACGTAGAACAGTCCCCGAGGAGCGGGCCGCGCGGCGCGGCGTGGCCTCCACAACGCGTTAACGTCTTCGTGAAATCATATTCACATAGATTTTTGTTTATTAACTCTCTACTGAGAGGAGAGAGATTCCAAGAATGAGGAAGTGTGTGTGTGTGTGAGTGTGTGAGAGAGAGTGAGAGAGAGAGAGAGAGAGAGAGAGAGAGAGAGAGAGAGAGAGAGAGAGAGAGAGAGAGAGAGAGAGGGAGGGAGAGGGAGGGAGGGAGACAGAGAGAAATTGAAATTGAAATTATTTATTTACAGACTACATCACAAAAAGGCTAAAGAGCCCCTCTACAGTGAGCAGTCCTCTCTCTCAAGCAAAACATTGTAAAGCGAGAGAGAGAGAGAGAGAGAGAGAGAGAGAGAGAGAGCGACGGGTGTTGGAAGGGAGCTGCCATCGACGAGGACCATCAAATCACGCGGACGGTCCTCTGCGGTATGCCGTGTCAGCTCTCTGCCTGGGAGATCACACCACCCGGAATGGACATTTTCACGACAGGTAGCGCGAGGCATTGAGGCGGGGTGGGGCGGGCCACCATGGTGGATTGGGCACCAGGGACTGAGGTGCGTGGGCGAGGCGAGGCGGGGCGGGGCGGGGCTTGGCGGGGCGGGGCTGGGCGGGGCGGGGCTGGGCGGGGCAGAGCTCTGAGCAGAGTGCGCGGCGCCGCGCGTCCCCCTCGTGTCATTCAGCCGCTGGGCTGACTTTGTTGCTTTATGAGCAGCAAGGCCGCCCATCTCGCGCCTCTCGCCCCCCCCCCCCCCATACCGTTTCCTCTCTCTCTCTCTCTCTCTCTCTCTCTCTCTCTCTCTCTCTCTCTCTCTCTCTCTCTCTCTCTCTCTCTCTCTCTCTCTCTCTCTCTCTCTCCCTTTCGCCCTGACTCTCCCTCTCGCTCTATCGCAGCCGTCTCGCTCTTCTCATTGGCTTGCATTGCGAAACGCATACAGCCTGGGTTAATTTGCACGCGCCTTATTAGCAGGGAAATTAGGGTTCAGCCGGAATAAGCCGAGAGGCATGTAGCGTTTGACAGCGCCGGCCGGGCCGGGCCGGGGCGGGCAGAGGAGCAATGCATTGGCAAACGTGTTGCAGGCCGCCGGACCTTTTCCTTCTTCTGATCTGATGGCGTTCTCCTTTTGTTTTGATCACGTCTGCAGCACTGTGGCCAACATTACGAATTTATTTTACCGCTGCAGTGAACTTTGAATTAAACCTGCGCGGCGCCTTGGTGCCTCTGTGGGCTTCGTGTGAACGGAAAAAACTAGATTTGATTTTTAAGGGAAGGGGTAAACTTGGCGGGACTCCGTTATTTTCAGGAATACTCAGCAGATTTTGAGAAAGGTCCCTCGAAAAATAAGAAAAATTTTCTTTCGTATTTTTTTGCCAAAAAGGGCCTTAAAATCCGAGGATAACTTGAACTATACGTGAGTTCTGAAGAGCTTTCCCCGTGCTTACCTGAAAAATAAGAAAATTTTTAAGTGTGCCGTCCATTCCTCGGGAAGTGCCCGGCTGCCCAACCGGAAGAGGCAGGTGTGGGGACCGTGCCATCGAGAGGTGGTCCAGGGGGTTGGGGTAGGGGTTAAAACGACGTGCATTTAATCTGTTAACTGTCGACGCAGCACAGCTCGGCGGGGCGGCCCAGGGGGGCGAGGGCCCCCGTGCTCGTACATCAAGGGGGCGGCGCTCGGGGGCGGGGGCACACTATACGCGCGCCACTGCCGAGTACGGAATGCCCAAAGCTCTGCGACATCACTTTGAATCGCCCTCCCCCCCCCCCCTCTTCTCCCCGCTCTGACCGGCCTCGCCTGTGCCGCCGCTTGCTTGCAGCTCTATCGCGAAATTGCGCCGGAATGGAGACGTTAGGATCGGGGTCATTTAGCTTTGTCCCCCCTCTCCTCCCTGCCCCGGCGGGCCGCTAAACGTGTTCAGCACTCTGCGCAGGGAGAGGCCGTCTCCTGCCGGCGCAGCGGCCGCAGGACGCCAGCAGGACGCCAGCAGGACACGGCAGGGCCTTTGGGGAAATCTGTGCAGGCGGGCCAGGCCGGCGAGGGCGAGCCAGCAGGAACGCCCCGGCAGGAGGGCTCTTAGTGTCTCTCGGCCATATAACAACGCCAAGATTCAAACACGCATCGCCGTGGACTCTCGGAGTGGCGGGGCAGGGTGGAGCGGGGTGGAGCGGGGTGGAGCGGGGTGGAGCGGGGTGCGGGGCGGAGGGGTGGGGTGGCTTTGAGGTCGCGTGGGGTTTGGTGGGGCGGGGTGGCCGTCCTGAGACCGTGCCGTGGACCGAGGGGAGCCTTCAGCCTTCGCCGCCGCCAGACAGAATCTCCAGTGCCTTGCGGAGGAGCAGCAGGTACACCTGGCGAGGGCGGGGTGGGGCGGGGTGGGGCGGGGCGGGGCGGGGCGGGGCGAGGGGCGTTCTGCGGGGATGGGGTAAGGGGCGATTGGGGGCGGGTTGTCTTCCTCTGACCCCCGCCGCACCCGCCCCGCGAGCAGGAATGGCCGCCCGTCCCACCACCTGGCCGCCCCCAGCCTGGGCCACCCTTCGCGCCCGCCGCCCCCCGCGCCGCCCCCGCGCCGCCCCCGCGCCGCCCCCCGCGCCGCCCCCGCGCCGCCGCCGCCTCCCCGCAGACAGACCACGTCGACACGGTTACCAACTTCGTACATATTTCACCGGCAAATCCTCGTTGGATAACACGGTCGGTGTCTCGCCTGGTCCCGAGCCGAGGCCGCCCGCCGAGCGGGCGACCCCTCCCCGCCCCCGCCGCCCCCACACCGCATCGGCCGGGCCGGGACTGCAAATTACATGACAATTATGGCGATTAACGGCGACAAACTTGATGAATTAATTCTCCATTTTCGCGCCGCGCCGCCTCTGCACCGGCCCGCGGGGGCCTGCTGCCGGGGCCGTGTCGTGTAACTGACCTCCGGCTGCGAGCAGATGCACGGAGCGCTCTGCGCGTGTTTCAAGTTCTGGAAATAATAAATTATTATTCTGTTGTGGAGAGCAGGCTGGATTCTGGGACTCTCCGGCATTAAAAAAAAGGTGAAGTTTTGGTAGATAATATTTCAGAATGTTATTATTCACTGGCAGTGGGAAGCGAACCCGAGATTCGAAACAGGATGACGATTATCAGCTATTAAAAAACTAAATAACCCACGTACCAGCCTTCTCAAAAGGGAGAAGTAAACACAAAATCACTTTTGTGGTAAATTGGGAACTCGTTCTTAACTTAATTTCGTGTCCTAGGTAGAAACGTAAAAGTAAATGAGTCCATTTTCATCTCAGATTTTGTAAGGGTGTGAAATAACTTCCGTTTTTTGCCCGGAAAATTAGGCCTTGGCCTCTGTTCAGCAGGCGCGGTCAAGCGGGAAGCCTGGGAACTCTTCTTGGGCCCGTAAACCGTCTAGGCAAAATAAACCACAATTCTCCTGAATGTAGGCAACACTCCCCCCCTCCTTGGTGGCCTCGCCCCTGCCTCGCCCTCCCCCTCTTCGGAGTTGGCTGGATCCGCGTCTCCGGCCCTGCTCTGCTCGGGCCCTGATCGGGTTCGATTGTTGGGGCACACAAGGTAGCACGAGCTGACTCGCGGGACTAAGAGTGAAAACAGAAAATGTGTTAAGAGTTCTTAAAATAGTACTATTAAACGTGGAAAAAGATCAATTTAGAAAATTTAGAAGAAGGCTCCTATAGTTTTGACTAGTACATGTTTTATGTCTGAAGGTATTGTCGATTATAAGATTGAAAACTCCGCTAGTTAGTGTGGGTTATGGACTTAGCACGAAAATCGCCAAGATTTGTTAAGTGTTCTCAAAATTATTCTACTAAACTCAAAAAAATGTTCATCATGTTTTGGTGTTACACTGCACTGAGAACAATACTCGTTCTCCTACCACCAAGTAGGGCTAGGTTGGTGGTAAAGAACGAGTCAAACAATGTTTGTGATGTGTCTGTACTATCCTGTGTTAAGTTTTACAGTGTTTGCTCTTCTCTTTCTTCGCAGGTAAGACACTGCACACTGCTGCTGAGGTGGAGGAGGCTGCTTCAGTCGGTGAGAAATGAGCCATGAGGCCGCCATATGGTGCGACCCCGCAGGGCCCGCAGGGCCCGCAGGGGCGTCCTTATCGCGGGCTGATAAGCGTGCGGGGGCGATAGCATTGTGTCCAGGAGCAGGGGCCTCCTCGCCATCCACATCGCTGTGCCTCACGCAGCTCCGCTCGGAGCTTCCAAATTTATGACGACTTCATGTAACTGCGCCAACGTTGTTGGATAGTTTTCGCCCTTCGTTTATACTCATTTGAGTTATGATACCAACTGACTCATTGTTTACAAACAAAAACCAAAACAAACGAAAAAAATAGCTATCGCAGTAAAAAATTTGCTGTCTTCGACTTAACTGTCAGAGCGAATAATTCGCTACGACAGCATGAAAACTATATCAAATGAGGAGGCCTGCACATGCGCTGTCCCACAGAACGATAAAGCATCTGACACAAGGCACGCATTTGCTCCCGCAGTCACAAGCTTGCTAGAGGGGCGAAATATTCGCTATGAGACCCATTATAAAATTAGTTTACTCGGAGACAGCAAATTTTTGACAGCGACAGCGATTTTTTTTCTTTCTTCGTGTTCTCCTCCTGTCGTGTGCCCCGCGCGGGGAGGAGGAGCAGGCCTCCCGGAAGCCATGACGGCGGTCTCCGGCGGCGCGCGCAGCGGCGCCCGGGCGGGCGAAGATGGGTGGGGGTCTTAGCGCGAAATAGGTTACAAAGTCGAGAGTTGAGCCGGACGTAAGTCCCTGCGGCCCTGCGGGGCGGCTGGGATCACCTCTCTGCCGCCACTGCCGCCGCCGCTTCGTCTCCGAGACGCGCCTTTAAAACGCTTTATACTTCGTTTACAGCTCCCTGCGACTCGGCAGCAAGTGCACCGTAGTAGCAAAGGCGTAGTTTCGCCTAAACCTGGCGCTGCGAAAGAAAAGGGGTGGGGTGGGGGGGGGGAGGGGGTAGGAAGAGAGTCGTTCGAGAGTTTACCACTTTCTCCGTGCCGAGTTGGACTTTGGACTACTGCGACGTGCCTCTTCTACCAGGCCCTTTACCCCGTTGATCTCTCTCTACCCCCCCGCCTCCCCCACACGTTGTTCTCCTCTGCACCTTTGCTCTATTACTAACGTCCCGGCTTCCCCCGGATCTGGCAATGCCCCTCCGTATTAACGCTGCGGTCATCAGCCGCGGGTTTAATTAAGTGTTTAAACGCTCGCCGAGGTTCCGCTGCTAATATAGGGGAACCCTGCAGTGCGGAGGGGGAGGGGGGGAGATGGACGGCTCAGGGAGACGCCGGCGAGGTCGAGGCCCTGGCTGAGCAAGGCCGGTGCTCCATGCGTCGGTTTAGTCAAAATTTAAAGGTGAGGAGTGCAACAAACGTGGGGCCCCTCACTAGCAATTAATAAGAAAGGTAATAACTAGTCGTAACTGTGCACATGGAAATTTCGTTATTCTTGTCATGATTATTTGAATGATTTCATCAATTTTTGTTTAGTATAAATTCATTTTTAATTTTACTGTCAGGTGATCATTTAATCCATTTTCTTTCGGTTTTCGTCCTGTGTTCCAGCACTATTCAGTCACACTAAGTCATTTTCAGTCCAAATTCATTTTTTGTCATCTTTTTTGTCTAAAATTGGATTTAAATAACGCGTTAGCAGTTCCCTAAATTTGTGAAAATCAACATTTTTCCTCATGGATAACTTAAGAGGCAAAGACATTTAACAAAATTCACAGATATTTCCTGTTAATTTATGAAATGTTCGTTTTACAGTGGATATCACGCTCTGCCCTGCCCTGCTGGCCAAAGGCGGCAAGAGCGGTACACTGTCATTTGGGGGTGCTCAGTGATTGTACGCCTAAGGCGTATTTGGGCATTGGACGCCAGAGGCGTATAATGACAGGACACCTATGGCATATAGTAATAGCACGACACCTTTTTAGCCCCATATGTTAATGAACCAATGCAATGGAGCAGAGTGGCAGAGGGCATCCCATACCACAGACATACGCTCTGCTCCGTTGCATTGGTTCATTAACATATGGAGCTCAAAAGGTGTACTATCACTATATGCCATAGGTGTCCTGTCATTATGCGCCTATATGGCGCACAATGCCCAAATCTACGCCTTAGCGTACAATCACTGAGCACCCCCAAATGACAGTGTAGGTAAGGGTACCAGGCGCGGATCGCCCCCCCCCCCCCCCTTTCGGTTACTAGTTAGCCGCCTGGAAAGTAGGCAAATAGCATGACAAAACCCCTGTATGTAGGCAATCTGGGGTGCGCCGCCCCCCTCCAGTCGGACCTTAAACCACGCCTGAAGGGTACCCCTCCCTGCCCTCATGGCACGCTCGGAATTTTTCTCAACGACGATTTTCCTCGAAATCGCGAGCGAGTGTGCTCGAGTCGGTGCTGCTGGGCGCACCTCTGGGACGGGATGGGGAAGGCCAGGGCGAGGCGGGGCGGGGCGGGGCGGGGCAGGGCGGGGTGGGTCGCTCCGCTGTCTCATCGGTATGCACGCGTACCGTCGGCAGCGGCAGCAGCAGCAGGAGGGCAGTGTGTTGCCGCGACGGGCCCGGGGGCGGGGGCGGCGGGGGCGGCGGGGGGCGGGGGGGCGGGGGTTGGAGGGCGCCGCCGCCGCCGGGCCGACGCCGAGCCGGCGCGGCGCGCCTTGCCAGCCCGCCCCGCCGCCAGCGCCAGCCAGTCCGTCGCGCGCCGCCGACCAGAGAGCACGGGGGAGGGACGCCCGGCAGCAGTACAGTAGCGCACCACCCGCCGCGACGTCCTCGCGTACGCGAAGCAGACGACGCGTTCTGCGTCACACGGACTCGGGCAGTGAATGTGTGTAGCAGGCTGCGACAGCAGTGCAGTAGTGTTGGGTGTGTCCGGCGGCGTCCCGTCAGCTGCTGGGACCGGCCGGGCCGGACCGGGCCGGGCAGGCCTGCTCACCACCGGATCACTCCTGGATTACACGCCCCCGCCCATCTGCGCATCTGGTGCCGAAGCACGGTAAGCAGTGCGGGTGACACGTCCGGTGCAGGCGGTGACAGTTGAACGACGTCAATGTCGATCCCAGCCGGATCCGTCGGCATAGTCGCTTCCGTACAACTCCCTTATATATCCCTCCGCCGTCGTCTAATGTCGAGAGAATTTCGCCAAGATGTTTTTCTGTTTTCTTTTCATTTTTTTTATGTGGGGGGGGGGATAAGCGTGACCCTGGGCGCTGATTGTTCACGACATAAAATAATAAGCGCGAAGGCGACGTTCTCTCCGAAATATAAACCAGACGTCACCGGCACCGCTGACACCGACCGAAAAAACAATAATAGACCCTTTCAGCATTAGCGAAGTGAAGAACAAGGCGAAGAACAACAAACCGGAAACTGTTGATTTTCATAACCCAAACGTTCATGAAAACTTCAATAAAATGTAAACAATATCAAAACGATTCGACCTACCTTTTATTTAGGTGTTTTGGGCACATTCGGGTGATAAAAAGCAACTGTTTCCAGTCTGTTGTTTTTCACCTTGTTCTTCACTTCTCAAATGCTGAAAGGGTCTATTAAAATGACAGAAGATGCCACTCCATTTTTTCCCCCAAAAAAATACCTTTGGCGCCTTGTGTACAGAAACAGATTCGAGCGAAAACCCACTCAACGTTTATCTACTACAATAATTATTATATTTTATTTATTCCGCGGAGGTAAAACTCCTTGGCAGACTGTCACGTAACAGCCGGCGCCCCATCTGCATAACTGGGTGGTGTGGGTCGAGGGGCGGGGCGGGGCGGGGCGGACTGAGGCTGAGGGCCGGGTGCCACCTCGTCATGTTCGCAGCGTGATTGGATTTGCGCGAATTTGTGTAGCGAATTGCCCCGGTGGCCGCCCCGCCCCGCCCCGCCCCGCCTCGCCCCGCCCCTTGGCCGCACTGACGGCCGTCCGCCGCGTCTTCCGGTCCCATCTGTCTGTCTCGGGTCGCGCCACCTGAGGACCCACCTGGGCCGCTGCGGCGCGCGGGGCTCAGCGAGGCCAGGTTCCGCGGGGACTCACTCCCCCCCCCCCCCCCCCCCCCCCTCATCCGTCCCGTCGTCCGTGTCGCAGCTGACATGAAAAATAAAAACAAAATGCTCCGAATTCCGCCTTCCAGAAAGTACGCCCAAATTAATGCGGAAATAGCTTGAGCGTGTATTTTAACCAGACGTCGCAGGGCAGACGCGGCCGTCAGCCGTCCAGTTTGTTCTATTATCGCAGCGCTGCCGTCTCGACTTGCCTCCGCCCTCCTCCACGGAGGCTGCAAGCCTGCAGCGCGCGGCGCGCGGGGCTCAGGGGTGCGACCCTGTCAGCGCCCGCCGCTCGGGCTCGGCAAAAGGCTTGACAACGATGTGTTAACAGAGTGATTACGTTTTATTTTATTCATGCCAACCAACCCCTCCCCTTTCCCCCACTCCTCCCTTTTCTCTCTTCGCGCCTCCTGCCCCGCCCGTGACCCTGTAGACTGATTCCGAAGAGCCGCTCTCCTCGCCTCGCTCTGTCTCTCTCGCACCAGCACGGCGCGCCCCGTGAGTGCGAGAGAGACAGAGCGAGGAGAGCGCTCTTCGGAATCAGTCTGCTGTCTATCCCCTTTCTGCTGCAGCGACCCGCGCCGCCGGGCGCGCAAAGTCTATTTTCACAGCATAGGCGGAACGTCGCCGTCGTGGGTGGGGCGGGGAGGGTCGCGGGGGCCGCGGGGGCCGCGGGTCTACAGCCATTTCATCCATTTCCCTTCTTTGAAGAAATATTTGCCCTTGCCCCCGCGCTGCCCCTCCTCTAGCTGCTGCCTTTCTTCTCATCACTTAAAAATAGGTCCGGTAAATACAGATTTTTACGCCGACAATGCGACGCTGCCGCTGCTGCTCTTTGGGGGTGAGGGTCCTCGAGACAAGGAGATTATCCCGAGGAGGACCCTTCGGGTCGGTAGGGGTGGCGGGGGCAGATGGAGGGGGCCGCGTTTCTGTTTTGTTCGGCTTCAGTAGGGGACATGCAGGCCTGCGCCGTGACGCCGACTGCCGACTGGTCTCCGATTGTGGGCCAGAGATGTAGAACGGGTGGGCGCGCTCTACCCGTCTCCCAACGCTGGCCACGGCAGCGAGTGCGAACGGGCGAGCAATCCTAACGTCCGAAATGTTGTGAGTGCTTCCGAAATATCGGAGGGAGCCCCGGCCGCTCGCTCGCAGAGCAGCGATCTCGTAGACGTCCGAAAACGACAGGTGGGAGTGAGAGAGCGCGAACCGCACCATAGCTCTCTCCCTCCCACCTTTCGTTTTCGGATGCCTGAGCCCGCTCGTCTCGCTGATCTGCTGGCTTGGCTGGACGATGCAGCTACTGAACTACTCTACGCCACGCCAAAAAGTGACGGGTGAGCAGTCCACCCGCCTCCGGAGCCGGGCCGGGTAGAGGCCCTGCCCGTTGACTACGAGGCGGGTCGGGCCGAGCGACCCGGCGACACCGCTCGGACGGCAATCGGGCGGAGCGCGCCCACCCGTTCTACATCTCTGTTGTGGGCAGTGCCCCTGTACTAAGGCCGGCCGGGCGGGGCGCGGCTCGGGGCGGCGGGGGTTGGCAGGGTGGTGACAGAGGCCCTGCATTAGTCCAGTTTGAACCCGATGGATTACGCGGGTGGCTGAGGCCGGAAGTGGTGGGCTGGGGCGGGGCGGGGCGGGGCGGGGCGGGGCGGGGTGGCAGAGGGCGTGGTGGTGGGCCTTAGGGTCCGGCCCAAGCTCGGCAGCCCACAGCACGGCCTCCGACTTCATCAAATCCCTGCTAATTGATAAGTCCGGGATGGGACTGGATGCTTATTAGCAGAGGACAGCCTCCCGCCAGGAGGGTCGTGGCGGGGCGGGGCGGGGCGGGGGCGTGCTCGCACGGGAGCCGTCTCAACTCGTTACCGAGACGGGCGGGGTGGGTGCGGGGCCGGGCCGGGCGGGGCGGGGTGGGGCTGGAGGGGTGCGGGGTGTCGGCAGCCGTGCCATCATGACATGGCCTTCGTCCGCCCCGCCCCGCCCCGCCCTGCCCCGCCCCAACCTCCCAGCAGCGGCCTACCTCCTCAGGAGAACGCTGCCCTGCTGTTCGCAGCCAGACGCATGAGAGAAGCACCGTCACAATAACCGGCCTAACTCAGTCACGGATAATTTACTTAAAATTGCACAATCAAATTTTCTTTGAGATAGATGAGAGTGGTTGTCACAACACAGAGTGGACCAGTGCGGATGCTCGCTCTCTCTCTCTCTCTCATTCTCTCTCTCTCTCTCTCTCTCTCTCTCTCTCTCTCTCTCTCTCTCTCTCTCTCTCTCTCTCTCTCTCTCTCTCTCTCTCTCTCTCTCGCTCTCTCGCTCTCTGTCGCTCGCTGTTTTGAAAAAGTGTGTGATGGTATTTAGGCGAGTAATTGGGTGTGTGTTTTGTACCCCTCTGTGCGTGCGGCTCGGGGCGGTAAGGGGTCGACCTGTACGGTTTCACTGCCAGCGCTGCTCCCCACTGACTGTGTCCCACCGCCCCCGCCCCGCCAGGCCACGCCAGGCAACGCCAGGCCACGCCAGGCCACGCCAGGCCACGCCAGGCCACGCCAGGCCACGCCAGGCCACGCCAGGCCACGCCAGGCAACGCCAGGCCACGCCAGGCCACGCCAGGCCACGCCAGGCCACGCCAGGCCACGCCAGGCCACGCCAGGCCACGCCAGGCCACGCCAGGCCACGCCAGGCCACGCCAGGCCACGCCAGGCCACGCCAGGCCCCGCCAGGCCACGCCAGGCCACGCCAGGCCCCGCCAGGCCCCGCCAGGCCCCGCCAGGCCCCGCCAGGCCACGCCAGGCCACGCCAGGCCACGCCAGGCCACGCCAGGCCACGCCAGGCCACGCCAGGCCACGCCCCTAGAGAGTCACCGGTCTCTTTTGCTTTTCGACCGTGAAAGCGTCTTTCACGCGTAAAAGGAAGGATTTGGCCCTCACCTCCCGTCCCGTGGCCCGGCGTGGCGCTAGAGCCCAGCTCATTGCGGAGCCGTCTCGCTATACTCGCGAGGACTGCGTACGGCGACCCCGCTGGTGCCGAGAGAGAGAGAGAGAGAGAGAGAGAGAGAGAGAGAGAGAGAGAGAGAGAGAGAGAGAGAGAGAGAGAACAATAGTCGCCTTGAGAAACAAGTGTTTTAGGAACGAATCATAAGACCCTTTGCAGCAGAGTCGCGGGACTCAGTACTGCATGGTTACTTTCAGAATTCTTGAAGAAAATCGGAAAACTTTGAAAAGCTCCGAGGGAATTTTTCTCACTTTTTTTTACGGAAGCTTCCTCAAAATCTGAGGAGTGTCCTGCAGAATCAGGGAGTTCCTTGAAGTGTTCCATTTTCCTCAAAAAAATTAGACGTCGTTTTTTTTCGTGAAACGTGATGAGGTCGGAGTTGTCGAGATTTGGCTCGCGTAATTTTTACGACCATACTGGAAAGTAGATATCTGTGGATGCAGAGCAATATCTAAGGTGCCATCTGGGCGTGAAACGGAGGCCTGTTATGACTGCGAAAATGAGGCTGTGTAGGCGTGTGTATAGGTTGCCTCTATAGACATCTGGAAAATGTGCTGGAAGCGGCCATCAAGTTCAGTTCAACATGATTTTATTCTTTAGTTTAGTCCTTCTGGCAATGACTCATACTCGTCCGTTGACCGTTATCTCAATATGCTCCTATTCGAGGTACCCGATGCGTTTTAACTTATTCCTTCGCCTGGAATCGAACCTCGCAAAACTATGCTGCTCTGTAAAACAGAATCACGGTCGCCCGTACGGTAATATACCGTTTATTTCGATTACGGTGTCCCCGTACATTCGGCTCCGAACCCTCTTTCCATAAGAGCCCATGTAAAAAAAAAACAAAAAACGAGGGTACGGTGCCAAGGTACGGAAAAATTACCGCTAATTTTGTGTCCGGCGGTTTCCGGTTTGGGTGGGTACGGACTGTTAACGGCGTTCCGTACCTCTTTCCCTATGGTAGCCCATGTAAAAATGGAAAGTACGGTGGCCAGGTACGCTAAATTTCCGTACTCCCTTTCCGAAAAATGGGGTACCGAACGCCGTGACAAGCTCTGTATCCAAGACTGATTTTTTACAGTGTGGTCGCTTTCAAGGTCGCTCATCGAGAAGAGAGAGAGAGAGAGAGAGAGAGAGAGAGAGAGAGAGAGAGAGAGAGAGAGAGAGAGAGAGAGAGAGAGAGAGAGAGAGAGAGAGAGGCAGAGGCAGCGAGTGATTTCCGATTCATCCGGACGGCCGGTCCTTTCAGGTGCATGACGCGCGGCTGGCGGGAATTGAACCTTGATCCTCTTCCGGCCCCGGTGTTTGCCTATGACAGACTGACGAGTCGCACGGTGTCCGGCGGGGCGGGGCGGGGCGGGGCGTGGCGTGGCAGGGCGGGGCGGACTGTGTGAGGGGCTGGAGCGCTGGCGCGTTGCCGCCTGGCGCGCCTCCAACCTTCCCCCTCCCCCCCAACCTCCACCCCCGACTGTCTTTCATCCCTACACCACGCCCTCGACCCCCCCCTCCCCTCCCCCCAATCCACCCTCCCTCTCTACGGCGAGAGGTACGAATCACCCTCAGAATTATTCACCATATTTTCGATACACGACGGGCTGCACGGGGCTGTGGAGCGGCTGCTCCCCGGAGAGCGATGACGGGACCCCGCCCGTTCGACTCGCTCCCGCGCGCTGTAGGACCCCCGATCACTGTGAGAAATGTTTGTAGAGGGGTTATGGGAAAATTTTACTTGAGAAATATACCGCAACGTCACGATAAAAAATAAAAATAAAATAAAATAAAAAAAACTGCTTAATGTTACTAAATTGATAGGGTAACACTTGTGATTCTGAAAATAGTGCGAGTGGGCTTGCGTAGATTTCCGATACCGATCGTAAATACAAGTGTGTAAATCACAAATTATGAATCTTACGGTTAAGAAATTACTCTTCACAGTGGAGCCAAACGGGGTTGGGTTCGATACGCGGACCTGCGTTGCGTGCCCTAAATAAATAAAAGTGCCGCACATTTCGCGGCGTTTGCCCGGTTGGAAAAAAAGAGAAGAAAAAACGTACGCTGCGGTTTCCGCGCTCCGACCATCTCTAATTTTTAAGTGTGCCATCGATCTGCTGTGCGAGGGAATGTCCCCTCTCCCGGCAGCAAACGTGGCCGCGGCGTGTTCTAACTTTTTGCGGGGCAAGCCTGAGTAGGCGTTATCGCCCTGGTTTTAGAACAATTTTTATTATCAAGGCGACGAAACTTTCCTTTTTGTTAAAAAAAAAAAAAAAAAAAAAAAAAGAAGGTGGTGGTGGTGGTAGGGTAGGTTTCTGGTCGTAAATCTTATTGTAGGAGCAGAAGGAAGGCCACCTCACGCGGTGTCTCCGTAGTATGCTAAAAGAAGAAAAGAGGTCGGGAAAAAAAAATTGGAGTGAACTGTCCTGAAACATTTAACCGGACCCGAATGTGTCCCGCATCGTCTGCGGCTGAAATAAACACCATACCCCAAAAGGCCATGGCGAAATGTCACACGGCAGTGAGGCGGGGGACTAGCGCGGGGGAGGTGATGGGCAATGCAACACACTGTGCCCCCCCCCCTTCCCCCCTACTCCCCGGGCTGTCTTTGCGTCGGACCACAAACAGCTCGTCTGCTTTATATATATATATTTGCCCCTCACTTCTCTCCTCCCCAGCTCCCCCAAGATTTTCATATTGGAGGCGCCCAGCAGCACAACAAGCAGGTCTTTTTTTCCTCTATCTCTCTCTCTCCCCCTCCCTCCCTCCCTCCCTCCCTCCCTCCCTCCCTCCCCCTCTTCCCTCTCATTCTATCCTTCTCTCTCTCTCTCTCTCTCTCTCTCTCTCTCTGTCCCTCTCTCTCCCTCCCTCTCTCTCCCCTTTTATTTTCTGCTCCTTGCCCCCACAGTGTGCTGTCTGGCGATTCAATGGGCACGCGGCACGGCCGCGTCTCGCAAACGCGTTGACGCCGCGCGCTAAAAGCTACATGCTGTGTACACCGACAAGATAAAGCACTAAAACATCCGTGAAAATTTTAAAAGAAAGTTACAATCTTGTGCCGGCGTACTTGCTCAGCAATGATGGGCGTCCTCGCGCGTGGGATATAAAGGATGTGTTGGCAGGACCAAGGACGCAGTGCTTCCACTATTTCTTTTTTTTCCCCCTTTTAGTCTCTATTTTCGGTCCGTCCATGTGCTGCCGCTACCGGCTCGGGGCGTGCCGGGGGCCGGGGGCAAGCTGGGGAGGTCCTGGATGTACACTGTCGACAATAATCGCTCACGATTTCTGATGTCCGCTCACGCAGTGTGATTCCCCGTTCGCGTGTCGGAGCGGGCCGTAATCGCGATGATGGCGGTAATCACAACGCATGTCAGGCAGGGGCGGGGCGGGGCGGGGCGGGGCGGGCGAGCCCGGGAGGTCGTGGGGTCGCCGCCGGCTCTCTCGCGTGACTCATATTTACAGGGGGTTCACCGGTCGAGCGTTTCTGCGCACCACTAGGTGCCCTCATCACTGTAAATAATAATAATAATAATAATAATAATAATAATAATAATAATAATAATAATAATAATAATAATAATAATAATAATAATATAATGGCAAGGTTCGCCACGATATTGATGTTGTTGTGTATGTATGTTGAATGTGTATGTATAGTTTCAAAATGATTAAGGGAAGGCTGTTTCTGCTGTATCTACGAGAATGCAGAAGGGTTCGTGGATTCTAGCAGCGGTCGGTTTGGAGCTGGCAGGCGAGCCCAAAGAGGATGTCATCGTAATTACTCTGCGTGATTGCGTGGACGATTTGATTCGTTTGTTGAATGAGTCTTGAATATGAATGCTACGACAATCGCTTCAACTGCCGAACATTTTGTTATGAACGTAAAGCTCATTTTTTTAAAAACGAGAAACTCAAGAAACTCGACTATAGTCGCATGCCTATTCTAATCGCACTTTTGAACAATCATAAGTACTGTACTTTTGTCCAAATGTAGTTTCACTACAGTCAACTGCAGTCTATCAACTGATTTTACCTCAATTTCGTCTAATGACTGTACACTGTACACTAGTAAATGCGATAAGAAACTGTAGTTTGATCTTATGGTGAACTGTGCTGAAAATCAATTTTCAGAAGAATAGCCGCACTGGAAAATTCTTACGAAGAAAATTCTTCGCAGCGTTGCGAAGAATTTGGCTGCTTCGTAAGGCTTCGCAATACGAAGTATTTTCTTCGCAGGCCCCGCCTTGCGAAGAAATTTATTCGCACATTACGAAGAAAATGCTTCGCAATACAAAGCAGCCAAATGCTTCGCAGCTTACGAACGATTTTCTTCGTAATGCGAAGCATTTCTTCGCAAGGTTTTAACAGTGAGAAGAATAGCCGCAAATAAACGCACAGGTAAGAGTGCGATGTTAATACACTTGGTTTTCCGGTGTGAAAGATGGCGCTGTATGTTACCATGCGTGGTGGAAGGGTTGCGGGTTTCACAGTAGCTCCGGAGGTGACGGAGCGGTCGGGCGACCGCGGACGGGATGGGACCCCGCGCCCCGCGCGAGTGTTAATCCGCTTGAGCGTCCAGGAAAGTTCGCCGATGCGTGTTGATCAACCCTGCCGCACTCCGCCTCACATCATCCCACCCCTAACGCGCGCGGCGCGGGTTGCATAAGTCCCTCTCCATGGCCATCAGTGCGGAGGAGTTTGGACCAACAGCTGGACGAGGAACGATATAAGTGCCTTCTTGATCTGCAAGAGAAAAAACCTAGTCCCCAGAGCCAAGATATTAGTTGCATACACTCTAAATGACCATGGACTTTTATTGTTACTAGCCCCTGGACTTTTTTGAGCATGTCTATGCCGGATACATTATTGTGTATAGTTAGTTACATTTATGAAAATTTATTTATGAAAATTTTGTTACTAGCTAGTTACAAAATTTTTAAAAATTTAATTAACTACTCACAATATTGTATCCGGCTTAGGCATGCTTAAAAAAGTCCAGGAGCTGGTAACAATAAAAGTCCATGGTCATTTAGACTCTACGATTATAATCGTCGTAAATGTCAATCCCAAATGCAACAGGATAAGCTGTAAAAATAACGCAATTTTCAGTGTTTCACTTGAACAAGCGTGTTACCATGTACCGAGTAGTCTGTACTTGATTTCTTGAAGTGAATGCAGGGGGGGGGGGGGAGCGTCAGTCAGAGCGGAGTGGAACGCTGGGCTGCTCTGAGAACAGGACTGGCTTGGATTTCCGAGCCCTCCCGCTGCCACTTCCGTGTGGAGGGGGCTCGGCGCTCCCTGCGCGGCTGCAGTCGCTAACCTTCCTCACGGCTTCCCCTCCCCTCCCTTTTCACCCCTTTCTTCCCCCATCCACCTTCCTCCACCCAACCCCCCACCCCCCTCTAGCTGCAGCAGCTCCTCTTTTTTTCAGGCTAAGGCGGGCTGGGCTGCTGAGCTGGGCTGCGGGGGTCAGAAAGTCCCAACTGACGGAGACGTCCCTGCCGGCCAGCCGGCCTGTCTCCTCGCTTCTTCTGTTATTGTTGTGTCCACTTCTTTTCCTACGCGGATGCTGCTAACATTTTTTCTTCTTTTTTTTGTGCGGGAACATCGCGCGCAAGTCGCCGTCGACCTCTGCTGCGTCGCATGCCTGGCGCGGTCACGTCGTCGCGACGCTCTCTCTCTCTCTCTCTCTCTCTCTCTCTCTCTCTCTCTCTCTCTCTCTCTCTCTCCCACCCTCTCTCTCTCTCTCCTCCCATCTCCTCCTTCGATCCCTCTGCCTCGACCTATCCCAAAAGTCTTTGGAATCGAGCGGAGGAAAAAGAGCTCAAGGACATCTCTGACAACAACGCATTGCACCTAAATACTGTTATACCCTCACTGTAAAAAATTTGTATGGTAGATTTCCTATAAATGTATCTGACGCTTTTCACATATACATGTATAGGAATTTTCCTATACACGCGTGTCGTAATTTTACCATACACGATAGTATTCTTACCAGACATGTATAGGAAATTTCCTATACACGTGTGTAGGGTATATACGATATATGTGTGGTGGTCCCACCACAAATGTTTAGGAATTTTCCTATACATTTGCATCCATTTCAAAACAGAAAATAGAGATTTTTTTCTTTCCTGGACTGCTCTCAACCTCCTTTCACTTCACATTGCTTGTCAAAGTTAATTGTTTCTTGTAATTATGCAGTGAACTTACGAAGAATTACCTTACCTGAAGAAGAGTTGAACCCGGACTTCTTTGCTGCGAACCCGTCACGTTGACCACTGGACCACTGGGACGAGATGGGAGACGCGCCCCAGCGTGTCCAGGTCATCCCGAGGTCGCGCGCCCCTCCCGCCAGGCCAGCCCCGAATCGGGGATGGTCCGGTGAGGAGGAGTGAGCGGCCCGGGAGGCGTGGCCAACTGTTTACAGTTCGTGGAATTTTCGACAAGATGTTTTGATGCTGGATGCATTTACCTCCCTGCCTTTCGTGAACTTTTTACCACTGGCATGCGATATTGCTTCACTCTGAATATCTAAGAATAATATTTGGAACTGGCTTCGGACTGCTCATAACTACATCAGATACAATGTATAACCAAATGAAACACAATTTGGTACTGATTATACCAAATGTGTTTAATTAGATATGAACACAGAAGTCCGGTGATCTTTAATACCATAGTCCTCGGACATTGAGAGTGTCCTCCCTCAATGTACGACCGAGCAGTGCATTGTAAGCGCAATCAAATTTAATGCGGCGACCCATTTGGAACTAACAGTGTATAGCAAAATTTAGATATCGTCAAGTGATTTTCCTATACATGCATAGCAGCGTGTGCCCTCCACAAATGTATGGCAAATTTCCTTGACATTTGTAGTGGTTTTCCTATATAGTTTGGGGTTTTCCCATACACGCTTTGAGGTATGGTAGATTTCCTTAACATTTATGAGATTTTTCAGGTACCATACCATGTATAGGAAATATCCCATACAAGCGTATAGTAAAAATCCCAACATTTTTTACAGTGCTTAGTTTACAAAAAATCATCAGAAAGAAAGCATCGAAAATATGTGATGTTCTTTTTTTCATTCATGTATCTTTCTTAATTTTATATTTTTAAATTTTATTCTGAAGTGGGCGTCCTTGCTCGTCAGCCTGGTGAAATGTCCTAAAGCGCAATTCTCTCATTAGATAAGGCGCGGCCCGCATGTAGCGCGGTGCTGTAGGGCGCAGCCTTATGGCGAGCGACAGCCTCTCTCGATAATTGTGCTCTGTTGGGCGCGTTTCTTTGCGTCCCCGGGGAATATTTAGATGGTATTTAGGTGCTCGGGAGAGGGATGGTGCGGGGGCAGGGGATGCTAAGGGGGCTGGGGAGAGGGTGTTAAAGGCTCCAGGTCTGGGCTGTGGGGAGGCATGAGGCTGGTGGTGCTCTGGAGGCCCACAGTCGTGGTAGAGCGGGGCAGGGCGGGGCGGGGCGGGGTGGCCACCGTGGTGCTCCTCTAACAATGAGTGCAAACGAATCAAGGAGAGCAAGGAACGTGAACGAATTTTAGAGAGGCCAGGCCAGCGCGAGGCTAAGTATGCGGACATCGTTGGAACTGGAAAAAGAAGACGAGAAAGAGCTGGAAGAATACAGAGAGAGAAGGATAGGAAAGAAGAGGCCGAGAGACGAGGGAGGGGGGGGGGGGACGCAGGCGGGGGGATTGAACCCTAATTACGTTACGTTCGGCATGGTGAAAAGAGAGACAGAAAGAGGAGGAGGAGGAGGAGGAGGAGGGGGGGGAGGAGGAGGAGGCTGGAATGGACCAGAGTGGCCCCGCGCCGTGCCGGCCCGCACGGCCTTGGTCCTCAATGCAATTCTACTAGTACTTCGAGTTCGCGTCTTTTTCCACCGAACAGACAGCATAGCTGCTGCTGCAGCAGCGTTGTCCCTGCTCAATCTATCCCCTCCCCCCCCCCCCAAAGCCCTTTTCCCTAGTTCTGCCTGCATCCCCTTCTCCGTTTCTCTCTCTCTCTGCTCGGAAAGCGTTAAAAGCCGCGCCGCGAGCCGACACACCGCGAGACTATGGCTGCCTAGTACGAGATTGGACTGCTGCACTACCGCACTACGTCCGTCCGCCGCCGCCACGCCCCGCCACGCCGCGCCACCCGTCACCATGGTAACGAGGGGCGTTGCGCGCCGCGCCGCCCTGCATATCGCGGTAATAAAGCAGGGAATTAGGCTGCGCTGCTGCACTGTGTGTATTCGGGTCGGTCTGCGCACTGCAACCAAAAACTCTGACAGTCTAACCCGAGAGCAGCGCAGTGTGCCACGAAAAGTCTGACAATCTAACCCTAGAGCAGCGCAGTGTGCCACGAAAAGCTCTGACAATCTAACCCTAGAGCAGCGCAGTGTGCCACCAAAAGCTCTGACAATCTAAC
Source organism: Frankliniella fusca (assembly GCA_029379305.1). Lineage (NCBI taxonomy): Eukaryota > Metazoa > Arthropoda > Insecta > Thysanoptera > Thripidae > Frankliniella > Frankliniella fusca. The sequence goes on from JAHWGI010001074.1 coordinate 333,898, forward strand.
CCTAGAGCAGCGCAGTGTGCCACGAAAAGTCTGACAATCTAACCCTAGAGCAGCGCAGTGTGCCACGAAAAGCTCTGACAATCTAACCCTAGAGCAGCGCAGTGTGCCACGAAAAGTCTGACAATCTAACCCTAGAGCAGCGCAGTGTGCCACGAAAAGTCTGACAATCTAACCCTAGAGCAGCGCAGTGTGCCACGAAAAGCTCTGCTAACTCTCGTCTACCATTATCAATACTATGCAGAGCAAGGCACCTGCTACATATACTTCCTAGAGTCTAAGAGTGTGTCCAAATCATCATTCGGATTGGCACTAGTCGGCATGCAAACGAAGCAGTGCGAACGGAATTAGGACACAATGACCAAGCACTTCCTCTAACCCTCTGCTGAACACTGTAGAAAAAAAAAAACCCTGCTTCAAATCCAGTTAATTCTTACTCTAGCCTTCACTGCAGTTTGTGTTACAGGATTTACTGTACTTCCTGACAAGATTTGCTGTACTTTCCGCGGCACTATACCGCGTTTATCGTACACTGTCTCTAGAAGTACAGCGAATCCTGTTAGAAAGTACAGTAATAAAGTACGGTAAAGGCTGTTATAAGAAGTAACTGGATTTGCTGTAGTTTTTTTCTCACAGTGAAACCAAACCAAGAGCACTGATACATATAACGTCTAACCTCTGCCCAGCGCTGCCAACTGCCAACCCTGTACAGTACAGTACAGTCCACCCCGATGTAACCACTGGCCCCTCGCTATACTTTGTGTAGCGCGCAGCAAGTATCTTCCAGCATCTCCAGTCTACCGCGTGCACTCCGTGCAATGAGCACCCCTCCCCCTCCCTACTCTCTCTCTCTCTAACCAGAAACATGCCTCTTATCTGAACAACGTTACAACTCCCTCGCGCCAATCCCGGGCCGTGGCTTCGCTCCGCCCCACGGGACTTGTGCGCAAGCAGTGCGTGTTCGGTGCCGCGTGGGGCAGGGGGTGGCATTTAGTCGTGTAAAACCGGAGGGATATAACATGTCGTGTCCAATAGCCGCGGTACCGGATAACCAACTTTTGAATGCCGCGTAGTTGGCCCTTTAAACGAGTGAGTTTTCTTGAAAAATTCATACTTGCGAATAGAAATTTGCATACCGACTAAGAGTGAGACATATTCACTCACACACATCCGCACACTCTCTCACACACACACACACACACACACACACACATACAGAGAGAGAGAGAGAGGGGGAGAGAGAGAGAGAGAGAGAGAGAGAGAGAGAGAGAGAGAGAGAGAGAGAGAGAGAGAGAGAGAGTATATCTGTTGTTAATTGGAAAAAGGAAAAACATTGATACTTGCGCTCAAAGTGTTTCACACACTCTCCTTATTGTGCAACGAATCAAGTGTGACGCAATCTGCACGCGTTTTATCGCCGTGTTCGCGTTGGAAGAGTACCAGAGTAGCAGCGAGTGATTGAGCGCCCGGGGTATAAACTCCCCAGATGGCTGATCTCGATAGGGAGGTGCGGTGACGACGCGCCCGTGAGAACTAAAGGGGGCGGGAACGAGGGTTAGTTCCGAGTGGAGACTACAGAGAAACTGTGTGTGTTGTGTGGCACACTTTTTACGCCGCTGTTGCTCAAGCCTGCGTGTGGGCATGAAATCAAAGGTGTGACTGGACACTAGTGTTTGCGATCGGTCGGTTACTGGCTGTACCCGACTGTCTTCCGTCTCTCTCCCTCTCACTTGACATGCATGAGAGTGAGAGAGACGAAAGGGCGGTCGGGTAAGCCAGTAACCGACCGATTGCAAACACTACTTGACACCTTTACTGGCACTTTTAGATTCTACCGCTGCTCTAGCAAATGCGTTGGATAGCCCTCAAGGGTGTTAAAATGAGCGCCTATTTAGCAGGTTAAAATTACACTAAACCCTTATGCACTTTTTTGTGCATGAGCCTTGCAGGATTTTACACAACCATAGTTATGCACAATTTTTCCTGCATACCTATGCTTAACTCTGTTCCTTATGCACAAATTTGTGCAGAATTATGCACAATGTGTAACATAGTTATGCATAAAGTTTTGTGCATAACTATGGTTGTATAAAATTGTGCATAAAGGTTTAGTGTGATGTCTTCACGGTTAAAAGTACTGTCAGGATTTACGGTATGCCTACGGTCCCTACTGTAGTTGTCTTGTACGGGCAGACCGTAACGAACGTATCCTAACGGTACGGAGTGTACTTCATTGTGGATTAAATGTGTTTCATTGAACTTCCCCAACATATTTCCGGGCTACGACTACGGAGTGTACTGTAAGATTCATATGCCGAAGTCTAAACTTACGGTCCGGGACCCGGCAAAAAATTGACGGCGTGTACCGTAGGAATTTACCGTAGTATTTTTGACAGTGAATTTGCCGTGGCATTGAATTTTTTGCACCCTTCAACAGTGCCAAGTCATGTATGTAGCCTTTAATTTTCCAGTGTAAATAAAAGAAAACGTGGTGTAATGTTCGTGACAGTTGTCATCTTAAACGGTATTACGATGGCGGCGGATCTGTGTGCGATGGCAAACTCAGAAACTGTGAGCTGCGTCCAGGGAGGTGGTGCACCTTGCGCGCTGCTACACAAAACCCCTGCCGCACCTATATCGCCCCGCCTGCAGCAGGGTATTTCGGGTAAAGCGGCCCCGCCCCACCCCACCCCACCCCGCCCCGGCGCGCACTCGGCCTCACAGTACAATGCCTTGGAGGTATTTTAAATTACGGTGGTATGAGTGCGTGTGGGCAGCTGTCTGGCGCGGCCTCGTTCAGTGCAGGCCACCAGACGCCTTTCTGTTTGTTGCTCGCCGCGGCACCGTTTCCGGTCAGTCTGGTTCCGCCCGGGCCAGAGAGGAGGGGGGGTGGGTGGGGGCTGGAGCAGCCTCGCCCCGCACTCCTCCCATTCGGGCACATCCGAAAATAGCCTCTCCCCCTACGAGTGCCCGTTCGTCAGCGCCCCGCCGTTTACAGACTCAACTGGCTGGCTCCACGCTTAGCGAGCGAAAACCGAGAGCAGCTTGCAGGCAAAGTAGCGCCGCGTGGTGCTAAACCGGGAGAGTTAGCGCGATGAAAAGGTGCCTCACTTTCCCCCAATGTTAAAAAGGCACCAAAACAAATAAACTTTAAAAAAAAGAAAAAAGAAAAAAAAAACACTGGGTAAAGTCTAAACTTAAGGCTGAGCCTAACCCTCCACTTTCAAGTAAACGTCGTTGTGTTTAAAAATTGCATTTCATCATGATATGTTATGTTTTTAATTTTAGAGTCATGTTGAATTTAATTGACCAGCCCCTTTTACCTTTTCCAAAGTACACCATACATTTATCTTCTTTCTTTTTTCCGAACCGCACCTGGCTCTAATCTTTGTCTTGCCAACCACAGAATCTCAATAAGACATGTAAAATTACCTTCTCACACAGCAAATCAGGTTTCAAACGATTCTAACTATCTTCATTAATGGTAATATATATGTCAGTCCTCGCAAGCTTCTATATTTTGAAATTTTATTACACTGGAAAAACAAATGTTACTAGTGTCGCATTCTCTGGAGATAACGTTTCCTGATGCATTCCTCTCCATGCAAAAGGATAGGGGATAGGGGCATCACAAAGATAATGCAGCAAGAAACGTTCTCTCCGGAGAGTGCAGCAAGAAACGTGACACATGTAACGTAAGTTTTTCCAGTGTACCTTCTACTGGTTTTCACAAAGACATATTGAAAGGTTGTCTACCCTACGGGTTGCAGATTTCGAGGTGTTGCACTGGGACCGGTCTATAGGGCTTCGCTAGCTTAAGCTTAAGTTTAAGAGAAAGATATTGAGGCTCAGCCAAAACTGTTGAAAGAGACGTCACATTCGTTTGAACGTGAGTTACAGCGTGCAGTGATTAACCAATTCTCATTAAAACTAATGTGACACAAAAATCTAACAAACATGTCGCGACTCACATTCAAACAAATGTCACGCGTCACATTCCTCGGACGACTGTGAATTGTCAGCCGTAATTGTAAATTGAATTCTTGGAGTTTGGTTGACTGGTTGCGGCACCGGGAACACCCCGGCTGTCGCGACGGGCCTGTCGCTGCCGCGGTCCGTCGTCAGCTGGGAGTCAAGCTGCCTCTACGCGGGAGTTTTCAAAACTGCCGGCCGCCGCGCGTTCCGCCTTTGTTGTTGGACGGTTTTTCATCGGCGGCTCCCGCCGTCCCGAGCAGGTTTGTTTTCTTTCTCTCCTTCCGGTATGTGTGCGGCGCAGGGCCGGGTGCGAGGCTCTTTTGAAGGGTGCAAGGGGAGGGAGGGAGAGAGAGAGGAGAGAGAGAGAGAGAGAGAGAGAGAGAGAGAGAGAGAGAGAGAGAGAGAGAGAGAGAGAGAGAGAGAGAAAGAGGGAGGGAGAGAGAGAAGGATGAGGGGGAAGGAGGATGGAGGAGCGGTTTTTGTTGGCAGAGGGCCGCAATATATCCCCCTGGTCACACTCGGCGTGGCGATGCGGTGCTTCGCCGCGAGTCTGATGGGGAGCCAATTTTGAATCGGTCCAGGCTATTTAATTAAAACGGCTCTCTCTGTGCGCGGCGGCAAAAGGGCTGCTCGGGGCGGGGCGGGGCGGGGCGGGGCGAGGCGGGGTGGGGCGGGGCGGGGCGGGGCGGGGTGGGGTGGGGTGAACCCACATGCCATACCGCGACCGTGATGTCGTTGTTCAGCCCCGTCTTATCTGCGTTTATAAGTCATCAAAAAAAATCAGACTACACTGTAAAAATTTGTTGTAAAAAAACGAAAAAGAAAATTACAGGTTTCGCTGTTAAATTGGTGAACAGATTTTTCCTGTAGTTTGATGAAACATTTTGTGAATTAACAAGAAAAATCGCGAAACAACAGATAAAATTTGTAAACTTACGGAATTCTTTTGTGAAGTAACGGAATATTTTTGTTAAGTTCCAGGGTTTTTTTGTAAATGAACACGAATCAAAAGTAAATTCACAGTCAGTTCGTTTAACAATAAAATTCACATATATTACCTGTTAATTTACGCCATGTTTTTTTTTACAGTGAATGACAACCAGCTTTCCTGTTTTAGCAAAAAGTTTCCCATTCCTTACAAGTACCTTTTCCAGCAAAATTTTTGCTGTTACCTTCCTGAAAAACGTTTTGAGGAAACAGCAAACACTTTTCGTGCGTAACTTTCAAAATCTTGCTCAAGTCTGAATTTCTCTGCTCTTTGCTGATTTTCCCTCCAGTAGCGACGCCACGCTACGCGACGATGTTCCCCCTCCCTCGCGTCGACGGACCCTTCTCACGCCTCAGTCCGCCCCGGGGCTGGACCCGCCCCCGGCCGCCCCCGGCCGCCCCCGGCCGCCCCCGGCCGCCCCCGGCCAGGTGAGGAGGTGTGACAGGCCGGCCCGGCTGCCGCCCCCGGCCGCCCCCGGCCCCTCACCGCACGCCCTCGAGATATTTTGGTCTCCTTTTGTCCGGTCCTTCGCATGCGACGGGTTAAGCCAGACTTACTCTGGAAAATACAGTACGGTTCTTACTTCGAATATGACTCCGGAAACAGTGTTCTCATACTCATATACGCAGTAATCAGTGTGTCCATGTACTGGTGTTTCTTTGAATGCGTAACAGTGTTGCGGGATAGCCTAACCACTTCCGCAAGGCGCCATGGCCTCAGCGCTGGTGAGTATGCAATCCCGCAACACTGTAACGTATTCAAAGAAACACTCGGTAGTACATGCTCACCCAAGTCCACACTTTTTTTTTATTACGAAAGACCTGGACACACGTGATATTCGTGTGATTTCACAGTTATAAAAAAAAATGAAATTCTCGCCACACTTACTAGTTGCCAAAAGGGGTTCGGGTGCGTGCTCGCGGTCACGATCCAAAAGTTTTTCAGTGTAAATTCACAGCCCGCAAAACGTGTGTAAATTACAATACCGCATTTTTTTTTATTTTATTTTTTATTTTAATGTATAATTTTATTTTTAATTGAGTACTGAAATTATACTTGATAGTCGGAAAGGATGATGAATGCGGGGATTTGAGTTGAGGTAGCGTTATTCGCATTCATTAATGAAATCTCATTTTTGTCATCTTCTTGCATCAATTACCAGCAGGCGGGCGCGCAGCGGCGGCTGCCGTCAGCGCCAGCCGCACCACTGGCCCGCCGGGACTTGTCACGTGACACGACGCGTCGATGCCTCACGTCATTTGTTATCAAACGTCATGTTTTTGTCGCGTTGCTGGGCCGCATATGACGCGCCACGCCCCGCCACGCCCCCTGGGGGCCTGCCTGCCTGGCACTGCCGCGGCCGGCCGGGTCCGGACGTCTCTGTCAGTGTCAAAGCGTGAGAGAGAGAGAGAGAGAGAGAGAGAGAGAGAGAGAGAGAGAGAGAGAGAGAGAGAGAGAGAGAGAGAGAGAGAGAGAGAGAGAGAGAGAGAAAGATGAGAATAGTGCACACATTTTCGCAACTTTTCTTTTCATTTAAATAAAAATAATATTGCCTCACTGAAAGTTAATTTTTATGCTTTTCAACGCACTTTAACCTTGGAGCGGCATTATTTTCGTGTTATTTTCTTTCATGATGAAGGGTGCTAAATTTTGGCATATAATTTTTTTATCCTCTACTTTTCTGGTACATTTACGAGATGCCATCTTGGGGCCCGAGCCATGCGTTGAGAGCAAGAGCCGAGGGGGTATTCACTCACAAAATCTGTGACCCGACTATTACGCGTATTACGCTCCGAAATTGCACAGATAGGGCCGAAAACAGGAAAAACAGCCCAAAAAGACACAAAAATGAGGAAAATAAGGAGAATTTTGGCTATTACGCTTCTATTACGCATACTATTACGCCTTTATTACGGATAGAGTGACCCGACTATTACGCGAGTGCATACCCCCTCGGCAAGAGCCCACTCAGTTAAAAAGACGAAAAAAACACAAAACTTTATCTGAAAGTACTCTTAAAATACTGTAAAATGCTTGAAAATACACTTTAAAAATTCAGCAATATTCTTGAAAATTGGAAGAAATACGTTGAAACAAACTCAAGAAAAATGCGTAAATGTTCAAGAAATACCCGTAGTGTGTCCACAGAGTGTCCGGTTTAGAGGTGTTCTAGAGGGCCCCGGCCCGACTTGCTGGTTGACGTGACGCTCAGTACCCCAGGAAGAGGAGGGGAGGGGCATCATTGCGAGCGGGCTGGCCCGGCCACGCCACGCCACGTTGCCTCCTCTGTCGCGCACCAAAATAGCATCCGTGAGAGAGACAGACAGACGAGAATCTCTTGTGCTTGTGTGGGGCCGGGCATGGCAGCCGTGAACAGGGCGGGCTGCTCAATGAGTATAAAAGCCCTGCAAACTAAAGTGTGTGGTATCACAGTATTGCAGGATGATGTGTGTGAGATCATAATGCCCCTCTACATTCAAATGTGTGAAATCCCGCGTGTCCTGCAGTGTTAACAGTGTGGGCCCCATCGAGTTCCAACCGTTATATACATTTATATGTGGGACTTAACGGGTCTCACACTTAGTGTAGAAGTACTCTTTCTTTCTTTCTTTCTTTCTTTCTTTCTTTCTCTCTCTTTCTTTCTTTCTTTCTTTCTTTCTTTCTTTCTTTCTTTCTTTCTTTCTTTCTTTCCTTTTCTTTTCTTGTTTTTGTTTTTTGAAGTTCTCTTATTACTAGTACTTTCGGAGTTGGATCGCGACAAGTTTACAAAAATGTCTTACAAGTTCGGACAACAGTTATTTTTCTCTTTTAGTATATTTTTCATTTTTTTTCTGTGTGGGTTATCTTCTTCTGCGTCGGCGGCCCTCGCGCCTCCGCCGCTGCAATCCCGCCCACGCCACGGTTGTGGCAGTGAGAGACTTGAAAATGAGGTGAAAGCTGCGTATCATTTCGTTTGTAGAATAAATTATACTGCCGCGGGGAGGAGGTGGAGAGCCCGTGGGTTTTTATTATTAATTGAATGAAAGCCGGGTGAGTCTGGTCTGATTGTAAGGGGGCGTAACGCGAGGCCGCGTGGGTGCAGTACAAGGGTGTCTATCGCCATACGCCCTGTACCGCTCTGCCGTGCTGTTCCGGCCGAGCTGATTTTCTGTGCGTGGCTGTCTGTAAAGGGTCCACCGCTCCCTAAGTGGTGCACGGGGCCGCGCTACTCACGCCGCTCAAGACCGTTTTGCCTTTACGCCCGCCGACCGAAAGCCCCGATCCTGGTCTGGTGGGTCTATTTTAGTTAGGCCGTCCTCCTCCCCCCTGCCATACACCAAGTCTTCCACAGATGGTCGCTCAAACGAGGCCCCTCTCTCCCTCTCTCCCCACGCCCTACTCCGTCCCGCACGGGCCCACAGCGTGGGCGCTGCCCGCCCCGCCCCGCCCCGCCTTGGGCCTCGCCTCCGGCGCTTGATGGGGTGGGGCGTCGAGCAGGCGGCCTACCCCGTGGACTACAGGAGCAGGGCAGGCGTCTGGCCCGGCGAGGTCCCACGGCTCATCGGGTACGCCCCGGCGCGGCAGGGCAGAGCAGGACAAGGTTACTGAATCGTGTTTAGATTCGTTTTTTTTCCCTTTTCTGTGGAAAGTCATCCACGGAGGACCTTGCGCCTCGCAGATTTCTGCTGTGTAAATGAAAATCTCATTCTGAAAATATTTAAGGCCCTCTTTCATGCCTCTTATACGACATGTGCGTGTGAGAGAGAGTCGGACTTTCATCATTATTTCAAAATTTGACGTTATGAATGATTCACGACGTGAGTGGAGGCGATCCCCGCGCGCTCGCGCACGTCCGTCTATCCGCCCCACCATGCCCCGCCCCACCACGCCCCGCCCCGCCACGCCCCGCCTCGCCACGCCCCGCCTCGCCCCTGTCCGCCGTGGCCTTTATGCCTTATCGCCGCGACAATCACCGCCTTCCCGAAGCAATCCATTCGGGACGTGAGGAGATGACACAAGGCCCCGATCTGCCACATGCGCGACCCGCCCGCGCTGCCCCTCTGTCAGAGGGGCCTGCCAACTCCCAAAAAACCGCTCACACTCTAATTCTCAAAAATACTCGAGAGGTTCTGCGAAATACTTGAAAATGCGCAGAAACTCATTGAAATACACTCCAAAATTATAGGCAAGGAAAATAAACGCTAGTTCAAGAAATACATGAAAAGTGTACACAAGAACACAAGAGCTGGTTGACACTTAGCCCATGCTGCCGCCGCGGCTTTGTGTTCGAAACTGTGCTTCCGCGACACGGGCGTTGATCCTCTGCGTCTCCCATCAATTACAAGGCACACGTGTGGAAGAGGATGAAAGTTTATTTTTATTTTCACTTTTTTTTATTATCAAAGAAAGCTTTTGGCAACCGTGCGGCAGAGGGGTGGAGAGGGAGAGGTTGGGGGTTCATTCCTGTCCAGATGATAGCAGAAGCCTATCAGTTTGCTGTATCGGCTGGGCTGAGCGGCACCGCCCAATCGTCAGAGCGTTGGCGGTAGTGGCGCGGGGCGGGGTGGGGTGGGGTGGGGTGGAGTGGGGCGGGGTGGGGTGGGGTCGGGTCTCTGCAGCGTCGTAAAGTCACTGCAAACGCCCCGCCCCGCCTCGCCTTGGTGCGAGGATCATCTATAATAACAGAACCGCCCCTTCGCCGCCCTCTTTCTCCCGGACGAGCGTGGCGTGGCGTGGCGTGGCGTGGCGTGGCGTGGCGTGGCGTGGCGTGGCGGGGTGGGGCGGAGAGGGGAGGGGGGGGGGAGTGCGGTGGGGCGCAGCAGCTCTCCCAGCCTACACGCGAACCGGCGCGGAAAATTAAAGGGGCATTTTGACGAGCTTCTTGTGTCGTCGTGAATCGGCTAGTGTGTGAGAGAGTATAGACACACACACACACAGACACACACACACACACACACGTGCGCGCGCGCGCGCGCTGCCGCTCTACTCCCCCTCCCCTCTTCCCCTCGGACCCCTCCGCCATCCCCCGCCAGGCTCGTACCCTTCGATATCGTCGTGTCGGAGGCGAAATCGGATGAGCGATGGGAGGGCTGGTGCAGCAAGCAGCTCCCCTCAGCCCCGGCCCCGGGCCCGGGCTCACCCTCTCGCCTCCAACGTGAATGTGAATCAGGTCGGCGATCAAACACCGTCGCAACACAGCGCGCCTTCTCCTAGTTGTGCGCGCGTGTTTCCCGGAGGCGGCCCCGGCAAGGCCCGCGCGGGTGACGTAAATATTTATTATCCTTCATCATTTATTTATTTTCTTGTGACTAGTGCTGCTGCTGCTGCGCGGAAGTGTAATGCGTAAGAAGCGAGAAAGAAAAAGACGGCGCGTGGCGTTTTGAGGATCTTCCGACTTTTTACTAAAGCTCGCAGTGCTTGCTGCTGAGCATGAGCTAAAGAGAAGAAATGTGGGTTAGACCTTCCAGTCCCGCTTGTCCAAGCGCGAGTCACAGCGCGGTAGCGGCGTGGCGCCCAGGGGGAAACAACTGTGAATATTGGTGTACAATTTTTTTGTGTGATTTTTTTTTAAATTTTAGCCCGAGTTTTAACTGGAATTCTGAGAATGTTTGTGACTTTTTCAGATTCTCCTGGTGTTTTTTTTTAATTTCTCTAAAATTTTCTGAGTATTTCCTGAAATTATCTGATTTTTTATTTTTTTTGAATCACGTGGAGTTCCAAAATTTCAGAGTTGTTTCCCCTCGGCCGCGGCCGGCGCGCTCTGGAAACATTTACGTCAGATGCAGCCCGGCGGCGTGGTGGTGCCTTGCCCCATGCCGCTGGGGAAACGACGGGGAACTTTAGTGAATAACGCGTCGGTCCGTTTAGTTGATGACGTTTTTGGTTTTTGCCTCGGCGGCACAGCGCTGCTACCACCGCGCCGAGCCGACTCGCCAATGGTTTCGACCATTTTGTTGATCTTGGGGTCGGAATGATGTGTGCTCGACTTGGGTTGATGGCCTGTTTTTGTCGTCGGACGGCCGGCTGGAGGAGGCGGGCCCTGTAGGGCAGAACGTGCACGCAAACACAAGTGGAGTGAGGTCGACGGCTGGTCCCTCTCTCTCTCTTTCTCTCTCTCTCTCCTCACCGTGTTGACTGCCTCCCTCTCACCACTCTTGTCGCCGAGAGGGTCCGTAGGAGGGTAAGAGAAAGGGCCTGCCTGTGTGTGTGTGTGTGTGTGTGTGTGTGTGTGTGTGTGTGTGTGTGTGTGTGTGTGTGTGTGTGTGTGTGTGTGTGTGTGTGTGTGTGTGTGTGTGTGTGTGTGTGTGTGTGTGTGTGTGTGTGTGTGTGTGTGTGTGGAGGTGAGAGGGTTGACTGCCGTCTCGCTCGCACCGCAGGGCGATAGAGAAAGATGCCGCTGGTTCCGACCACAGCGCGAGGCGGGCGGGGCGAGGCGGGGCGGGGCGGGGCAGGGCCCTCTGCCCTTTCGCCGCCGGACCATCATCTTCTGGTCTGGAGGACACCGAACACCTGCCGGAGCCGCCCCGCCACCCGCCACCCCTCACCTCCTTGCTGCTCCACCAGACCGGAGACCGGATCGGACCCCGTCCCCCTTTTCGACGTCTGTAATGGAATCGCCTTACCGTGTGTCCCACTGCCTGCCCTCCACCGCACCCGCAGCCGAGGGCAAACCCCTTCCGTGGACAGGGAGTATCTATCTATCTACCTCATGGGAAAATTACGTTTTAACCACGTAGATATACGTTTACATCCTCGTCCAGCACGTGCTGGTAACGTATATCCACGTGGTGGAAACGTTTTTCCCATATGGGGTATCTATCTATCTATCTATCTATCTATCTATCTATCTATCTATCTATCTATCTATCTATCTATCTATCTATCTATCTATAAACAAGTCAGTCGTTTTGTCAAAGTGCCAATTCATCGATAAGATTAGTTAAAATTTCTGGTTTATTCAGTTTTGAGTGAAAGAGAAATATCTTTAATTTCGTTGAAAAGAAGACAAAAGAAACAGAAAACATTGTCGTCGTGGGCGGAAGGACGATAGCCAGCCATGCCGCTCCAGTGGCAGGCTCCATTACGTGTGACCGGCGGGTTTGATGGCTCCGCGGAGGACATCATTCCGTCTCCTGCGCCCAATTTCGTTTCATTATCCTTTTTACTGCCACCTGCTGGCGCTCGCAGCGTAGCTGGGCGGGGTCGGGTGGGGTTGGGTGGATCTCGGCGGGGCGGGGCGGGGCGGGGTGAGGCGGGGCGGGGCGGGGCGGGGCGGGGCGGGGCGGGGCGGGGCGGGGCGGGGCGGAGCTGCACGAACGAGCTTCACACCTGCCTCTGCAGTTGCTGCAGCTGCCGTTGATGCCGTGGGAAGCCACCCCGCCCCGCCCCGCCCCGCCCCGCCCCTCCGGTGACATTGTCCGCGCGGCTGGCGCGGGTCCTGGCTGGGGCTTGGCCGCCTGATACGCTACGCTACCTGGTGGCCTGAGCCCGCCGCACGCCGGAGTGTAGCTGTTGCCTAGCCCTCAGGCACTTCGCACTGGTTAAAGAAATGTTTAGTTCTAATACGTATCAATGGTGTTTAGTTTCAAATGTTCAAAAGCTGTACACCTGCTTGTGTACATCTGGACCAACTAGACATCAATTGACAATTAATAAGTTCAACTATACACCACACTGTTAAAAATTCCTTACCCTATGCCCCAGATATACTACAGTAAAACCCGTTTTGTTTGGTGACGGGACAATCGTATCTGAAAAATTCGGTGTTTTTCGTTACCAATTCCGTAGTTTCAGTTTCTTGAAATTTCGTAAAAAGTTGAAATATAGAGGCCCATGTGAAATATACGGTTATAGGTAGAACGGACGGACCGTACCAAATAAAAACCTGGTAAAAAAATTAACGGGGAAAAAACCGTACTAATAACCTTGGAAATTTCTGGCAGTGCAGCTGGTGTTTAGTTTTTGAACATTTTGGAACTAAACACCAATAATGATCTGTATAACTAAACATTTGTTTTACCAGTGCGACCGCCCAATGCGACACTTATCCTTCTTTGCCTTACGTGGAACACTTGTAAATCATATAAGATAAAAGTCCAGATTTGGGCATTTTGAGTAGTTGTGTACTTAAAGCGGTCTCATTTTAATCATGTAGCCAGATTTCTTAGGCTGAGCTAAATTTAAAGTTTCAATTAAACTTTCAATAAGCTGCTCATTCCCGTCAGAATGCGTCAGAGGAGGCTGGTGTGAGACGTGGGGCGTGGGATGTGGCTGTGCCTAAACTAAACGTAACTAGATGAATGGAAGAGCGCGTAATTCAGAATCAACATGCCGCAGACCAAGGTAGAGGCCTTATTAGTTCATCGTTACACGGTTTTAACGTTCGTCTTCCTTTTCATATTTGAAAAGAAATATTAATAATAATAATAATAATAATAATAATAATAATAATAATAATAATAATAATAATAATAAAAGATTTTCAGGGAGAGAAAGTGTTCTAGAGCCCTGCTTGAATGAGACTTCAGCGTGAATCTGTTGACGCGTTTCTGCGACGAGGCAGGCGCAGGAATATCCACCGGCTTTGTGACGCTCGTGTCACAATATCCCGGCCTCCAAAAACCCTTCCGCTGTAAAAACGCAGCGCGCTCGCACCGCGCGTCAGCGAATGTTATCGTGCGAGTCTAAACTTTTGCGTGCGAAAACAATCGGGGCGGCTGGGCTGCGGGGGCTGCCGCGGGCACCCGCGCCGCGACCGAGCCCGTCGGGGATTGAAGCTGTCACCACGTACCACGTCAGTCTGTGTGTGTGTGTGGCAGCATGTGCGTAACAGTGAGTACATGTGTGTGCGTGCGTACTTTCGCGCTTTGACGTCCGTCTCTTGTTTTTGTTCCAGGTAAGCGGGCCGGTGTGTTAACGGTAAGCGCGCTGCTGCTCTCTCCAACTGCGAGAATGATATCGATTCAATTAACGGAATTGACTTATTCGGCGGGACTCTCTCCCCGTGAGCGAGCGCTGCTCAGCGCTCTCCAAAGAGCGCCAGCACCGTTGAGCTCGCGCGGGAGCGGGAATCCGAGGGGGGATCACCTTATAAATTTTTGTACACCTCGTAATTTAGAAAAATTCTGGAAAACTCCGAAAAATTCAGGAAAATTCAAAACTAAGTTATTTACGAAAATTTCGAAAAAGTTCTAGCAAACAATTCAGAAAAATTCAGTAAAAATTCACACAAAATTTGTACGCACCCAAATTTCGAGTTGTTTTCCTCCTCGCGGGAACCTCGTCTGCGGTATGGACCCGCCCGGCCTTATTGGCGACTGAACTGTGCGGCGTTGTTTGGAAGGAGGGAGGGTAAGGTGTGGGAGAGGTAGAGTGAGGGAAGGGGGCGGAGGCGGGGGTGGGGGGGGGGAGTAGAGATAGACAGAGAGCGAGGGAAAGGGAGCGTGAGCGTGATGAGCGGAGGTGGAGCATGCGGGAAAAAGAGGGAGGAGAGGGAGGAAAAAAAGCCTTTCCGCTCGTCGCGTTGACCCTTGTTCCTAATGGGCTGTGAATGATGGAGAGAGAAGGACAATTAAAGAACGGACGGCCGATGGAAATGAGAGCGCGAAGAATCGCGCTAGAGAGAGAGAGAGAGAGAGAGAGAGAGAGAGAGAGAGAGAGAGAGAGAGAGAGAGACGGGAGGGTCGGGCAGAGAGTGAGTGCGTCGGGGGAGGGCGGCGGACCGGACGCGGTGCCCGGAGTCGTCTGGTCTGGGAGGCCTGGGGAGGGATGGGAGCTGGGCGGCCGTGGAAATCGTGCGGAAAACCTCTAGAGTTGTGCGCGGAAAAATGGCGGACGTAAACGCGCGGGAGGGAGGTTTGGGGCGTGGTGCTGGTGGCTGGGGTGAGGTGGGTATTGGGTATGCCCCGACGCTCTGATGCCGAGTAATCCCTACGCAATTCTTGACTGTAACGTATCTGTTAAATGGAATGAGAGGAGAGGTCGTTATTGGCAGCGGTTGCTGCAGGTACCACACATCGCATCACTGGAAAAACAAAGGTAGGACTTAATGCCTTTCTAGGGGTGTGAAATTTTAATGCCTTTGCAAAGGCACGAAATCGTCTAAAGGCATTAAAATTTAACACCTTTCGGCAGTTTTAATGCCTTTGCAGGGGTGCTAATTTTTAATGCCTTGGTAAAGGCATTAAAACCCTTCCTGTCCTACCTTTGTTTTTCCAGTGATATCAATTCAAAATGTTACATCTTGTCCACAAATGTTTTTCAAATTATTGACTCGTTTAACAATCAACTTTCGGCACCTTTATTCTTTGAACGACCATCTCATGCGCCGGGAATATTTGTGATTTTCAGTTTTTGTTGTGTCAATGTATTTTGTGAAACTTGCTATGGGAAGACATATCACACTTCAAAGGTTCTGCGGAGTATGGACCCCTCCGCGCGGAACGACGTGTCAACCCAACACCCTTCTGTGTGGGCCGGTAGTTATAGATCAATTATTAGTGAAGCCGCAAAAACCGTACCCTGTCGCTTTTCCTCCCTCCCTGCCATTTCTCTCTTTTACTCTTGCGTTCTCAGTCCCACTCCCTTCCACTCTCACTTCATTTATTTCCTCTTCTTGTCAGCCGCGTGTTATTTATATCATGGCCTCTCTCTCTCTGTCTTTCTCTCTATATTCCTCTTCTCTTTCACACTTTAGCCTCGCGCCGCACACGCTCTTCGTGCCAGTCAATTAAATTATTTCACGACAAAGATTTAAAGGGTTTGGCCGCTGCCCCTCTCAGTTTTTTTTTCCCCTAGGGGCGCACCAGTCCTCATCGCGGCAGCTAACCCTCACACACACCCCAAATACCCCCCTCTCTCTCTCTCTCTCTCTCTCTCTCTCTCTCTCTCTCTCACGCACTCATACAGACACAAGCACACGCCAGAGAGTCTGCCGGACCCTGATACATTCGCAACTAACGGTGTGCAGAAATGATGACATGCCTCACTGCAGCACTCCCGTTCCAGCGAGAGAAAAGTTTTGGTGTGCACGGGGATTCGTACACCGGGGCCCGAGACGTGGATGCACTGCCGAGCGTGGCACTCGCAGAAACGCTCTGTGTGCGCTGCGGCGCTGTAAAACGGCGAGGTGTGTAGTGGATTGTGTTGCGAGGCAGCGTGAGGCTGCGCCGTGCGCCTTCACCGCCGCCGCGCCCTGCAAATAATGTTTGCGAACAAGGGCCCGGGGCTTTATAGACACTTAGCCTGGCCGTCGGCGCGTAAGGGCTCGGTGGCTCGGTGCAGGGGCGGGGCGGGGCGGGCCGGGCTGCTTGCTGGAGGAATTGCGAGAGGACTGCTGCTGGGCTGTGAGTGTGGGTGTGGGGAAACTGCTACGGGGGCGGGGCGGGGCGGGGTGGGGGGTGGGGTGGGCGTAGGGGACAGAGCAGGGCGCAGGTTGAGCGGGTGAAGCCTCTGCTCGTGCAATGTAGGGCAGTTTGTTGTAAGTGGTGCAAAAGCGGGTTCAACTGGCGAGACTACACCCCGGAACAGATTTAATTATGTGGAATACCCCGCATACAGGGTGGCCCACGCACCCCGGCCGATTTGTTTTGGAAAGGCAGACTGCAACGACAAGATTTCTTTTTATTACAAATATGCTAATATTGATGGTAGAGGAAAAGTAAAAGTTGCTACGTATAAGTTGCGAAAAGTTTGAGGAACATGAAGCACAATTTACTTTTTCTCTACTACCAATATTAGCAAATTTATAATGGAAAGAGAGTTTGTTGTTCTGGGTCTGCCTATCCGAAAATATGTGCCGGGGTCGGGGTGCGTGGACCACCCTATATAGAGAAGGTGTGCGGGGCGGCGCTAGTGATAAAGTAATCTGCCAAATTTACTAAAGTCGTTCAGAATAATTCAGAAAAATTGAAGTAAATTCAAAACAGGAAAAAATTTTAAAAAAAATCCTGAAAAATTTGCAGCAGCACGAAAATTACATTGAAAAAAGGGGTTGAAATTTAAATAAAAAACAGCTTACGAAATTTTACTCCAAAAGTGAGAGTTGTTTCCCTTTCGTAATCTGGTCGACGACTCCGGCCGTAAGAAGCAGCCTTAGGCGCCGATATAGTCGACGCCGCAGTGCTGGTCCCATCCGCCACTGCTGCGTGGCGAGGTGAAGGGTACAGAGAGCGCTGTGCCGCCGGAACAATGCGGCAGTACAAAAGAGGAGAACCGACCGCGGGCCGGGCCGGGGGCCGGGACCGAGAATGTGGTGGCTGCGGAGGGTGGGGGGAACGCCCGTGTGCGCAGGCGGGGCGGGGCGGGGCGGGGCGAGGCGTGC
Source organism: Frankliniella fusca (assembly GCA_029379305.1). Taxonomy (NCBI): domain Eukaryota; kingdom Metazoa; phylum Arthropoda; class Insecta; order Thysanoptera; family Thripidae; genus Frankliniella; species Frankliniella fusca. The sequence continues at coordinate 351,159 of JAHWGI010001074.1, forward strand.
CAGGAAGGCGCTCTGTTAACGAGTTGTCGCCCGTCTCGGTCCGTTGAGCAGGGGCGGAATAAAGCGACGCGACGACGAATCCAGCTGAGATAAAGTGAAAGATAGCGGCTGCTGAGTGGGAGAGGGGGGAGAGAGCGAGAGAGAGAGAGAGAGAGAGAGAGAGAGAGAGAGAGAGAGAGAGAGAGAGAGAGAGAGAGAGAGAGAGAGAGAGAGAGAGAGAGAGTAAAAGGGAGATGTGTGCAGAGAGAGAGGAAGAGAGACAGAGCATAGGTTGCTTTCGCAGCCAGCAGACTCATTCTAACGCTGTATCGTCCTGCTTACCCTGCAGTCTGCTCCGTGCGCTGGGAGGGGTGAACGGCCCCGCCCCGCCCCGCCCCGCCCCGCCCCGCCCCGCCCCGCCCCGCCGTGGACCAGTCCGATAGGACCAGCAGGTAGACTGGCTGGTGCTAGTGCGTAACAATAGCGGTGTCTGTCTGCGGTGCTGGGTAGGGTTCGCATATCGGTGTCCGTGTCAGCAGGTATGCGTGAACAGTGCCGTGTGCGTCTGCTGGTTAGTACCGTGCCCCGTGCCGTGCTGCGCGCGGGTCGATCTCGCGGAAAGACATTGGCAAACAGCGTCCTCCCTCCTTTTTTTCGCATAGCCAAGTTGTTTTGTCTGTCTGTTTCCTCGTTTGTTGTTGTTTTTCTCTTTTTCATCATCTATACGTGGTTTGGGGTTTGGGAGCTTTGAATGTGGCGAGTTTCGAGTTGCGATCTCCGTGGTCCTCTCACTTCTAAGAAAGTGTTAACCCCCCCTACCCCCCTCTCTATTTATCTATTTCTCTCTCTCTCTCTCTCTCTCTCTCTCTCTCTCTCTCTCTCTCTCTCTCTCTGTAACTTATTTCTACCTCTTGTAAACACAAGCCCTTTGTAACGGACGATTCCATAGGATAAGTTGGCAACACCGCTATCCCGATTCTTTGCGTCGCTACATACGAACAACCATATCTTTTCACACTAAATCCTTATGCATTTTGTTGCGCATAAACATGCAGGATTTTGAACAACCATAAGAATATGCACAATTTCGTGTATAACTAAGTACAATTTGTGCACAGTTATGCACAATTTGTACATAGTTATTTAAAGTTATTTAGAATTATTTGAAGTTATTTAAAATTGTTTGTTTAAAATTTGCATGTTTTTGCACAACAAAATGCATAAGGGTTTAGTGTGTTGAAGAAAAATACGATGAAACTCGTCAATCTTGGGCTTGGGTACCTGAGGAATTGTGCGTTTACCTCTGATTTTCGTCAAACGAAGTAGTTGTTCGCATGTAGCGACGCAAAGAAACAGGGATTGCAGTGTTGCCAGCTTATCCTGGAATTATATATTCCGTACTGTAACGGACTGTTGTTTCAAGTTACCTGTACCACTGGTACTCCTGTACGACTTTTAAGCCTTTTTGTACCTTCTCATAAAATAAATTCATTTTCAAATTCAAATTTTAAATACTCTATCTTTCTCTGTCTTTATCTCTCTGTCTCTCTCCCACTCCCACTCATTTGCTGACATATATGCGCCAGCAGTATTGTCGGTGGGCACGATGCATGCAGACGCGCACGTCCTACAAGTTGGCGGGCGTGCGCCCTGCCTCGCCCCGCCTCTCCCCGCCTCGCCCCGCCTCGCCCCGCCTCGCTGCCGCTTCGAGACAAAGTTTATATGGCATTGTGTGTAGGACTTGACTTTGGCGTTTCTGTGACGACCCCATCTCAGTTGTGTGTAGCCCATGGGCCCGGCCCGGCCCGTATGATGAGATGAAAACAGGAAGTGGCAAGCGCATAGCGGCAGCCGCTGGAGTGAGTGGCATCCCTCTGGCACCTGAAGTGAGGTGAGGGGCGGACGTAAGGGCTCAAGTTGGCAACCCTACAACATGATGGCTGTCATGTGAGGCGGTAAAGTAATGCAATGGCGGGGATTTTACAAGCAAAGGGAAAGCAAAAAAAAAAACAACTTTGTATGATACCGTGAAAAATAATATCTTTGCATATTTACGATACACTGTGAAAAATATCCTCGTAAATTTACGACATTTTTCGTAATTTTAAATTACAAAATATGTCGTAAATTTACGTCAGCCCATTCTTGCTCGTCGGTCAATTCCAAGTCGATAGGGAGTGCTTGTAAATTTACAATTTCAAATTGTAATTTTACGACTTTTATCATGGAAAATTTTCCCGTAACCCTTACGAGTATTTTTCACAGTGTATATTTTGTAAATTAAAACTTAGTAAAAGTGATCTAAATTTACAACAGCACAATCTTGCTCGTAATGGAATTTATTGATTTCATTAATTACTTAAATAATTGAACACTTAGTAATCGCATGCTGCGTACAACCATAATTTCACTTCGTGCAGTGTTGCCAGAAAGTTAGGCAAAAGTCCCGCCCTTTACACCTGTGCGTAACGGGACTGTATCTCCGCCTGCCAACTAGGCAACTCCCCTGCACTCGTGCTCAGACGTTGCCAAGTAGGCAGGCGGAGATACAGTCCCGTTAAGCACAGGTGTATCGGGCGGGATTTTTGCCTAACTTTCTGGCAACACTGACTTCGTGGAAAAATATCCAGTACTACTCCTGCGACTATTTTGCACTGTGGACTTCAGCCTCCCGCAAATAAGTTTCCATTTATTATCTGGCTTCACGGTAAAACTATACACGGTAGAAACGAGTCCTGGGATTTCCAGAAGAGTTGGAATCCCAGTGGATGTCCTGGAAAAAAACAGCTTTTCCCAGGAGTTTTTCCTGGAAAACCCAGGACATCCCCTGGGAAAGATGATACCTCCTGGGAATGTGCAAATTCCCCTGGGAAACCCAGGACTCGTTTTAGCCGTGTAAAACGTAATCTCAACCTCACGATCTTTATCGAGAGTTCTGAGATTACGCTTGAAATGAAGCAGAACAGGTCCAATATTCGGTCCTATTCGTCGTATTCAAATGTACGGAAAAATTTTCCTCTCTCCTTCGCTTGTAACTGTGCGCTTCTTTCAAGAGTTCAGTTCGAGGTTCAGTTACGTCTTAAAGCATTACGACACCTTAGACTGAAAGGCACGCAGTTCAGCCGCGCGTTCCGAAAGGCACGCAGTTCAGCCTCCCATTCCAAGACTAACGCAGTTCAGGCGCGCGTTCCGAAAGACACGCAGATTACCGCTCTAGACATAGGAACTGCGTGAGTCTCGGATTGAGCGGCTGAACTGCGTGTCTTTCGGAGCGCGCGGCTGAACTGCGTTAGTCTTCGAACGGGCGGCTGGACTGCGTGCCTTTCAGTCTAAGGTGTCGATTACCTGTGTTCTTCCTAAAAAGAAAGAAAGAAAGAAAGAAAGAAAGAAAGAAAGAAAGAAAGAAAGAAGGAAAGAAAGAAAGAAGGAAAGAAAGAAAGAAAGAAAGAAAGAAAGAAAGAAAGAAAGAAAGAAAGAAAAACATGATCTTGATTTACGGAGGGGGAAAAGCGTATCGTCGACCCCAATATGGCTTTTGAAAGACGTACATATCAGATCGACACTGGGCGATTGCGTTATTCCCCGGACGAATGCGCTGCCGCCCTGCCCCGTTCAAAAAGACGTCACCGCATCGAATAAAGATGGAGATAGTCGCGAGTTAGCGATGCGTTATGCATTGCGCGTTACACTCGGCGCGGCGCACGCCAAGTGCTCGTCACTCACTGGCCTGCGTAAGTACAACGGAGCGTTACCTCGGAGCGTTACTAATCAATGGTTCGGGAGGGTATGGGCGTCCCGCGTTTGTGGCGTTGATGTGTAATACTCTGAGGAAGGAAGAGAAGGGATGGGTAAGGGGGTTGGGGGGACCCGAGCCACCAAGACAAAATGTTCACGCCGACGATTCTGCGGGCCCAAGATTAGTGTCCCCCTAGGATGCGCACTTAAGCGCCCCCCCCCCTTTCTCTCTCTCTCATTCTCTCTCTCTCTCTCTCTCTCTCTCTCTCTCTCTCTCTCTCTCTCTCTCTCTCTCTCTCTCTCTCTCTCTCTCACGCCGTCGGCCTGCTGGATAAGGTACACTGCTGTTCCTGAGCGTGTTTCGTAGCCACACTTTGTGGCTCTCCACCATGTAATTATTTTTCTTGCTTTCAAATTTCAATTCCGTGTTTAAAAGAAAAATGTTTTTCAAAGTAGACTTGCAGAATGGGGGCGCCGCGCTCCTGTCTAGCGCCGCTGCACTACTCGTAATCACTTGTCAGAAATTTAAACAGCGAGGAGAAGATGTGCGAAGCAGTGGAAGGCAGTTAGGCCCCGGAAGGGCGTGGCGTGGCGTGGCGGGGCGTGGCGGGGCTGGGCGTGGCGCAACTTGTCGCTAATTACTCACTCCGACGGCTGCGGTGGACTGCGACCGGAAAGTGAGCGCGCGCGCGCGCCAGAGGGAGAGAGAGAGAGAGAGAGAGAGAGAGAGAGAGGGGGGGGGCGGGGAGGGGCTGTACGAGGTTGGTGATGGCGGGGAGAGAGAAAGAGCGAGAGCTAGCCATGGTCATTGACGGACAGGTGCGGTGATGCTCCGGACGGGGTGGTATGGGAAATTGAAGCAAATGGCCCGGTGTCGGTAGTTGAACCGCCGCCCTTGCGGCCCGCGGCGCGGCTCGCAGCGCGCTCGCCCACCGCCACCCAATTTGTTATGCCGCTGCGGACGGACGTTGTGTATCCATTTTTTAGCGGGCAATATTCTCTCTCTCTCTCTCTCTCTCTCTCTCTCTCTCTCTCTCTCTCTCTCTCTCTCTCTCTCTCTCTCTCTCTCTCTCTCTGCCCGGATGCGGTTCTTTGCCCCACGCCGCGCCCACCCCACTCCGCCCCGCCACGCCCCACGGCGGACCTTAACGTAATAATGTGCCAGACTTAACATGGAATAAATCCCCGCTCGGTGCCGTCATCCCCGCCCCACCCCGCCCCTCCCCGCCCCGCCCCACCTCGCCCCGCCCCTCCCCGCCCCGCCCCTCCCCGCCCCGCCCCAGCCCGGCACCGACGGCCAACTTTCGCCTGGGCCGCGGGACTTAACTTTGACTGCTCGCTGGATTTCTCATACTCCGGCGCGCCATCGCTCGAGCCCTGTTCCCGCCCGCGCGCGCGCGTGCCTGTCATGCCGTTGAAATATTACGTGATGGGAAGGGTAGAGGGGTGATGAGGGAAGGTTGGGGCGGGGGGGGGGGGGGCAACGCGAAAAATAGACGACGTCATTGCACGATGCGGCCTCATGCCCCTCGCTCCCTTCCCCAGCCCCCTCAAAACACAATACTTTGTCGAACGGGAGGAGGGAAAGGGGTTGCGAAAGGAGGCGAAACCACGACCAACGCACTCTGCCGCCTGCTGTAGGCTTCTGACGGCGCCCCCCCCCCTCCCCACCCGCTCCGTGTGCGAAGGAGACGGAAATTAACGCCCTCTCCCCCTCCCCCACCTCCCAGACCACACACGCCTCTACCCCCTCCAAGGCCCACCCTTTTTCCAATCAATGTCAGTCGGCATGCGAAGAAGACGCAACCCACGCGGATCGCCGAACGGGCTGGCGCGCGCAAGCACGTGTGTGTGTGTGTGTGGGAGAGAGAGAGAGAGAGAGAGAGAGAGAGAGAGAGAGAGAGAGAGAGAGAGAGAGAGAGAGAGAGAGAGAGAGGACGTGAGTGAGTTAGTACGTGACTGACGCTCGGTACAGAAGGGCACGAGCTCTTCGTTGCGACGCTATCATGGCGCCAGATTGGCGAAACCGCGGCGCGGCGCGCGGTCACAACCTGAAAAGAAAGTTAAGGGCGAATGAAAAAACATTATGCATAGGATGAAAATGAATATTAATTCAAATTGGCGCTCGCGGGTGGTCCGCGGGGCAGCAGGGCGCGCGCTGCTCAAGCCGTCCGCGGGCTCACTGCCGCTCTCTGTCGCACTGCAGTGTGAGTCCGGGACTCCTCACCGTATAGCGGCGTGCGATTGCGTATTTCCATGTAAATACGGGAGACGGGCGTATATAGCTGCGCGGCGTCCGGACCCCCGCCCCGTCCCGCCCCGCCCCACCCCGCCCCGCCCCGCCCCGCCCCGCCCCGCCCCGCCCCGCCCCGCCCCGCCCCGCGCCGGCGAAGCTGTAAGGGGATTTTGTGTCTTATATGCGTAGCGTAGGCCGCCTCGCCCCGCCCCGCCCTGCCCGCCTCCCAGACTCCTCTCCCTATCTAACATATTATTTACCTTCCAGGTCCGGCTAGCCGGTAAGCCCCAGTGTCGCGGATTCTGTCCTCCTCCTTCCCCCTCCTCCTTCTCGTTCTTCCCCTCTTCCTACCTTCTCCCCCCACTCTCCCTCCTTCCTCCATCTTGTCATTTCTCTCGTATTCCTCCCTCTCCTCTACTTCCTCTTCCTGCTCCTCCTCTCCATACTCCCTCTCGTCCTCTCTATTCTCCTCCCTCTCCTTTTTCCTCCTCCTCCTTCCCCGCTGCGCTGCTCGAGTGCACCCCTCCCCCTCCTCCTAGTCCTCTCCTACTTCCTCCTCCTTCTTTTCCAATTTTCCGAGCGCTGTTTGCTCCCCCTGCTGTCCTATTTACCCCTGTTTGCCCCGTACGCGGCTGGGCTGTGGGGCATTGTCGATGTCTGCCCCGCCCGGCCTCAAAGACTGGAGTCACCGTTACTAGTCAGGCAGTCTGCCTCTTGTGAGGCGTACCGCCTACCGCCCGGCCGCGGCTTGCACGCGTGCATCATGTTGGCCAACCCAACATTTGTTGACCATGAATTTTAACCAGCACAACTTTCAAGTAAATCGAAAACCGAAAAATATCTGCAATATTTTGGGAAAAAAGACTTATATCTCAAACCATGCCCGTCAAAATTGATCCCAAGGTACCAGGTTGTGCGTTACGTTCCCCATTACCTAGAACTGACGTAGAAAGCATTTTAACCGGTACAACTTTGGTAGTGTTTGGGGAAAACTGTTCAATACTCGAAATTTCTAGTATCGGTATCAATTTTAACCGGCATCGTTTGAGAGGTGGGCTTTGTTTTCCGCAAACATTGCGTGTATTTGTCGGTGTTTTCCACCTGCTGACAGCATAGTTGTGCCGGTTAAAATGCCCTCTATGCCCAGTTCCCAGTTCAAGGAAAAGCGATTACCACAATGCACGACCTGGTAACTCGGGGTTAATTTGCGCGCGAGCGCAGCGCACGCTTGTGTGTGTGTGTGTGTGTGTGTGTGTGTGTGCGCGCGCGCGCGCGCGCGTGTGCGTGTGTGTGTGTGTGAGTGTGTGCGCGCGCTTTTGTAGCACCAAGATTCAGAGCTGTTTCCCCCTCGGTAATGGTGCTTGTTCTGATGGGCTGACGGCTTCTTGGCGGGGAAAAAAGTGTGAGAGTGACAAAGAACAGCCGCGAGCGTGGGGCGGGGCGGGGCGGGGCGGGGCGAGGCGGGGCGGGGCGAGGCGGGGCGGGGTGGGTTCGCGAGTGGAGAGCGGCGCTGATGAGCTCTCTGACGGGACTCTTGCTGGTAGTGGTGGTGGTGGTGGTGGGGGGGGGAACTGCTCTTTGGTGGGTCCTTCCGCGAGGCCAGAGCCGGCGGCCCGGCCCAGCTCGACGACAAGTTACACTTGCTTAGCACGCGACTGGGAGCGGTAGAGTTTGAGCAAATGAGGAGCACTGCAGTCGTAAAGTAGCTGCAAACTATCAGCAGCAGGGAGCCCCGCCCCTCCCCGCCACGCCCCGCCACGCCCCGCCACGCCCCGCCACGCCACCTTGTCTCGCCTCTCAACGCCACGCCGGGGTTGAAATTTCACGAGTCCGCGTTCGCTTTATCGGGACAGGGAACTGGCCGTTGCACGTTGCATTGCACTGGAAATCCAAGTGTACGGATGTCACTCATCTGAAGCTGTGTGAATGTTTGTCGCACACTTGCAGGTGTGTGAATGACCCTTCGCACACTAGCAGGTGAGCGAATATCCATTCTCACACCTAGAAAGCCCGGCCTTACCATGGGTTTCAGCAAGTGTACGACTGGCCATTGTAGCGCTCGCTACTTGTGTGCGTTTGAATTTGAATGAGTTCCCGCCTCCCGCCACTCCGCCGCCTCGCCTGGTCAGCTTGGTCGGTCTGGAACTACTTTTTCGCACTACTTCTAGAACTACTTTTGCGCACTACTTCTGGGACTACTTTTCGCACTATTTCTCCGGACTACTTTTCACTTCCGGACTTCCGGAGAGAGGTCAGTTTTTGGCTGTACACACTTGCCGGGAGGTTCTCGTATTTTATCCGCAAGCATCCGCACTTTTATGAAGAGTTAAGTGATTTTAATGAGAAGAAATGGATTGGTGATAAAGAGAAGCTTACTTCAAGATATGGATTGTGGTGAGTCAGAAGAAAATATCCACCATAATTAGAATTCAGTCCTGAGCACATGTTCTAACCTCCAATCTCTCCACGTGTTGTCGTCAGGTTGTTGACAAGAAGACCCTGATATATCTGATTGGATTTCAGTATTATATTTTAACCTGATTTGAATGGTGAGAGATAATTATTTAAAGGAGTGATGATCCAAAATAGTCCTGTGCCACTGTACTAATGCCTTGTGTCCCCTTGTTTGTTTTATAGGGTCTTCTGCTTCATTTATATGTTCTCTTGTTTATACTTCACTCACTTGAAGATATTATGTTTTAATTCAAATCTACGGCGGATACTGCTTGTTCATGCTTCTGCTGGTAATTTATTTATTGAGAACTATCCAAGGATTCCCCGGCGGTGTTTATTTTAAGATAAGTGTTTGTTTTTAACTTCTGCTTTCCTGCTGAGTGCAGTGTCTTCTGTTTTTGGGATCGGTATTGATTCTCTATTGAGTTTTCAGGGCTTCGGCCATTATTTATTTAGAGTCTGTATGACTCTTGGAGTCTATTGTATTTTGTATTTGCTCTGATTGCCGGACTTTACTAGATGCAAGTTTGCAGCATGCCTCTCTGTAATAGGCACACTGTGAAAAATACATTCGCAAATTTACGACACTTTTCGTAATTTGTGATTACTACACAGATTTGTAAAAATATACGAGCGTAGTCGTAAATTTACGACAGCAAATTCTGCCTCGTCAAAGAAAACTAAGTCGACACATGGTTAAAATAATTATCGTAACAATACATCTGGAAGTTGTAACTTTACGACATTTATCACGGAAAATTTTCTCGTAACCCTTACGAACAATTTTCAAAGTGCATAGGTCACGGTGAATGTCATTGTAAAATACGTTAAACTCCGCAGCATCGTGAAAACCACCGTAAGTAACGGTGATGCACCATAGTTACGACAAAAATACACCGTACCGTAGGCTACCACAATGCTTTAGGGCTTACTTTACCTTGTAGTGAACATTCTGCAAGCTGCTTTTTTCCCCTTTTTTTGAAACTGTTTACATTCGTAAGAAATTTTTTCCTCGTCCTTTGCGTTTAAGAAAGAGTGAAAGTATGCTGATGCTGCTTAACTGTCTGCAGAGAGACCACATTAAACCCTAATGCATTTTATTTGTGCAAAAACATGCAGAATCATAAACCACTGTTTGCACAATTGTTATGCATAATTATGTAAGAATTATGCAAAACAATGCACAAATTGCACATAGTAATGCATGATATTGTGCATATTATTATGATTTTTTATGATACTGCATGCTTCTGCAAAAATAAAATGTATAAGGGTTTAGTGTGACATGGGCTGAGGCTCGAGCTGAGGCTGAGTACCCGTCCCAGCAGTAAGTCGTGCTGGCAGTGCAGCGCCTCACGCTATGCCTGCCTGCCTGCCTGCCTGCCTGCCTGCCTGCCTGCCTGCCTGCCTGCCTGCGTGCCTGCCTGCTCAGTATGTTTAGTTACACAACCCTCCCTGCAGGACCGTGGCTTCTTTCTGTTTGTGTTTCTGCGAGGTGCAGAGGCGTACAGCTTGCTCAGGCTCGGGGTAGCATTGCTGTTGTGGGTCACAGAGTTTCTTTCGCAGCCACGTCAACAAAAAAGGAAAGAAAATTATAAAAAATAAATGGGTTTGACTAGCAGGATTCGTGGCATATTTGGCTGCGTATTCAAGTTTTTCGTATCACTTTTCCATCGACAGGCTGCGCGTTGTATTTTTTTCTTCGCCGACTTCTTTCAGTTTTGGAAAGGTATAATTTTTGCAGTTATCGCCTCACGTCACCATATAGATCCACCCACAGGCTGATATATTGCAGACCAGAGACACTACTCATTCTGCAAAGCAGCGTGCTATACCGAGGGGCAAACAACTCTGAAAACTTTGTACAGTGAGTAGCTAAAAGTAAAAAAAAAATCAGGAAAATTTAAAAAAAATAATTCAAGTAATTCAGAAAAATTCAAAAAAATTCATAACAATTTAAATAGTTTCAAAAAATTTACAAAAAATTCACAAAAACTCAGACACTTTAGAAAAGTTCCGAAAAATTCAGAAAATGTCGCGATATTTACGACTATTGTACACTAAAATTCAGAGTTGTTTCCCCCTCTCGCTATGCACTACCGGAACTACATGGAACAGCAATGGAACACCCTGTGTGTGTGTACGAGAGCGTGTGCGTGTATCTGTTTGTGAGTGTGAGCGTATGTAAGTGTGTGCGTGCGCGTGAGTGGGCCTGGTCGACATTTACACTGACATTTGGCGCAGCCTGTGTCGTGCCCGCTGGGGTGCCCGGGCGCCCCTCTCGGCCCGGCCCGGGGGGGCATGGCGTGGGGGCCCGGGGGCCCCATCTATGGAACTGCTGGGCGCTGTCGTAGTACAGTGAGCGGGGCCCCCTATACGCCCGGGGAGCCGGAGCCCCATCTGGGGCGGGGACGACCCCTTCTTCATCGGGTCGGGCGGGGCGGGCACAGCACAACAATTCCACGCTCAGTACGGCCGGTAACAGGGAGCAGGGCTATTGGGCTCTGCGCAAAGACCTCCTATAGCAGCCCCTTCCCCCCTCCTACCCTCTGACCCCTCCGCCCGGCCGTTCACAAATCTCGCGACACGCACTTTTTGCACGGGCGGCGCTGCCGCCGGCCTATAGGTCTGCCCTGTGGAAGTGAATTATACACCTTTGCGGGGGCTGCGTGGGGGGCGAACCAGGTCAGAAGGTTGTTAGTTGCACTGTAATTGTTTTGCTATTGCGGTATTTTTAAAGGCGTTCTGTTCTGCTGTTGCTTGTTCCGCCGCCGCCACTGGACACACGCGCTCGCCGCCTGCGGTCGCTCGGGTAGGCCGGCCCGCCGCACAGCGCTGTATGCCGGGACTGCCTACCCACCAGGCGGCCCGGCCTGTGCGAGTAGGAAAAATAACAGCAATCGACGGTTTTTAAAAATAACCGAGAAGGGAGTCGATTCGAGTATTCGTAATCGTTATGGGGCAAAAAAAGAAAAAAAGGACAAACTAAAATTACAGCGGGAATTCGAATTTGGATGGCCGATTTTCGACTAAATAGTAATCGAAATCGACCTGTCAAAACGATCGTCGATTACTAAAAAAAATCGAATCGAGAATTTCATCAACCAGAAAATCACACAGGCCTATTTCTGTCCGACAGTTGTTGTCTTTTTTTCCTTGGAGGATCGTGACCAGGCCTCGCCGTGAACTCCTGGTCTCCCTCTAGTTAGCGAAACGAATAAATAGTGGATGCCAGTATCCCTTTCGCTCTGCCGTCCCTCTTCCCCCCCGACCCCTCCGCCTCTCATCCAATAAGAGGCGGAGTTCGTTCGATATTGATGATTAACTCCTTGACCGTCGTTGCTGTACCGCGCCGGTGTGTTCCGTTGCCATGGTTACGTAACAACTGTTATCAAGTTGCCCTATCGAGCGCACGCGGAGGGGGAGAGGGCGGGTTGGTCTTGCCCTAGGCGCCGTGCCGTGCCGGCCGTGCCCAGGCCATAGCGTGGCGCTGCTGCCCCGCCTATTGTTTCGTGAACACATTTGTGACCTAGCCCGGGGTTCGATCCCCGGCGGCGGCCCACCAGCTAGCTGCTCTTGTGTAGTGCACGCTTATGTAAACCGAATGCGCGCCTAATGATGTGCGTCATACTGGCTTAGATATCTAGGTCACTCCGAAATAGATTACAAACTAACTGTCGACAGAAAGTGAGCTATACGGAGTTTTATGTGTGACATGGACGAGTAAAGTCAAGTGACGCTTGCATTCGGAGAGTGGCATTGTTCTCTATACTGCACGAAATGCTCGAAGTATATCAAGTAGGGTTTACATGGAATAAAGAAAAATATTGTTTAAAAATATATATATACATAAATTGCGAGACGGTCGAGGTCCAGTCGCGGGCCGAGAGAGCAGTATGTGCCTATATAAGGCCCGTTTTTACGATCCCAGTGATGCATAGGCATGGGCGCGGACCGGGGTGGGGGGGGGGGGTGGCAGCGGCCCACGGGCTGCATCAATGACCTCGTAAATATCAGTTTATAACCACTTGGTTGTCAGCGCCGCGTATTTACTCCAATCACCATCCTTCCGGCGTTGCTTTTATCCGAACGCCATCTGCTGCCCCCCCCCCCCCCTCCCCCACCACCCCCGCGCCCACCTGCAGCCCACGCGGCGGAGCGCCTATGTGTCGGCAGCGCGGAATGGTTTTGTTCCAGAGGGGCCATGTTTATGTTTAACAACTTTTTTATTCTATTAAAAAAATTTAAAAAATACTTTGTATTACAAAGCCTTGCGAAGCAGCCAAATTCTTCGCAACGCTGCGAAGAATTTTCTTCGTAAGAATTTTACAGTGTGGATTTAGGTAAGGGGACATGCTGATTTAAAAAAAAAAAATCGCATCCGCCGACAAAACCATAAGGCTACTTCGTTCCTAAAAATAAAAGTGAGATGATTATGATTTTCCTTTCTTAAAATTTTGAAATTGCAAAGGTTATTTTCATGTCGTTTTATTATTATTATTTTATTTTATTTTTGAAAGTGCTGTTATAACTAATTCAGCTTATCACAGCTTTTGAAACTTTAAATTTCATTATTTTTTTCCGCAGACGTTGCTGTAATCGTATGCGCACACCTGTGGAAGCCCGACGCCTGCGCTTCCTACACGCGATTGATTCTGCGCCGGCTCCTCACCCTTGCCCCCGGCCACATAGCAACGCCGCATTCTGCTATTTCTGGGTCAAAATCTGAGTCGGTACTCGGGCGGGGCGAGGCGGGGCGAGGCGGGGCGGGGCGGGGTGTGGCGGGGCGGCCGTCGTGAGTTGTGGGGCGCGCCCGCCGCGCCGCCTCCGCCGCCGACCTTCCCCACTAACATCAATAATGGAGCGACCAGCTACCCTCCTCACCACAATGGCAGGTGCCACGAACTTGTCCGCCCGCCAGATAAGCCTGGCGGGGCGAGGTGGGCGGGCCGCGGACCGAAACCTTAGCGTAATGCGATTGGGGTGACCCCAAAGCACTGATGTGTTGTGGTACGGTGCAGGCCTGACCCGCGACCCGCCCCCACACCCCGCATGCATTTGTAACGGCTTCGCTAGACGCGGAGCGTCGGCTCGTGTTCCACCCGCATGATTCTTAATACTCTTTAAAAATAACGCAAAACAGCGAATACATTTCAATGTATGATGCTTCTTCGAGGAAAAATATACAACCATCGGACAATTGTTGACTTCTATTCAGAACGTATGGTGTCTGTGCATCAGTTGGTTCGTGCCCTAAGGGGTGGCTGCTGCTTGTTCTGTGATATTTTCTCTGCTGCCGGTCTTTTGTCTCTCTATGTGAATGTGAGCGAGAGTTGTCAGAAGCGCGCGGGGGCGCAGCGCACACCTCCGCGACCATGTGAAAAAGTCCCCGGCGAGGTGAGGCGGGGCGGGGCGGGGCGGGGCGGGGCGGGGCGGGGCGGGGCGGGGCGGGGCGGGGCGGCGCAGGCCTAGCGCCGTGCACCGCGTCACGGCGTCACGCTCCAGGCCGGCTCGAGGGAAATACGTGCAAGTGGATGCCATGGCGCGGCGGGGCGGGGCGGGGTGGGGCGGGGCGGGGCGACTGGGGCTCGGCTCCACACCACCGGTGGCGCCCTCATTTGTTCGTTCGCCAATGCGGTTCTCCCTAGGGGGTCCCCCTGGAGGGCTCATAGCCGCGCGGAGCGGTACGCTTCTGCTGGGGGCTGGGTGGGGCGGGGCGGGGCGGGGCGGGGCGGGGCGGGGCGGGGCTGAGCCCTGACCGCGCGCAGCAGCCGTGCTGCTGCACTCTGCCGCTATCTGCCGTCGGGTCGCAGCGACCAACAATAAAACCCTCTGCTCCCGCCGGTTCCCGCTGCTTCCTGATTTTCTCCCGGATTTCCCGCTGCTCAGCGCGCTGCGCTGCGCTTTCCCCAGGGGACCCTTCCCTACCCGCCACTCCCGGGCGCCATTCCCCCTTGCCGCTGCAGAGCTTTCGACACGCGGGGCACTGTTCACTCGAAATTTTAATTTCAGAACTGCGCTTTGTCGGAATTGTTTTTGTAAACCTTCGTTCAACCTTCAACTATTCCACTATACGGAGCGACCGTTAAAATCAATATGAAGACCTTTCCGTATACTATCAAAATACGTACCAGCCCGTTTCCGTACTTATGCCTTAACGCTGCTGCCGACAGTGTTCAGATTTAACTTTGGTACCTTTCTGGCGCTTTTCGCGAAAAATCCAGAACGGCATACACGCTTGCTTATACGCGGGGGGTAAATAATTTTTTGTCGTTGTGCTTAAAACTTTCCTCTATTAGGCCTTGTAAATAATTGTATAGAGTTTCTTTTTTTTTTTCTTTTTCTCAACCAGTTTGCATTATTTGAAAACTGATATTACTTATTCGTTTAAAATTGCTGCGCCATGGGTTGCATGTTAAGCCCTGCAGTTTGAGTATATGCAGATGTGTTTGTGTGTCTTCGTGTCGAAGCTCCTCCCAGCTCCGCAGCCCCGGCCCCCAGCGCACAGCGCACCCCCCCCCCTTCCCGCGCCTACGGGGAGAGAAGAACACTGTTAATGGCTGCTGCCGACCATTCCCCATCCCACCTGCTCCCTCACGCCTGCCTCTGCACGGCGCGGGGCTGTTTTTTAAACAACACCAGCCCGCTCTCTCACAAGCCTGCTCTATCTTTCTCTCTCTTTATCTATCCATCTATCTCTGTCTCTCTCGCTCGCTCTAGCGCTGCCCCCTCCCGCCTCCACTGACCGCTTGACCGCCTTCGCAGGTCGTTTGTTTCTTTCGCCGTCTGCTGCCGTGACCTCGCCACCGTTAACCCCCCCCCCCCTTTATTTCCTCCTGCTCCCGCCCCTATCCTCAACTTAGCGCGGCCGTGCCCACTCAAGCCATAGCCTCATATGTTTTTTTTCCGTTGGTTTTAGCGGTGGCACCGGTGTTGTTGTTGTGGTGGTGGTGGCTGGGGGCGTGGATGTGTATGCAAGCGTACGTTCTTGTGCTCTTCTCCTGCTGGGGCTCGCTTTTATTCAGTTTGTGCTTTTACCGACCATACACACGGATTAGCAGATTCCTTTTGCTCTTGTGTGTGTGTGTGTGTGTGTGTGTGTGTGTGTGTGTGTGTGTGTGTGTGTGTGTGTGTGAGTGAGTGAGTGAGTGACATAACTTATAATGCGCCAAGTCTTACGAGGTTGCCGTAGGCCGGGATCCGGCTACACCGTGACCGGAAACAGCGCGCGGGCCTTGTCTGATCCCCCGCGCGGTGCATGTGATGGGCCCCCTCCTCTCCCTCGCCCCGCCCACCACTCCTCGCCACACCCCGCCGCCCACCGCCCCCCACCACCAACACCACACCGATTAGCGTTGATTTCCATTTCTGTGTACTACCCCACCACTGCACTCCCGGTCCGTGTACTAATTGGGCGCCCTACACACTTACCTTGTGTATGTGTGTGTGTGTGGGGGGGGGGACTGAGGTAGTAACGCTGACGAGTTGGGGGAGCAGTGCATACCATGCTTCGTATGCGACTGACATTTTTTTTTTGCTGTTTCTCAGTAACAGGATAAAAGAAAGTATAAAAGTTAAAGTTGTGCCCGGCACGCCTTTTACGCTAGCTGCGCGCCCAGTATAGCAGACGGGACGGGAGTAGTGTATACAGAGTTATTCACTGCTGTGGTCGTTTTCGCGCGTCTTTATTCCGGTATTTTTCTTCTTCGCCGTCGGCGAATCTCTACCCCACCCCCTCCTCGTCCTCTCCCCGATTCCCCATCTCTCTCTCTCTCTCTCTCTCTCTCTCTCTCTCTCTCTCTCTCTCTCTCTCTCTCTCTCTCTCTCAGCCAGAGAAGGCTTGATTCGCCTGCGGACCGCGACACGATGACACACTCTTCCTTTTTCTCCGTCGGACACATGCTTGCCCCCCCCCCCCCCTTTTCCCCCTTTTTCCTCTTCTCTGGCGGCGGCACGATCCCTATTTGGAAGCGCCCGCCACACCTCAGGGCAGGTCGGGGTGGGGGGAGACGGGCCTGTCTAGATTCACTGGCTGGCTGGAGCTGGAGTGGCGCGAAGCTATGGAGGTGGGACCGATGTGTTCGCGTTCCAAATGCGCGCAAATTCCTTTGCGAAGAGTTGGTTTTTAATTATTATTATTTTTAAATTGCTGAGCCGGAATCTACCTTGCGCGGTTGTCTAGTTGATGTTTGGGTTTGCGGCTGTAGCTCGCGGGCTTTCAACTTGTCAAGAGCGTTTCTCGGAAGGAGGAGGACTCCGTTGCCCTCGATCCCCGCCGCGTGCACATTCCATAGCCCCCTCCCCCCTCCCCCCAAATGCTCGCACCACCGCCGTAATTACTCAGTAATACTAAGTAATTACTTGATAACTCTTTGCAAAATTTTGAGTGCGTCGGTTTTGTCGCGCTCCGCCACCGTGACCCACATCTGGGAGTCGCTCGCGGAGGAGAGGGTTTCTCTCGCTTCCTTTTTCGAGCCCCGCGCGACAAAAGTTGGCACGGGGGAGATAGCGGGGGGCCGTGGCGGCGCGCTCTGGATGAAGCGGCGAGTAGAAGCGATGAGCACGAGGGGGTAGGGGGGGGGGTGTGATGAGACCGCGCTAGCGGTGTGGGTGGGCGGCGCGGGGAGAGTTGGGGCGCTAATGTGTCTTTGGGAGAGCGCGCGCGAAAAAAAAAGGAAAGAAAAAGAAACGCGCGCGAAAGAAAAAGGGGGTCGGACTAAAGAAGCGTACGTAACAGAACGCGTGCGTGGAAGTGATGGCGCACCTGGAGGAGATTACCAGGAGGCAAATGTACGACTGCGAGAGGATGAAAACGAAACCGCGGGTTAAGTTGCGAGAGGAGTGCCCCTGGGGAACCCGGGATAGGCAGACCCGCCTGGTGGAGGGGTGCGGCGCGCTGCCTAACCGCCGTATCACAGGCGGCGGCCCGGTCTTATTTGGAGATCACGCTTGTAGCGTTGGCTCTCTCTCTCTCTCTCTCTCTCTCTCTCTCTCTCTCTCTCTCTCTCTCTCTCTCTCTCTCTCTCTCTCTCTCACTCCCTCCCTCCCTCTCTCTCTCTCTCTCTCTCTCTCTCTCTCTCTCTCTCTCTCTCTCTCTCTCACACACACACACACACACACACACTTTACGGTGCTTTTCTCTGACTGGGCAATCATAAGTAAAGGAGCTCATCAAGGCAGTGATTACCTATCTCTTCACTGTAAATACCAGAGCGAGGATTCTCGCCCTCAGGAGAGCGAGTAATTTTCTCTCACTCTATAAGAGCGAGGTTTGGTTTTCTCGCTCAATTAGAGCAATAGTCTCAAAAACCTCGCCCTATTTGAGCGAGGATTGGTAAAACTCGCTCTTTTTGAAGGAGGATTATTTTCTTTTACCTTTCTTAATTTGAGTGATGTTGTAAATTCTTTCTCAATAAGAGCGAGGTTCCTAAACTCTCACCTAAAGAGGGCAAGAGAAAAAAAATCTCGCTCCTTCTTGATGAGACATCTAACTCTTGCATTTGCAGTGTTTTATATGCCTCGTAATTGAAAAGAAAGAATAAGAGAGAAAAAAATTGTAACGCTAACGCGTTAAACATGTTTTAAAACTAGCCACAAAATGAGAAAGAACTTTAGTCAAAACAATTTATGAGAATCACATCACGAATTTTATCCGCCAAACATAAGTCCCAAACAATGCTGACGAGCGGTCCAGCCGTCAACAACACAGCCTGGACGAGCACTAAATGCAGCCACCAATCATACAAAAAGTGGGTGCCAGTTTTACATTTGCCATACACTTACCTTAAAATGTGCTTTTGGCCACACAAAATGGCGCCCAACGGGCTAGCTATCAACAACGCCTCGTTTTACAATTGAAAATGTAAGGAATAATGAACATATGCTCATACATTTATGGAGGAGATTTAGTGTGTTGTGTACCTGGTCAAGTACACAGCATTTCCTGCACACTTGACCAAGTACAGAGGATCTCCTGCATACTTGACTAAGTACACAGTTTTCCCTAAATACATATTGGTATGCAGGAAATACTGCATTCAAGTACACACTTGCGTTTCCAGAGTTGTCGAGAAAAATAAAACTTTCGGGCGAAAGGAAGAAGGCCCCCTACAGGGTCCTTAATAATAAAATAAAATAAAATAAAATAAAATAAAATAAAATAAAATAAAAACTCTGGCGAAATGAAGAAGGCTCCCCTATGGGGTGCCTAAAAATGCTCTTAGTACGAATCCCTTCTGAAAACTAGTTTCAATCACAAGTGTGGAGTGCCTCTATGACCATGCCCACCCCCAACCCACACTCTCTCTATCTCTCTCACTCGCCCCTCTCCCTTAGAGTCAGCGCACGAATCACGCGTTCCTACGGCTCTGGTGAAAAGCAGAAAAAGTGAAGTGTGCAGGAAAGAGTAATGCTTAGGAGAGGGAGAGAGAGAGAGAGA
>JAHWGI010001074.1:372500-411547 GCA_029379305.1 Frankliniella fusca
GCTGCTGCCATGGACATTCGCATATGCGAACAGATAAATGGATGGCAATGAAGGTGTAAATTTCTCTCTCTCTCTCTCTCTCTCTCTCTCTCTCTCTCTCTCTCTCTCTCTCTCTCTCTCTCTCTCCCTCTCTCTCCCCCCCCCCTATTCTTTTGGCGCACTTGCAAGACCCTCATATGTGACTACTGCTGTAACGATAGCGCAGAGAGAGAGAGAGAGAGAGAGAGAGAGAGAGAGAGAGCGCACTGCAAATACCAAAGCGAGGATTCTCGCCCTCAGGAGAGCGAGAAGTTTTCTCTCACTCTTTGAGAGCGAGGTTTGGTTTTCTCTCACTCTTTGAGAGCGAGGTTTGGTTTTCTCGCTTAATCAGAGCAAATAGTCTCAAAAATCTCACCCGATTTTAGCGAGGATATGGAAACCTCGCCCCTTTTTGAGTGAGGATTTTTATCCTTTTATCACTTAATTTTAGAAATGTTGTAAATTCTTTCTCAATAAGAGCGAGGTTCCTAAACTCTCAGTTAAATGGGGCAAGAGGAAAAATCTCGCTCCTTTTTGATGAGACATCTCACTCTTGCATTTGCAGTTCGAGAGTGAGAGTGAGAGAGAGAGAGAGAAGAGAGAGGAGAGAGAGAGAGAGAGAGAGAGAGAGAGAGAGAGAAAGAGAAAGAGAAAGAGAGAAGAGAGAAGAGAGAGAGAGCATACTCGCACGCACCGTCGGCGGCGCGCAAACAGGTGCTGGGATGGCGCCTCCGGGCATGTGTTAAGGACAGCATGCAATAGTCTGGGAGGGGCCCGCCTGAGCGGCTGATACACGCCACGCTTTGCTTCTGCACGGGGCGTCCCCGGCGTCCCCGCTGCTGCAATGGTGCACAAGCGTGCAAGCTACTGCCGACGCGCCTGTAGGCTATAATACCGGTAAGATTCGGTTCCTTAACAATTGCGGGAACATAGTACATTTACGGAAGCAAATTTTGTGTTCGCGTAAGAATGACGAGTTAAGAACTAGTGTCAAAAGAATTATGTAACTTTACTGTTCAATATCCCAACTTCACTACAATTCTTATGGAACACCCCGGAACTCCGCTTTCACCATTTTTTTTTCAAAGTGTGACGGTGGCGGTATAACTTCCAATAAGTAAATATGGTTTACGGTAACTTCCGGTATTTTACACGTAAAATACGGAACTTAACCGGAAGTATTGCCGTGGGCTCCTCAGGGGGAGGCGCTCCGCTAATTGCCCCGCACGCCGCCCCATGTATTTTTCATGCAGGGTGGCGCCGTGGGTCCGGTCGCCGCGTCGGCGCCCCGTTTTGCCTTCCACACGATCGTCTGCCGGTTACTTATTCATCCGGTCTGGACCCCCGCCGCCAACAACAGTGATAACAAGTGAAATGAGCGTTAGGACGGGTCGGGGGCGCTGTTCAGTTTAGAGAGGGGGGGGGGGTGGAACAAGGGTCGCTGAAGTATGGCTGTCGCAGCTTGTTGGGCCCACTAGCCGGCCAGGGCAAGGGGGCAAGCAGGGGAAAAGGGGGGGGGGGGAGGGGGCGGCCACAGGGGATGAGAATTGTAGGTTTGGAGGTGAAGAACTTTGTGACACAAACAATGCGTAGAGCACAGCTGTTGACACCCCTCGGCTGGGAAAAGGGGAAAGGGGGGAGGGGTGGGGGTGGGGGTGGGGGTGGGGTGTCTACAGCCGGGCGGCTGCTGCTGCAGATGAGGCTTGTTGGAAGGAGAGTTGGCCGTGTTCGACTGCCGCCTGCCGCCCGGCCGGACTGCAGTTAGAGAGAGAAACGGCCGGGGTCACGTGTGTGTGTGTGTGTGTGTGTGTATGTGTGTGTGTGTGTGTGTGTGTGTGTGTGTGTGTGTGTGAGAGAGAGAGAGAGAGAGAGAGAGAGAGAGAGAGAGAGAGAGAGAGAGAGAGAGAGAGAGAGAGAGGGGGGGAGGACGTATTAGAGAGCATGACCAGCACCTCTGCTGTACGGACAAGTAGCAATGGCGCTTATATTTTCAATAAGCACCGCCCTCCTCCGGTTTATGTGAAGGAAGGGAGCAGACTCTTGTCCTCCAGCTGGGGGATTGGGGGAGGGGGGGGGTAGAGCCTCGCGCCGCACCCGCGCGCGTGGGTGTTGATGGGATGTGATTGGCGGCGCGCAGTTTGTGGCCTCCATAAACTGCCCCATGAGGGCGGACGGCTGCTAAGGCCCGGGCTCCAGAAGGCTGCTGCTCGGAGACGCTCTATATAGTCTGCTCCTAGAAGACTTCAGTGACGAAACTGTGGGAGATTTTCAAAAACTGGGACAATTTTTAGGTACATATCCGTACTAATTATTTGGTTAGAAAAATCCGTGTGGAAAATTTCAGAAGAAAAAACTGAAAAATTCATAAAAGTTAAGGAAAAGCTGAAGGAAAATTCAAATACTTCCAATTTCCCCAAAAAATAAAAAAAATAGAAAAAATGCAGAGAATATTCGAAAAATATTCTGTTAGATTCAATAAAACGCAGCCTAAAACATTAACGTAATAGTAATACAGTAAGAGTAATTAAATTCACTATAATTTACGACATTTGCACACCGAAATACGTTCTTGTTTCCCCCCTCGAGCGTTCTCGAGGAAAGAAGAGAGCGTAACTGTCGAAGCACTTTGTTTATGAGGCGCTCCGCCCCTACCCCGCCCGGGCAGGGCTGGGCCTGGGACGTCATCCGTACGTATCGTAAACTTTCCATCGGGCAAATAGCCCATTCTCATGATAATTAAAGTCGTCAATCCCCAGCGGCGGTACGGCGGTGCAGCGCACAGCACAGCCCGAGCACCCAAATAAGGGAAACCATTTTATCATTTTATCGCAGTGTACCAAAAGTTTGGGGCGAAAACGACTTGCCGCCCCCGCCGAACTGCTTCTTCAGATAGGCAGAGAGGTGGAAAGGGGGAGCAACTATATCGGCCGGAGCGATAGGCATGTTGCACCTCTTATTTTTCATTCTCTACGTCCGTCCCCACCCCGAGGGAAATGTGCTCCCTCCCTCGCTCCCTCCCCACCTCATCCTACAGGCGTGCTAATTGGTCTAACTAATTAGTGAACCGGTGCTCGTCGGAAAGGCTTACTCAACAGCAAGCATAATACAGCAGTAATTTAACTTTTTTTTGGTTATATTATATCCTGCTTCTTCTTTTTTTCTTTCGTGATAAGTCCTGCCTACAAAGAGCATCGTGCTTGTTGTACTCATCTCATCTGACTTGTGCTGCTTCTGTGGCCTCCTTTTTTTTTTACGGTTGAGGGGTCGTATGCTTGCACAGCACATGATAGGATTCGTAGGCGGAGAGAAATGTAGCGGGCCGAGCCGAAGAGGAGAGGGGGAAAAAAAACTCAATATTGAAGCATTGTGGGAAATTGAGTGTTGAGGTCGTGTTGGAACTGTCGGTCCGTCTCTCATCTCCTCTCTCGTGGGCCTCTGCTGTGCCAAATAGGCTCTGCAGTTACAAATTTCTCCGTCTGCGCCCATCTCCCCCTCCCCCACCTCCTCTCACCACAAAGCTTCAGTTTAACTGCTGTTACAATTGCGGGGCCTCGCGATGCGGTCAGCTGTGAATATTTCAGTCCATCCTCAAACCCCCCCGCCCCCCCCCCCCCCTGTACTGGCCCCCTCGACCTGCTTTATGCATCAGACACAGTTCCAGTTGCTGCATTGCGCTGATTTCCTACACCCCCCTCCCCCTTTTTCCTCTTTCCCCTACAGGAACCACTCCCTCCTCCTTGACCACACGGCGCTCAGCTAGGTGAAACGAAGGGGTTGGCCGGGGAAGGGTCGTAAGTCCCCTTGTGAATAATTGATCCAAGTTTGGACCAGAGTTTACGCACCGCATGTGCGAATCAGCCACGTTACAAAAGCCGTACAAATATAGAATTGCCGTTTTTGCTAAATGGTGCTTACACTGAAAAATAGCTGTAGGTTTTCGGAAAAATTTAAAACGAAGTGGAAATGTAAAATTACAATTCATAAATTACAAGCACTACGTATCTGCTTGAAATTCAGTCACGAGCAAGAATGGTCTATTGTAAACTTTTTCGTCAATCGTAATTAACAAAATATATCGTAAATCTTCAGTGATATTTTTCACAGCGTATAGCACAGCACGCAATCTTCATTCGTAACAACGAACAGGCTTTTCTTCAATCATGAAAATGATGAAGACAGAAGCAAATCCTTAATCACTATGAGTATCTGTAGTGCTATACAGTTTATAACGGTTCGTTGAAATCTATTTTGATCTATTTTTTCGTCGTGTACTTGCGCTATTAAGGCCGCATTCTCATCGCGATGCTCCGCTCGTATCAGACACTCCGCTTTTGTACCATGAGCCCGTGGCAGTCATATTTTTTTTTCTCCGTTTGTTTGTCTTTAAATTCTCCCGCCCTATCCGGCCGGCGGCGGCGGCGCGTGTGTGCGCAGCTAGACGAGGAAAACTTGACGCGCTGAAAAAAAAGGGAAACGCAAAAGTGGAAAAGAGGCGTAATAAAAACGGCACAACAGCGGCAGAAAAAAAAAAGCTCTTATTTTTGTTGCTCTCATACCTTACCTGCGCGCGCGCGCTCACACACATACACACACACATACACACACACATACACACACAGTGAGGTGTGAGAGCTGCAGGCAGGCAGTTATATCTATCCGTCCCATGCCTCTCCCTCTCTATTCCATTAACACTGCTCTATTTCCATCACTTTCTGCGGCTGACGCGCGCGCTGACGGGGATAGAGGAGATAGATGAGAGAGACAGAGGCCCCCCGCGCCCTGCGCCCCGCGCCCTGCGCCCCACGCCCCGCGCCCCGCGCCCTGCGCCCCGCGCCCTGCGCCCCGCGCCCTGCGCCCCGCGCCCTGCGCCCCGCGCCCTGCGCCCCGCGCCCTGCGCCCCGCGCCCCGCGCCCTGCGCCCCGCGCCCCGCGCCCCGCGCCCTGCGCCCTGCGCCCCGCGCCCCGCGCCCCGCGCCCTGCGCCCCGCGCCCTGCGCCCCGCGCCCTGCGCCCCACGCCCCGCGCCCCGCGCCCTGCGCCCCGCGCCCTGCGCCCCGCGCCCTGCGCCCCGCGCCCTGCGCCCCGCGCCCTGCGCCCCGCGCCCTGCGCCCCGCGCCCTGCGCCCTGCGCCCCGCGCCCTGCGCCCTGCGCCCTGCGCCCCGCGCCCCGCGCCCTGCGCCCCGCGCCCTGCGCCCCGCGCCCTGCGCCCCGCGCCCTGCGCCCCGCGCCCCGCGCCCTGCGCCCCGCGCCCTGCGCCCCGCGCCCCGCGCCCCGCGCCCCGCGCGCGGCACGCCGCGTAGAAGTAAGTAGTGGCTGAGCAGCGGGGAGAGCGGGAATTTGTGATGACGAAGACGATAAGTTCTGAGGAGGGGAGGGCGGCGGTGCGGCAAGGATGATGAGGGTGGCTAGGGCCTAAGTCTGGTCGCTGCCTTGCGTGTGCGTGTGCGTGTGCGTGTGTGTGGGCGTGTGTGTGTAAGTGTGCGTGCGCGCGCGCGTGTGTGTGTGCGTGTGTGTGTGTGTGTGTGTGTGTGTGTGTGTGTGTGTGTGTGTGTGTGTGTGTGTGTGTGTGTGTGTGTGGACAGGGTGAAGGCGGACGGGTGGGGGTTGTAGGGACTGACAGCCACTGCTTAGGGGAGCACATTGGTGGAGGGGTTGGGAGTTTTGGGAGGGGGGAGGGGTAGGGAGAGATGAGGTGATCAAATCTCCGAGAGTCTGTGTCGATCATTGGAGGACAGAATTGTGGCGCGCGCGGCTTTGTTCGCCTTTATCCTATTTTAAATATTTAGCTAAGACAACGATAGTGAGAACAACGGTAAACGTGTCAAAAAAGTCTAGTCCCAGATAAAGCCCGTTCTGCTCGCGCATTTTGCGGCCTGCAGGCTCAGGCAGACGGGCGGGGCGGGTGCCGGTTAAAAACATCCAGACGGATCCGATAGTCGGCGGGGCGGAATCATTAGCTCGGGTTCAAACGCGCCGCGCGCCGCACCACTCCGCGCCCACAGCCCTCCTTTTCATCTCTGATTCGCCTCCAACCAATTGGAAGGAAGCTGCTATTCGACCAGCGATTTTATCCCCCCCCCCTCTTTTCCCCGTGGCCTTTGGCGCACCTTTGCGGTACCTGCCGCACCACATACCTGTATATACCCGTCAAAAAATAAAACGAGGTGTGTGTACGAGTGCACGAAAAATCTCATAAATATAAAATGTGTTGTAACGGATTATTGCAGGCAGAGCCTTATCAGCCTTACAATGTCCCGCGCAAAAATGAAAATCGTTCTCATAGCTGGGTAGCTATATTTTTGCAGTCGGATCCCGTTAGATGAAGCCACGGAGGAAATGGGTCGGCGTGTGGTCCGAGCTGGGCGGCGGGTTTGGCGTGGCGTGGCGTTGCGTGGCGTGGCAGTAGCAAGCAGTGGCCGAGGCGAGCCTGCGAGTCTAGCCCTGAGGAGCGGGAGGGGGACCTAGCGTGCCAATAAAGTTCATGCCTTATGGGCCCGGCACAGCGTCTTATTCCCAGAAGGGAGAGTGTTGCGCCGCTCATCGTCCTGCCATTCTCCCCTCTCTCTCTCTCTCTCTCTCTCTCTCTCTCTCTCTCTCTCTCTCTCTCTCTCTCTCTCTCTCTCTCTCTCTCTCTCTCTCTCCATCTTGCCTCATCCCGTTGGGAAGGGCTCATGGCAGTGCCCGGCTGTGCGCCGCGGGGCGTGCAGAGCGCATTTATTGTCCGATTTTGAGCCGATTGCGGCCAAATTTATTTTAAAAGTACGGCCTACACTGTTAAAAAAAATCACGGTTGCCCATACGGAAACATACCGTTTATTTAGATTACGGTGTCACCGTACATTCGGCTCCGTACCCTCTTTCCATAAGAGCCCGTGAAAAAAAAAAGAAAAAAAAATTGGGTACGGTACCAATGCACGGAAAAGTTACCGCTAAGTTTTCTCCGTCGGTCTCCGTTTTGGGTACGGCCTGTGAACGGCGTTCCGTACCCCTTTCCCTATGCTAGCCCATGAAAAATGGTAGGTACGGCGTGGCCAGGTACGGTAAATTTCCGTACTTCCTTTTCCGAAAAGTGGGGTACCGAACGCCGTGACAAGCTCTGTATCCAAGACTGATTTTTTTTTACAGTGTAGCAGCTATTGCACGGCACGTCTTTTAAACCACCTGCGAGGAAGTTCTCAATAAACTGGCGTTACAAAAAGAGAAACACGCCATATTTCTACTTTTTTCGCATTTCTATTCAGAAACTACCAGTACGAGATGGTAAACTAATTGTACGTGATTTGAAGAACGGGCCTGTACAATTGGTGATTTTTTTAATATGTTGCAGTACCCGTCGAAACGAACTTAGTCCACCATGCAACATTTGCTGCCCAATATTTTTATTGGTCAAGTAATCTCGTCTTCCTTCACTGTAAACTGGTTGGCGTCTTTAGACGCCAAAATATTGGCGTCCTCTGAGAACGCCAAATCTTGGCGTTCAAAGACGCCAATATTTGGCGTTCTGAGAAGAAGAACGCCAATATTGGCGTCTTTCAACGCCAAATTTGGCGTTCTCAGAAGACGCCAAAATTTTGGCGTCTAAAGACGCCAACCAATTTACAGAGTGTTATTGACTATATCTGTGATCTCCCTGTTGGTCTACTCTTTTTTGGATTCATGAATTTTCCTTTCGAAAAAAAAAATGTTATGAGTGAACGAGTAACAGAAAGGGGAAAATAACTTTAATCCGTGCTGGTTTATTATACGTCTACAACATTGATTCCAACATACACATGCACTACTCACCGCACTGCTGATGTTCGCACCTCGAAGTGCGCACGAGGTTGACACATGTCCTCGATGTGTGTGGTTGGTTTATTTTTTTTTCCCCTGTTTCCTTTTTGACAGCAACATGTTCCTCTACGTGGTCGCCGGCAAACGAAGGTAATCAGCAGTGTGTATTACATTGTGCTGACGAGGCTGCGCTCTGACGGGGGTGTCGATGGTAGCCCCCTCTCTCTCTCTCTCTCTCTCTCCCTCTCTCCCCCATTTCCCCGACACTCATTCTCTGTCCCTTTTCTCCACTCCCACCTCCCATTCCACAGTTTGCAAAGCCAGCATGGTCCTTGACGCCGAAGCTCTGACGCCCGGACGGTATTCTACGAGGGGTAAACAACTCTGAATTCGGTGTACAAATTGCGTGAATTTGAATTGAATTTGTCTAAATTGAATTGAATTCGTTTTGAATTAGATTTGAACTTTTTGAATTTATTGCAAAGTTTTTTTTTTGAAATTATTCTGATCTTTTTGTGAATTTACTTGAATTCGTTTTAAATTCGGGGATGCCCCAGAAAATACACGCACATCTAATCCAAATTATTCTCTCAATTATATGATGAAATAGGATTTTTAGTAAATTATTGTGAATGATTTCTATTTATTCCAAATTATTGGAAATTAACTTGCAACTGCGCAAAATAATCACAATTATTTCAATTATTTTTTAAAACTTTTCAGAAAGTCCTCCTGGCTGGAGGCTGCAGGATACGGCAAATACAACTCGAACCCGTCGCACTGTACAGTCATCGTGGCGTCGTGGCTCAGTTGGTAGAGCGCGCAACACCGAACCGAGCGGTCCGAAGTTCGACTCCCACTTGGGAAAGTGTTTTTCGCGCTTGACATTCCCTTTGGCCGCAGCTGGATGGCAGGTCAAATAGAAGTTAAACACGTCTCACCGCCGTTGGCTCGGTGGCTCTGGGCGTTGGGTCGCTTCCTGTTCTGGCTACGTGTCGGCACTCGGGGTTGTGGGTTCGAATCCCGCGTACCCCTCTGAGGTAAGGCCTCTGAAACTGGGATCAGGAAGTCTAACGCCCTTGACACCGCTCGTACCTCTAGGGGTAGGCCAATGGTGGTACGGGGATCAAATCTGTCGAATTGCGCGATAGGATCGCAGTCAGCAAAGCGCCGGTTCCCATGGAACACCGAAGCAGTTGGCTGCCACAGGGGGTAAAAGCCCTGTGCCTGGCGGGAACCGCAACCTCCTTCGGGAGGTTTACTGCCGCAAAAATTTTCCATGTTTTCACGCCATCCTTTCAATTGCAGAGCAAAATTTGTTTCTGAAAAGTTTTAAAAAATAATTGAAATAATTGTGATTATTTTGCGCAGTTGCAAGTTAATTTCCAATAATTTGGAATAAATCGAAATTATTCACAATAATTTAGTAAAAATCCTATTTCATCATGTAATTGAGAGAATAATTTGGATCAGATGTGCGTGTATTTTCTGAGGTCATTCCTTAAATTCGCTTGAATTTGTTTTGAATTCGTTTTGAATTCGCGTGAATTAGTTTGAATTAGTGTGAATTTTGAATTAGTGGTGTACATCAAAATTCGGAGTTATTTACCCCTCGGTATTCTACGACGAGTTGGCAGGCCCAGGCAGGTGTAACGAGTGGAAAAGGTGCTCTGTCCCCCACAGCGTGGGGCGATACGACATAAATAGAACTCAATGGGAAAAAGGGGATCGGCCAAGAGAAGGTAGCTTGCTTAAGCGGTACAAAAATATCTTGCAAACAGCCGAGCGCCAAGTCTTTTTTTTCCCTTCTTATTTTCTCGGTATATTCATACCGACCCAATCACAACGAATAGAGCGCAGCGGCGGAGTACCGCTCGCGCCCGCGGCACGGCGTGCAGTCGTTGTGCCCTGAAGGAATAAGTGATCGCCGAGGAGCAGAACAATATGGAACATTCCGTGGCGCCGCCGTCGGTTACAGATATCGCCTGGGGCTTTGTTATCTATTACTCAAATTAGGCACGCAAATATATCGCGCGCGTGCGAATCGGAATTCCAACAAAATAATGATAACGCTCATGATGTCCTGGAGCGGCAAGCGTCTATCTTCCTCTCTCTCTATCTCTCTCTCTCTCTCTCTCTCTCTCTCTCTCTCTCTTTCTCTCTCTCAGAAATGAGAGCAGGTTGTATATGCAAGGGACTTTTAGCCCATTGTATATAATCTTTAATAAATCAATTTCTCTATCTCTCTCTCTCTCTCTCTCGGATGACACGGCTAATTTTATTTTATGACCCACATGTTATTTTGGTCCTTTTATCATTAAACTTATACATTAATTTAGGAGTCTTAGTTTTGGATCTCAAACGACCCCTCATCTCTTTTTCAATCGGGTGTACAATGAATCGCATTGTAGCCGCGCGAGTAGCAGCAAGTATTTTTTTCCCTTGAGTTATCGCTAGTATCTTGCGACTATATTTTCCTCTTGCACAGCGAGTGTTTGTTGAGTCAGGAAAACCCAAGATATTTTGAGTAAGGACACTTTGCAGTACTCACATGGTGGGCGTATGCGTTTGCGTCACAAAACTCGGCGCGGCCCTATACGTCTTGGTGACAACGAAAGAAGACGGGCAAAACTCTTTGCAACCCTCTCAGCTCAGCAGCACGGCCGGCCGCGGCCCTGCTTCACTTTAGCCGAAACTCTCACCGCCGCCGAGTTTTGAACCTCCGCCCCGCGCTCGGGAGTTGATGGCCGTAGCGTTTGCTGCTCGCTAGAACCTTACCACTGAGCGTGCTCTCTCTCTCCCTCCCTCTATCACTTTCCTTTTCTCTCTTACTCTTTCTCTCTCGCGTTGCGGAGCGCACTCGAGTCTGTCCGGAACAGTTGAGCAGGGATAAATGTCCCGCTTTCGCGCCTCCGGTCGCTCTCGCTGCGGGGGAAAAAGGGGGGGGGGAGACAGAGGAAGAGGAGAGGAGGGACAAAACGTCTTTGGCTACAATGTAATCGTTTCGATTGGCTGGGCAGGGAGAATGGGCGGCGGAGTGGTTTAGGCGCGGGGCAAGGATGTGTTGGGGATCATCACGTCATGCTTCTGGGGTTGCCATCTATCTATCTATCTATCTATCTATCTATCTATCTATCTATCTATCTATCTATCTATCTATCTATCTATCTATCAATATATAGATATATGGATGGATGGATGGATGGATGGATGGATGGATGGATGGATGGATGGATGGATGGATGGATACGAATAAGTCTAAAGTAAGGTCTACTTTTACATCAACAATTTACGTTTATCTGTTTGTTTTTAAAATTATTTTTCATTTCTTTTTTAAACCTATCCCCCATCCTCCTGCCCCCTTCTGATTGCAGTGCCTCTCGCCCTGTGGCGGCGGCTGGCTGAGCGGGGCGCCGTGGACGCTTGGGCTCGCCCGTTAATCATAATGAAGCGACTGTAATCGTGCAGGACAGGGCGCGCGGTTTTCGGAACACCCCGCTGACGTGCGGGCGTAGTGCTGTGGCGGAGCGGGGCGGGGGATGGCTTTGCCGCCGAGACAACCGTAATAAAATATTCATTTTATTTGTGCGCGCCAGTCTCTCGGGCGGGATTGAGAATTATGTGACGGGCTCCTCCGGGGCGCTCGGGGCGGGACGGACGTGCGGCTTAAGTGAGTACGAGAGAGACGGGGAGAGGACATCGGACGGACCCCTAAGTGAGTGCGAGAGAGACGGCGAGAGGACATCGGACGGGCCGGGCCCCTTCTCCTTTCTCAGCTTGCCCGCCCGTCTCTCCAAATATATACATTTTTCCCCGGCGCTGCGCTGCGGGTTGCCTGTCCGGACCTAGCGGCGAGTGGCCCTGGTGCCCTGGTGCACCGTCCCGCTAGACTGCTTGGTGCTCTCGGCGAGACGAAAGGAGTCAGCAATAAATACCTTACCGTGAAAAATAGTAGTAGGTGTACTTGAAAATTTTGCATGAAGCATGCAATAGTGAAAATTGTAAAGGACTGCACACATCGTCTTGGAACTCACGAGCGGGAGTGGGTAGTCGTACATGTACCGGGGGTTTCTTTGAATGCGTAACAGTGTTGCGGGATAACATACTCGCCAGCTCTGCAGGGGCCACGGCGCCTTACGGGCGAATGGGGTAGGCAAACCCGCAAGACTGTTACGCATTCAAAGAAACACCCGGTACAGGCAGGATTCTTGAAATTGAATTGGAAAGTAAATTGTAAATCTGCGGAGGTCTTTTTTCACAATTGCTGAGCGAACTCTCTGTTAAAATATAACGCGTAAATTTACAATTTTGCATGTTACAGGGGCCGCGGAAGTTCCTTACGACGGGGGTGTCGTTGGGGTTACCTACCTACCCGGCGGTTTTGGGTGCTTTCTTACTGTGAATTTTGTGAAATTCAAAAAGAAAAACTTTTTTCCAAATAATAGATTTTTTTAAAAAGAATAGCCTTTATATTAAAAAATGAAACAAATTAATCTACCTAATGACTTTAAGAAGAGTACAATTTACAGGACAAGTTACAAAAACCAAAAATTCGTTTAAATTTAAACATTTTCAAAGCGCACCGTAAATGAAAAGACCTCCATTGACCAAAGAAATTTGTGTTTTGTGCACATTTCGACCGGGTGCAGGTTTGAATTGAACAAGTGACAGATTTGCATCCGTCCGATGGACCAAAAAATATTGTCTTATAACGGGATGCATTTTTTTTACATCAAATTCAAATTTGTATCTAGTTATGCGCAGAAACGCATTCTACGCAAAATGTCCATGGATGGTAGTGAACGAGCGCCGCCGCCATGCACTCTTCACCCTACATCTTGAGGGGAAAATTCACTGTGAGAAAAAAACTACAATTTAACTACAATTTTTTACCGTTATTTCGAAGTACAATAAAATATTGTATTAAAATTGTACCCAGTATAGGGTAAATTAGTGATGTACGGTAACGAAAACCGTAAACCATTAGTTCAAAACCGTTGTTTAGTTGTATGAAGTACGGTTTTTCTCACAGTGCTGGGGGGGGGGGGGTCGCCTTTGGCCCAACTCGCCACCCCCTTCCGCGGCCCCTGACAGTGTACTTTTCAGGATGTACACTCACGACTGCCCATTCTTGCTCATGAGTGAGTTCCAAGCGGACGTCACAAATCAAGATAATTATTCTTTCTTCTCGTCTGACCGTATGCACTGTCTTCCCCTATGTCGTGCATTACCACATGACGGCTGTAAGAAAAAAGAGAAAGCCAATTAAAACGTTTTGGCAGCCTTATCCAAAAACCACAGGAGGCCTGAGTTCCCTTTTCGCGCTCGACGGCCACATTTTGTCTCAGGTGAGGCGGCGGGCGATTTAGTGTCGGGACGAAGGACGACAGCCGCAGGCAGCAGCAGGGTAGGGAGGGCATTGTGCGGCCGGCGGGGACCGTCCTGATGTAAGGCCTTAAGAGGTCAGGGGGAATCAACAGCGGCGGGGCGGGGTGGGGCGGGGCGGGGTGGGGCGGGGTGGGGCGGGGCGGGGCGGGGCGGGGCGGGCGCAGGAGTGATGGGACATCGTCAGGGCACGAGGACTCGGCCAGCAAAGGTACGGAGACGAATGCGCACCAGTGCCGAGGCAGCAGGCCTGGGCCTCTGGACTAGAAACAAGAAAGTTGGTCCGGGGAGGGGGGGGGAGGGGGGGGGGGGAGCGGGGGGGGGAGCGCGGGGCGGACCCCTGCCTGCCCTGGCGAGGCCTACAGCCCAGGTAGACGCACGCGCGGCCAGGCCGGGAGGCCAGCTCAGCTGCTCGCCGCCGCACCGCACAGCGCATTCAGTCGCCAGAAACGTCTTCCTCTAATTTCGCCCCGGCAGGCCAAGTTTCCTGCTGAGCGAAGAAATATCCCGTCATGTGCACGGGCGGGGCGGGGCGGGGCGGGGCGGGGCGGGGCGGGGCGGGGCGGGGCGGGGCGGGGCGCCGGGCCCGTCCCTTGTGCTGACACACGCACGCAGCCAGCAGGCGCGGTGCGGCCGGCCGGTCGGCCTGGCCCCTTGAGTTAAGTTAGGCCCCCTGTTTTTATTTTCTCCCTCCTATCCCTCTCTACTTCTCCTCTGCACTCTCTCTCTCTCTTTCTTTCTCTCTCTCCCTCTCTCCCTCTCCCTCTCTCTCCGCACTCTCCACTTGCTGTTGTTGTTGTTCCTGCGGAAGAGATGCTGCAGGTCAGCAACGCGGCTAATAGAACGCCGTGCTGCTGTTTTCCCGCGTGGACTTGCTGTTTGTTTATTTTTATTTCCTCTTCCGCAGGTTCCGCGGGTAATGGCGGGAGTTATCTTCCTTGTGATGCCCCGCATTGAACAGACCGCCCGCTGCTGGGCCGCGCCTCTTTTTATTTTACGCCTCCGCTTTAGTCCAGCCCCGGGGTCCGCCGCACAAACTCATCCCGCTGATTGTCACGCCGTTCCTTTGTTGCGGTTCTGCCCCTCGATCGCGCCGCGCCACCACGTGTTCGCCACGTGCGCCCGCCATTTGCGCGTTTATTAAATCGTAATTGAGTTCCTTTTCCGTTGGTGTGTTTGCGGATAGGAGAAGAATGAGGAGGAGGAGGAACGGAAAGGGAGGGACGAACGAATCAATCAACGCAGCCACCGCAACAACAACATCATCATCATCAACAACAACAACTACACAACCACTGTCTTCCGGGAAATAGTGACTCCCCTCTTCCATTTGATGATCTAGTGCGACTTGTTTCCTTCCCTTCAACATAGTCCATATCGTGTGAGTTGCCGCGCACCGGCCTCCAGCAGGGGATACATGTGGTCGTAGCGGAACCTGCACATTATCGCAAGCGGGAATTCAAAATATCGGTATATTGCTTTGCTTTTGTCCCTCATAAAGAAGTTACTTTTTTAGAACATACATATCTAAATTTCGAAGAGTGTGCGAGAAATTCCGATTGACTCCTTTGTCTCGTGGAAACGCGGCTGCTAACCAAAATATGAACACAGATTGAATGTTAATAGTAGATTGCACCACTCAATTTCTTAATTAACCGAAATATGAACTCAGATTGAATGTTCATAGTATAGATTGCACAACTCAATTTCTTAATTAACTGTTAATTTCGCCTTTTTTTATTATTTTTTTTGTGTGTTTTTGAGCTCTTGAGGCTTATTGCACCGTACACTATATTCGTGTTTTTTTTTCCCTTGAAATCGGCCACCACGCATGGCGGGTATTTTTGTGGAGTTCAGTCCTTCTCTCCCGACTGGACATGACTCCAGTCAAGACGCGAGCGCCTTCTGGTGAGTGGGTGAGCGGGACGATGAGCGCCGCTGTGCATCAGTACCGCTGTGAATGTTATTGTTTGTTGGTCTGCATTAAATTTTTAATTTAATCAGGAAGTAGTGAGGGAGGGGCGCTACCCCCTTCCACTACCCCCCCCCCAGCAGCAGAGGGTTGGGGGGGGGGGTGCTTTCATTAATTTCACTGCGAGGCGGCAAGGGGTGGTAAGTGCAACGCGGTACGGGCTTTAGACACTTGTTGAGACGAGTTGCCAGTGAAAGTTAGAGCTTCATTATGCCCCGCTGCGCCACGCCCCGCCACGCCCCGCCACACCCCGCCACGCCCCGCCACACCCCGCCACGCCCCGCCACGCCCCGCCACACCCGGGATCGCGTGCGCTTGCGCGCCGAGTAGAACGCAAAAGCTGCTGCAAAACTCCCAGGGGTATCGCGCTCCCTGCCGCTGGCCTCGCCTCCCTCCCTCCCCCGCTCTCCCTTGTCTGCTGCTAAATTTTAAACAGCTGCAGTGCGTTTAGATAATTCCCTATTTCGCGCCTACTTGGAGTCTTGTGTCGAGTTATATATTGCGACATTCCGAGTTGAACCCAGTGGAAAGCGCGCCATGTTCAAAGCATTTCGGAGGGGTGCGGTGAAAACAATGCCTGATATTTTGAAGACAGAGAGAAAATAAATTCGAGACACTGGTAAAACAAATGTATAGTTCTAAACATCAAGTGATGTTTTGCTGTTCATGTTTAATTCGAAACTGTTTATTTTCTAAATACCTTGCAAGTGTTCAGTTTTGGCCTTACACTTGGCGCAGCGTGGTATCCCTCTGCTTTTCCATGTCGCCCAAGTGTACTTCTATACATCACAAAATGTTTGACCTGTACACATTTGCAAAGTGTATAGGTGTTAAACATCTTGTCAATTCTAGTTCCTGCAATACATCATGTAAAGTATAGAATTGCCAACTATACACCATGATGTATAAGAACTAAACATTTGTTTCGCCAGTGGAGACTCCCTGACTTCGAGGGAAACTCCCCAGATTTTGAGTGAATAAAATTCACTTAATTTTTGAGAGGTCTTTCTCAAAATTATGAGAATTTTCTCCTCAAAAGCTGGTAGTTCTACAAAATCTTCTTTTATTTCTTCCAAAAATATCGGACATTGTTCTTGCCGCTTAAAAATAAAAGTGGAAGTTTCTATGGCACCGCAATTAGGAGCGTTTTCTCCCCATTGCGGCGCCAAACGGCTCCTTCCCCGCCGCGGCCCCGCCGCAGGGCTAGGCGCTCACAGTTTCGCGGGTGGGTTTCGGGAAAGGCGCGTGGAGGTGCTAGTATGGTGGGGACTCCCCGAGCCAGCACGGCCCGGCGTACCAGTCCGAGCCACGCTTCGCCACGTCTCGCCCCGAGCGAGCGACACGGAGTTTGCAGCGCCGCCGGGCGGCCCGGGCTAATGCCTAAGTATGAATTCAATTACAGATGAAGCCCCTCACGAGGAAGAGCACGACTCTCTCTCTCTCTCTCTCTCTCTCTCTCTCTCTCTCTCTCTCTCTCTCTCTCTCTCTCTCTCTCTCTACCTCCCTCCCTCTCTTCCTCCCTCTCTCCCTCCCTCTCTCCCTCCCTCTCAGACCGCTCCTCTATACCCACCCCGACTCCCAGGGTCTTGGCGGCCGTCCCATCAACTTGTTTGTTAAGGGATGCTAGTGCTTTAGTGTAGTGGCCTCCCTTGTGAAAACTGACGCCGCCCGCCCCGGCCCGCCCAGGCCCGCTCCGCCCTCGTGCCGGCCCCTTCCTCTTTCCCGCGAGTGATGGGCCGACCGCCGACCGTATCCTGGTCCACTTGGCCCCTCCGAGCCCCGCCCTGCCCCGCCCCTCATCCCCTTCCCGTCCTGGCTTACACGGGTAGCGGACCCGCTGCTCCCATCCAGAGAGCTAGGTGGAGGACTACTGCTCGCTACATTAAACGGACTTTTTTTTCCTTCCTTTTATTTTTTAAATTTGCTTTAAATTTCTTAATTTCTAGAATTAGTCTGATTTTTCTTCTAAATTTTGGAGTTTTTGTTAGTTTTTTTCTATTTGTCATGATATTTTATTTGCTTGATTAAAAAACTTACCGTAATGATGTAAGTTAAAATTCTTGGTCTTGTACGGTACGACGTCATATGTCAAGTGTGGATTTCTTCCCCTCATTTCAACTTCCATGAGGTCACACGACCCCTAAAACAAGCATACTATCTGGCTGTGTTCCTCCGGCCTCGGGACAGCATGGCGATACACACGACGTTGGTCTCTCGCGGGGACGTGGACGGAGTGCCGCTGCCTGTACCCCGCACGCGGAGGTAAACACCACTCCACGGCGCGGGAAACCCCCGCTTGTCTTTAGGAGGGGGGGGGGGAGGTTCTTCACTCAAAAAAGCAGTGTACACCCTAAAACAAAATAAGTAAAAAAATCACACGGAAATAATTAAAAAATCAAAGGAAACAAACAAGAAAAATCAAGCAAAAATCAGAAAATTTCAGAATTTATTTAAAACAAACAGTAAAACTCAAGGAAGTCACACAAAACTAGAAAAATCAGAAAAATCGGTGTGCCCTCGAATTTATAGTGAAGGGCCCCTTGGGGATAGGGAGGGTGGGGGGTGGCGGAGGGGTCGGTAAGGTTTGTGAAACACCGCGCGCGCATCGCCACTCAGCCCGGCCACAGCGGCACTCTGCTTGATGGATCCGGCCAATCATGCCGACTCGCCGTCCCACCGGAGCCAACCAACACCACTAACTGCATTGTGCTTAACTATTGTTATGAACTCCTCTTCCTTCCAAACTCTCTCTCTCTCTCTCTCTCTCTCTGTCTCTCTCTCTCTCTCTCTCTCTCTCTCTCTCTCTCTCTCTCTCTCTCTCTCTCTCTCTCTCTCTGTCTCTCTCTCTCTCTCTCTCTCTCTCTCTCTCTCTCTCTCTCTCTCTCTCTCTCTCTCTCTCTCTCTCCCTCATCCTCCCTCTCTTTCTCTTCCTTCCTCGTCGCTCTCACTTTTACTTTCCCTCCCTCGCTCATTTTCCCTGCTTCCAACCCCCCCCCCCCCCTCTCTCCCTCTCTCCCTCTCTCTCTCCCTCCCTCCCTCCCTCCCTCTTCCTCCCTCTTCCTCCCTCTCTTTCTCTTCCTTCCTCGTCGCTCTCACTTTTACTTTCCCTCCCTCGCTCATTTTCCCTGCTGCCACCCCCCCCTCTCTCTCTCTCTCTCTCTCTCTCTCTCTCTCTCTCTCTCTCTCTCTCTCTCTCTCTCTCTCTCTCGCTCTCTCTCGCCGCGGTGGGGTAGCTTTGGGCTGGGTGGGCCCCCTTGTCCTCCATTAGTCTGGGCTTAACTTTTCCTCTCGCTACACCTGCCGCCCCGCTTCACCTCTACTGCTGGCTGCTGGCCCGTGTCGGTACTGCTGACCCCATCAGTCTCCGCGGGAATTTATTTGTAATAAAAGAAATAAATTTCACTCGGCTGTCTCTGCTGTATCTTTTAGCGATTTCTTGTTTCATCTCTTTCCTCATTTTGTCTGTTCTTTTCGCTGAGCCGCAGTGAAGTTGCGGCTGTTAACAAGATAATAACTCGAGAACAAGTGAAGATATCGAGTCCAAAGTTTTGCCGTTGCCCGGTGGCACACGAAGCTCGTATGACTTCGAATTTCAGATTATTATTATTATTACTCCTAAAATTGACCAGATAAAAATTAAGTAATATTTAGAAAAGTTGTCAAAAATATTAAAGAGATCAGTTTGCGGCTCCGCAGCCGCCACCTGGGGACCGCCCGGCCGCCTCGCAGTTTGGCAGACCCGCTCCACTCTGGTGCCCGAGTCTGGGAGTGTTGCCTGCCTATTGGGGGGCTCAGCTCCGTGAACTATGCAAGGGATGAATACTCTTGCAGGCGTTTTGAACTCCTCTGTCCACTGCAACGCTTTTCGCCCATCCCGAGTGATCCTTCACTACAAATTAAGGCGTCGATTCTTGTAATTTTTCTAGTTTTTATTGATTTTTCTTTAGTTTTACTGATTTTTTTCTTATTTTTTTCTTGATTTTTTACTTGTTCTTGAATTTGTTTCTGTTTTTTATTTTTTTATTTTTTACTGATTTAGTTTTTGGCGGTACACTGATCTTTTTAAGTGAAGGGCTCCTCGGCCCACCCTCGTCTCTCGTCAAAAAAAGTATGCCCGCCGCCAGGTGGACCTTCTTCCCTTTGAACTAACATATTTGATCTCGGGGTTCTTGGCGGTGGCAGACGGCACGCAGTGCTTGAGCTTCAGGGTGTGGCCGTAGCCGTTGTGTGCATGAAGGTGCAAAGAATATTTTGAGCACAAACTATTGGGAGTGTCGATCGATTACTGAATTGAACTGATGGGCTAGTCGTAGTCTCGCATTTTCTCCTCCAGAGGTGCAGTCTTTGTTCGAATATTTTACCCAACATTGGCATTCAACCCACCAACCGAAAATACTGCACTGTCGACTCCGCGGGCCGTTGTCTCTCTCCCACCCCCTTCCCCTCCGTGGCACTCAGCCTCGCTCCCTCTCTCTCTCTCTCTCTCTCTCTCTCTCTCTCTCTCTCTCTCTCTCTCTCTCTCTCTCTCTCTCTCTCTCTCGCTCTACGGGGCGCAGCGTGGTGTGCTCCCCACGGGGCCGGCGGCGGATGCTCGTAGCACCCCCACTGACTCCCACGGGAGCGAGGCAGAGGGGGACAACGAGAGAGAGAGAGAGAGAGACAGAGAGCGAGAGAGAAGCGAAAGAGAGGTGTAACTTGACCGCAGAGCAGCCGTTTTCGATGGAATGAGCGATAACAGAGCAAAAGCCAGGCTCGCGCCCCTCAGGGAACACGCGGCGGAAGTGGGACTACCCCACCACCCCCTCCCCACCCCGCAACTCCTGTTCCTCCCGATCAAGGGGGCCCTCATTCACAATACCGCATGGTTCATTTATTACAATAATATCATTGTTCATCTTTCTCTCCCCCCCCCCTTTTTTTTTGGTTGTTGTTGTTTTCCCCCTCGGCTTTCAACTATCCCTTTACACTGTCCGGAGTGTTATTAGGTTTAGCCGGCCGTCCCGGATGGGGCTTCTTTAATCTACTTCCATTCGGGTCGGGGGAGGGGGTTGGGGATGAGGGGTGGGGGGTGGGAGCTGGGGGGCCGGCAGCGGGTGCCGCAGCGGGGGCGTGGTCGGGGACGGCGGCCCGGCTCAGCCCGCCGGGAGAAGAGGGGCTACTTTTCTCGCCCATTTCGCCGTATTACCCCCCTCTGCCGTACCGCCCCCGTCTCGTCTCTTCTCCCCGAGCCCAGGCCCCGCCCAGGCAGACCCCCGGCCATAAGACTCTCTCGCCACCATTCAGACGTCCATATCTCGCCTCGCCTCTTCGTGTCGGACGCGTCGTTAGCTTGTTAACTCCCATCCATCCGCCATCCAGACCGGAGCGGAACGGAACATTAGCTATTTTGTTGTGTGTGAGTGAGTGAGTGAGTGAGTGAGTGAGTGAGTGAGTGAGTGAGTGAGTGAGTGAGTGAGTGTAAGTGTGATAGTGTGAGAGAGAGTCGGCAAAACGAAAACCGAAGAAACACAGGGGCGTAAAGGGGGATTAAACTGCGCCTGCCAACTAGGCAACATCTGTGCACAGGATCTGTGATACATGCATATGGAGTCCGCGTGACAGTTCTGCGCTGAACCGACGGTATGTCCACCAGAACTTCTCGTTGAGATGACCGTATTCTGTCCCCGGGCGTGCCTATGGCTCTAAACTAATAACACGTCGCCTGCCTACCTACCTACCCCTAAGACCCCCGCCGCCCGCCTCCGTCGTCCCCTGCCGTCTATCCCCCAAGAATAATGCAGACACGCCCGTCTCTATCCCCTCGCCCATAATCTATCCCCGTGCCCGTGAGGTCCCCGCGCGACCCCAGGGGGCCCGGGGGGGGGGGGGGGCTCTCGGCCTGACGCGCGCGTCTCTCCAAAGGGGCGGGCGGGACGGAGCGCCCCGTTTGACCGCGCCGTGGCGTCGCACGCGTTAACTTCTTACTTAAACGAGCCTGAAAGCCGGTAATCCTTAGTGACCCCCCGGAGCTGCGGCAGCACGGCCTTAACCCCACGGACAGGCGCCCCGGAGAGCGGACGGGGCGGCCGCAAACCCGCCTCCCGCCCGCCTACCCTTCCCCCTTCCTTTGCCTGCTCTCTCCCTCCCTCCCTCCCTCCATTCCATCTCTCTCTCTCTCTCTCTCTCTCTCTCTCTCTCTCTCTCTCTCTCTCTCTCTCTCTCTCTCTCTCTCTCTCACCAAATTCAATCTCTCTCTCTCTCTCTCTCTCTCTCTCTCTCTCTCTCTCTCTCTCTCTCTCTCTCTCCCTCTCTCTCTCTCTCTCTCTCTCTCTCTCTCTCTCTCTCTCTCTCTCTCTCTCTCTCTCTCTCTCTCCCGCGCCGCTCTTTCTTCTTCTCTCCACTGAGGTCGGGTTTGTGATAATTATCCTACAAAAAATCTGTAGTAGCAAGACATTTATTTTCTTGCATATTTGTTTTTCAATTTTTGTAATAATCTTATTTTTATCGCATCTCATTTACATCTTATGCGAGGAATTTTTATGTATATTTTATTACAAAACTTTGTGATGAAATGTTTTGATACTCGTGAGTAAAACTATCGGTTATATCATTTTGAGCGGTTTCATAGTCCTTCAATCCTACACAGTTAAAACGGTTCCGTTGATTTAATGAAATGAAAATAATGCAATGGAATTTTTCTCTTGCCTAAATGAAATTTTATTGAGTCAAATAAGGAAATAAATTTTGAGTAAATAAAAATCCCTTAATCGGTTAAGGATATATTCTCATACCTTCCATTGATGAAATTTCTATTGAAATTACAAGGGATTTTCCATTAATTCATGCAGGGGAACCATTTCCTTGGTGTAACCCGTACCGCACACCGCTGCTCGCTGTCTCTCCGTGGTGCAGCAAGACGGAGAAAAAAAAAACACACTCTCTACGGTCTTGTGCTCTGGAAGGGCTTGACCGCATTTCCTGCCACGCTGCCCCAGCAGGCCCGTTTGTCCAGGCAGTGGAATCCTTTCTCCTCTTTTTTTTTCCCGTTTTAGGGTCTGCTGGATCCACGGTAGCGTTGTCATGTGGTGTTTGAACTTTCCCGCCCGCGGGCTGGTGCGCGCTCGTCCTTATTAAGCAAGCCATTTTCCTTATGTTTCAGGTATGTGAGCGGGCCGAGGCGCGCGGGCCGCTGAAATACTTTGATAAAGTAGCGTAACGAGTACGCCATCCATGAAAATTCCACGAGACGAGCCCCTAGGTGAGTCGCGCTAAAGTTTCCGCTTCTGTGTGTACTTTGGGGACGCGGAGCTGGCGCCCGGGCCGCTGCTGCTAGCGCCCTGGCCGCGCGGTCCTGCAGCAGCAGGAGACAGCTGTGCAGCAGGCTGAGCTGAGCTCTCCTGCAGGACAAGGATAGCTGTCCTGTAGGACAATCTAGGAAGGGGGGAATCTCACCAAAAAGTAATTGAAAATATCAGACTTAAAAAAAAAAATCGAGAAGTTGCAGTAAATTCCGAAAAAAAATATTACAAATTGACAAAAAACTGAAAACAAATTAAAAGAAGCCAGAAATAATTAGAAAAAGATCAAAATTTATCAAAAAGTAATGGAAATTTTCATTATTGTTTCGTTTAATTTAAAAAAAATGAAGAAATAAGTCTGGAAAAAATCAAAAGTAAATCTTTTTTTTTTTTTAATGTCCACATTTTGAGTGATTTCCCCCTTGAGGTAGAAGGTCTCTCGCAGCAGGATTAGCTTAGCTATCCTGCAGGACAAAGAGCTGCACAGCAGGACGCCCTATGAGGTCTGCAGGCCGACCCTTCTCCAGGAATTGGAGACACCTGCAGCGGGTAGAGATGAGTCGTCCTACAGGGCGCGTGAGGAGGTGCCCCGCAGGACTACGCCGAGCTGTCCAGGTGGATCCTCCTGCAGCGGCGCTGTCCTGCCAGGGAGACGGGAGGGGGAGTTGTTCCCGCAGGACGCCCCGAGCTGTCCAGGCGGATCGTTCTTGACGGAGCCGCCCGCGCTATGCAGGACGGCGACAAGCCTTTCGATCCATCTTGTTGGTCTTCCCTCCCGTCCCGGCCCGGCCTTCCTGTTGTCCTGTTGCCCGGCTGGAGAGGCTCCCAGGCGCAGCGCGCGCAGCGCGCGTGTGTATGTGTGTAGATATATCCAGTCCGACGGGCTCTAACCTTGTAGACCGGGCACGCCCAGGAAAAAAATAACATTTTGATATACACCCTTCCCACCAAACCCAAGCTCCCTCCCCCCTTCTGCTGCGGGCCTCTCGCGCGAACTGCATAAAAAAACAACGTCAACATTCGATATTGATATTTCTTGTACGTAAAGTAAACATACTCGGGCTTCAGAGGCAGTCAGTCGGGCTGAAAGATTTAACTTTGACGCGCTGTGGAAGAGGGGGGGGGGGGTCTCGGCTTGCTTGAAGCAGCCAATCGCTCAGCTGTTCCGCCTGTACGCCTAAAGGGGCCGCCGCCCGGCCGCCGAGAGCTCAGCTCTGCCCATCCCACCCCTACCCAGCCCAGCCCAGCGTTTCCACGCGGTTTAGCCCTCTACTCGCGTACAAACAACTACTGCAACACCCGTTACACCCGCCCTGCCCTGGCTCCTGCTGAGCTTGTGCGGGACCTCATATATATTATACCCTCATACACACACATACACACTCACACACACACACACACACACACACAGAAGTGCGCGCGCTCCCTCGGCGGAGCACACCTGCAGCGAACCCGCCAACTGCGGGCGTCTTCCAAAGTCTGTTGAAAACCGTCGTTACCCTTGAATGGTGTGTCCCCAGGACCATAGCGCACTGCAGGCCGAACAGAGCCCGCGCACGTGGGGCGGGGTGGGGCGGGGTGGGGCGGGGTGGGGCGGGGTGGGGCGGGAGCAGGGCGTGGGGAGCAGACGACCCACAGAAACAACTTTGGGCGGCTTCGTGTCGGGTCCGGCCGGGACGGGCTTGATAGGGGAACCGCAGGACGTAGGGAGTGGGGAGCGGGAGACGGGGAGAGAGAGAGAGAGAGAGAGAGAGAGAGAGAGAGAGAGAGAGAAAGAGAGAGAGAGAGAAAGAGAGAGCGGGGGGATGCAGGGCGGCATGGCTGGGCTGGGCTAACAGGGGTTGCTCGTCCAAGGGGTATCATAAGGCGTGAGGAGAACGCTCGCTCGCTCTCTCTCTCTCTCTCTCTCTCTCTCTCTCACTCTCTCTCTCTCTCTCTCTCTCTTCACCAGAGATTAATATTTCGTTAAAATTTCATTACCAGTGGGCCGCAGTAACAGGGGCGGACGCACACAGCACAGTAGACTTCTGATTGCAATTACTTTATCGACGTCTTAACGTTAATGACAGAGTTTTGTGTAAAGTTGTAGGGGGGGGGGGGGCTTTCCGCGCGGCTGCGAGGCGTCGGCGGCGCTGGTTGCGGCGCGCGGCGGGAGAGGTAGAGTTAGGGTGCCTTTACCGCCTCGCCAAGATCGAATTCTCGCCTAACTCGAAGCAACTTGTAGTGCAGGGTGAGAGACCTCCCCGCTGGGCACAGAGTCGCGCCGCATAGGTGTTTCTTGTCAGGTTCTGTGTCCACAGCCTGATCACCTAGAGCTACATCCTGCTGATGGAGTGGCGGCTCAGCAGGCGATTCCCGAAAGCTGCCCATTATCGGTTACTGGCGTATCACATCTACTGTGAAAATAATCTTCTCATTAAATTTACAACTTATTATCACGACGTAGTTACTGAAAAGAAACAGCGTCTCTCTCTCTCTCTCTCTCTCTCTCTCTCTCTCTCTCTCTCTCTCTCTCTGTCTCTCTCCCGTCATACGCTCTAGCGCGCGTCTGCTGAGGGCGCCGTAGCGACTGGAGACCCCTGCTTGCCTTCAATTTCTATCTCTCCGCCGCGGCGGCTCCCTCTCAAGCGACGCTCCCTATTTGCCCCCCCCCCTCCCCTCTCCCCCTCCTCCCTCCTCCTCTCTTTCACTCACTCTCTCTCTCCCCTTTATGTGGCAACTTTCGACCGGGGCGCGCGCGCGAAGTTTGCCGGCTGAACGTGTGGCGGAGGTTAGAGGTGGATGGTGGGGGGAGAGTCTCCCTCACCACCTTCCAGGAGGTGATGTAGTGTAGCCGTGTGGAGGATGGCTGTCCTGCCTGTCCACCACGTGTAGGCCCAGGCCCGCGAGCCCGCAGGCCCCCGTCCCCTCACAGTTCTACCAACATTTCATTTCTCACTCTTTGTCTCTTTTTATATCTCTCTCTCTCTCTCTCTCTCTCTCTCTCTCTCTCTCTCTCTCTCTCTCTCTCTCTCTCTCTCTCTCTCTCTCTCTCTCTCACGCCCGCGGCGGCGGCGCGCGCGTGCCACGCGGGGTCTGGCTTCCGTCACGTGACAACCCCCGACCCGCTCCCCCATC
Organism: Frankliniella fusca; assembly: GCA_029379305.1. Classification (NCBI taxonomy): domain Eukaryota; kingdom Metazoa; phylum Arthropoda; class Insecta; order Thysanoptera; family Thripidae; genus Frankliniella; species Frankliniella fusca. Next base: position 398,041 of record JAHWGI010001074.1, read on the forward strand.
CCCCACCCACACTCTTCCCCTCCCCCCTCCCCTCCCCCCTCCCTCCTCGCTCCGTCGCCGAACGTCACGTGTCTGTGCGCACGCCACAGCGTGATTGTCTGCGGGGCCGCCTTGTTGTTGTCTCTTGCTGGCTGTGATTGTGTGTGTGTGTGTGAGTGTGTTGGCGCGCGTGCTCTCTCACTCTCTCTCTCTCTTTATTTCTCTCTTTCTCTCATTCTCTCTCTCTCTTTATTCCTCTCTTTCTCTCATTCTCTCTATCTCTATCACTCTCTCTCTCTCTCTCTCTCTCTCTCTCTCTCTCTCTCTCTCTCTCTCTCTCTCTCTCTCTCTCTCTCTCTCTCTCTCTCTCTCTCTCTCTCTCTCTCATTCTCTCTCTCTCTTTATTCCTCTCTTTCTCTCATTCTCTCTATCTCTATCACTCTCTCTCTCTCTCTCTCTCTCTCTCTCTCTCTCTCTCTCTCTCTCTCTCTCTCTCTCTCTCTCTCTCTCTCTCTCTCTCTCTCTCTCTCTCTCTCTCTCTCTCTCTCTCTCTCTCTCTCTCTCTCTCTCTCTCTCTCTCTCTCTCTCTCCCTCTCTCTGTGGTGTGTCCAGGCGCGGGGGGTGCGTTCGCGTTCCTGGTGGGCGCCAGCAGCGGCCCCAGAGGGCCTCTTGCACCGCCACGCCACGCCCCGCCGTCGCGCCTCGCCCCGATAAGAACCTTGACTTCCTCTCCTCCCCGTCGCCCCCTATACCCTATTCGATGCCCCCGAGTCCTCCTCCTGCGGCGAGCTTCGAACCTCCCTCCCCACCGCATAGTGTTGCTTGTGGCGAGAAAATTGGCCCATTTTGTGGCCGTCCAATGCGACGCTGGTTGTTGCGAGAGTCAAACCTACATCCTGTGAAGGGGGGAAAAAGGTGGGGGGGGGGGGGGGCACGGGGGCAGGCTACACCCTTCGCTGCACTCGTCGTGTCCAAAACAATGTTTATAACCAATCCTGATAGATGATGATGATGATGATGATGATGATGATTTGTGATGTCGGAGGGGTTAAAAATATTTGTTGGAGGATTTCAATGCGTGTGGAAAGATTTTAAGCAAACTGAAACAATAAGAAGAGAAATATCACTTTCATTCCTTCTCAGACTGAAGCGGAGGCACATTCGCTTACGAAGAAGGCTGGCTGGTCGACAGACAGACAGACGGATAGACAGACAGACAGACACACAGACAGACATACTCAGGTCGGCCGGATTCGGGCTGCGCGTGCCGCGGTGTAATAGCAAACGCAGATCGACGAGAGTATACGTGGCGCATACCCTCCCATCCCCCCCCCCCCCCCGTCCCTTCCCTCCAAAGAACCCCTGCCCCTGCTCCCCGAGACCCTCTCCAAGGACGCGTGTACACAGACAATAAATTTATACAAGTCGGGCATAAATTTTCTATCCCGCGCGTGCCGCCGGCGCTACCCCGTGTTCTGAGTACACAAGCCCGCCGATACATCCCCCGGCCGCGGGGACCTGGCGAGGCCGTTGGCGGCGGCGGTGCGCGGGCGGTGACGGTGCTGTCACGTGGCGGGGTCAGGGACGCCCATCGCGCGCCCATCACTTTTTTAAATAAATGTCTTTGCAGCAGATTTACGATGTATTTTGTAAATGACGATTAACGAAATATTTTGAAAATTAAGGGCAACCTATTCTTGCTTGTGATTTAATTTTAAGTCGATACTTAGTGCTTGTAATTTAACAAATTTTGCGAAGATAGTACTGGCTTAGTGCAGGCTTCCCAAAGCCATAAATTTTTATGTCATTACGGGCTTTTTCACACCTTTCCAAAGGCATAGGCAATACGCATAAAATTCTCAACACCCCTGTAAAGGTGTTAAGTCTCACCTTTGTTTTGCGAGCAGTGTTACATATCCCCTCCCTCCTTCGTCTTGTCGAAGGGACGGTCGACCAAAGTTCCCGTGGAACAGAAGACGTGTATACGGGCCAAAGAGCATGCATTATGCACGGCCGGAATACGGAAATAATTGGTGGGAAGGGAGAGAGAGAGAGAGAGAGAGAGAGAGAGAGAGAGAGAGAGAGAGAGAGAGAGAGAGAGAGAGAGAGAGAGAGAGAGGGGGGGGGGCATTGAGTATCGAGATTGATCGAGATAGAGAGGAGCGTAAATAAAACAAAGAAGAGAAACTTACAGCACCAGCATGGTGGTGAGACCCTGACACTTTCGTGAGTCTAGGCTTGTGAGCGTGTGCCTCTGTGTGTGCGCGAGCGAGCGAGCGTTCACTGGTGAAAGAAAGAGAGGACATAAAAAAAGTTTGCAAGGGCGTTGAAAACTAAAGTATCCCCATGAAGGCATTAACACGACCCAAAGGCGCCAAATTTTCATACCTTTGGATTTTTATTTTCTTCTACATTGCCCTTTCAAATGCATATGCTCTAAAACTCTTTTAAAGGGCATTAATTCCTGCCTCTGTGTTTTCAGTGTAAGGCCGCTAAAAGCCGAGCTGCTGAATTCCAGGGGCCAGGAGCCTTCCTACAGTACATGCAATTCCAGGGGAATTATCGCGTTGGGGTTGCAGTGTGTCTCCCCCCCGGGCACCGCAATGATTTCGTCAGCCCTTCCCTACCCCACCCCGGTGCTCTGCCCCTCGCCGCTTCTGTCCTACCGTTCATTTTGAGCCCACTGATCTCTCCAACGCTCTCACAGCTCGGCCAGGCGGCAAGCCTCTATCTCTCCGTCTCTGTCTCTCTCTCTCTCTCTCTCTCTCTCTCTCTCTCTCTCTCTCTCTCTCTCTCTCTCTCTCTCTCTCTCTCTCTCTCTCTCTGTCGCTCCCGCCCTCTCTTCCCTGCGGCAATGTCGATATCCGATGGCTGGGGCCGGCCCATCCCCCATTCAATTACTTAACGCTTACAGAGAGTCCGAACTGCCAGGGCATTGCCTCATGGCAAGCATTGGCTCACAAGCCTCTCAGCTCGTCAAGCCATTCGCTCCCCTTACAGAAATGTTTTATACCGAAATCAGCCCGAAAATCGGGCGATCCTCGGTACAACCCGAAACTACCCGGGTTGTACCGAAAATACATCCGGATTTGCTAAAAATCAGTAAGATTCCGGTACAGCCCGCGGATGAGTTTCGGAGTAGCCCGAACTACGGGTAGCCCGAAATGAATCCGAATGTGAGGCTCGATAATCCCCTCTAATTTTCCGCTCACCCCCTGCTACCCCAGCTTTCCCCCTCCCCTCCTGCTCCCCGCCTCATAAGGGTGGAAGCCTACAAACTGTAAAAAATCTCCATGGCCGATTTCCTATAAATGTATTTTACTTTTCCACCGCTTTTAACACATACACTTATACAGCTATATTCAGGTAAGCCACGCTTACGAGAGCGTGCGCGCGACAGCGCGAGAGCGAAAAGCGCGAGAGCGCGAGAGCGTGGAGTAGGTAGGGAGGGGGGCGAGGCTCGTCGGCTTTCGTCTTCGACTCGGCTTCGGCTCGGCTTCGGCCCAGCCGAAGCCGAGCCGAAGCCGAGCCGAAGTCGAGCCGAAGCCGAGAGCCGACGAGCCTCGCCCCCCTCCCTACCTACTCCGCGCTGTCGCGCGCACGCTCTCGTAAGCGTGGCTTACCTGAATATAGCTTACAACTAATTAGTTTTTTGGAAAGAAAGGCAAGATCAATAGTTCATGGTTGAACACAACAAAAATATTAGAATATCAGGTACACTGCTTGTGAGTTCATGTCGCGAAGCTCTCCCGCCAGCAAACTTGGGCAGTCCGTCGCGACGTTCTTCCTCTGACATGCTACCATCCTGAACCGTGCCAATAATACGAAGTCACACGTCGTCCGCGATAGCTGCAAAAAGTATGCGTGGTGCCGTGGTCCGTGGTCTCCTCAGGAGACTCTCCTGCTGTGCACATGTACGTCCGCACACAACGGCTGTCAGCAGCACACTGGCACTGGCGAGCGAGCTGTGCTTGCTTGTTCTGCTCCTTGCTCGCCGAGCACCCACCAGGTAGCCGGAAGCCTACGACTCCTGGTCCAAAGGGAAGCGGGCACCAGGAATTACCCCAAAGCTTAAGGCTACCCTCCGCTTCCCACCTCCACCCAGCGCGCCGGCCGATGCAATTCCTGGAAGGAAAATACCCCGCCGAATCCTGTGCGAGGCAGCGGGGTGATGGAACAGCCCGAAAACAGCCCTAAATTCTTTCTCTCGGATTGTTGCCGGGCTGTCCGGTAACACCGGGCATATTCCGGACTGCCCTGAGTGCTGCAAGCACGGGCTCGGGCTAATTCCGGGCTGCCCTGGAACATATCTGGTACTGTCCGAACGATTCGGGCCGGTTCCGGTGCTGCCCAGGGCAAGTTTCGGTATGGTTTCTTTTCGTAAGGGTCTCTCACTCACTCACTCTCTCTCTCCCCTCCTCTCTCTTCTTTTTCTTTTTGTCTTCCCTTTGTGTGCCGCTTCCTTCCACTTTTCTTTCGAGGCAATCGTTTTGAATGCCTCCGTTTTACACTCTGCGGGGGTAACGACCGCGCCCTTCTTGATCGTCGATATTCGAACCAAATCATCCAAAAATGCCAGTAACGCGCTTTTGAGTTCTCATTTTAAAAATATCTTTCGCTAAGTCAAGATGCCTGGATACACACAATAATCTACGTCGTGATGGCGGCTCCTGAACTCTCGCTCTTTTGACCTAGGTTACGGGGGCCCGTCTTACAAATTGGCCGTGTTCGCGGCGGAGGTGTTCGGCGCTGTCTGATAGCGAGCTACAAATTTAGTTAGTAGAGAGGGAGGGGGAAAGGGGTGGGGGCGTTCGAGGTACAACCAGCACGGCGCGAAAGGATTGAAATAGGGCAGGGGAGCCGAGGTGGGGGTGGGGTGGGGGTGAGCTGGGGGTCTGGGGCATACGGCCCCTGCTGGGCCCTGGGGCCTGCGAGCCGGGAGCCCTCCTCCCCCCTCCCCTCCCCCGCCAGACCCGACGGCCTACAAGTTCCAAGCCCTTGACTTCCCTGTTCGGATCCCTACCCCCACCTCCTCTCCTGTTCCTTCGAGGGCGGTGCGCCCCCAAACTAAACTCCATCGGCTGATGTGATATCTCAATCCGTGCCATGCATGCCGAACCTCTCTCTCTCTCTCTCTCTCTCTCTCTCTCTCTCTCTCTCTCTCTCTCTCTTTTCCCTACCCCCCCGCGTTTCTCTCTCTCTCTCTCTCTCTCTCTCTCTCTCTCTCTCTCTCTCTCTCTCTCTCTCTCTCTCTCTCTCTCGCTCTTTACCCTCTACCGCACTTGTAACCCTCCCCATTCCCCCTCTGTTCTTCTGCAGTGGCGGAGGAAATCTGAAAGCGATTCGAAAAGGATTTTCAACTTTTGATTTGACAGCTGGACCCTAGCCATACATTTTCGCGCCCGGGCCGCGGGTCTGGCCTGACCGGCCGGGGTGCTGCTGCCGGCGGCGACAGGGAAACCCCCCCCCCCCCTCAAGTAGTGGGAACCCCAAGGACTCGGCACGTTCTGCCGCCGCTCCGCCCGCTCCGATATCTGCGAGCGTTTTGGAGCGCTGCTGCCCGCTCGCCGTTTGGCGCGCCTTATTGAGAAATTCTGCTCGCAGAATAAAATCCATTATTCTCCTTTTGCCTCCCGACCCCCTGCGTAACAGACTTTTTGGCCGCGCACTGCATTATCCGCGAGCTGAAAGGTTAGAGCGACTATGAGGAATAGTTGGAGGGGGTGGGGGCGGCCCTTCGCTATCAATTAATTTACACCGATTTTCCTGATTATTCTGGTTTTTCGTGATTTTCCTTGACTTTTACTGACTTTTTTCCTGACTTTGTCTTATTTTTTTTTCTGATTTATTCTTGATTTTTTCTTATTTTTTTCAGATTTTTCCCTAACTTTTTAATGATTTGTTCCAGCGTGGACACTGATTTGTTTTTGAGTGAAGCACCCTTGGGGGGGTCGTCCTTCAATCGAGTGACGCGGCCTGCTATGTCTTTTCTAGACCTTGCGCCCTAGGCGTAACTGCGAGAGAGCGAGTTACTGTTACTGCGGTGCGTAATTTATGGACATTCACACACACACACACACACACACACACACACACACACACACACGTGCACGTATATGCAGGCTTATTAATACACCGACACCGCGGCGTCGTCCTGGGCGTGCCGCGGCGAACCTCGGCACTGCGGCCTTGTTGGAGGAGGTTCTGGTCGTGGCTCGAGCGCACAGCAGCACGCAGCAGGCAAACATCAGGGCTTCGCGCCGTTTCCGCCCGCCCCGCCCCGCCCCGCCCCGCCCCGCCCCGCCCCGCCCCGCCCCGCCCCGCCCCGCCCGGCCACCCGGCCACGCACTGGATGTGCACACGTCTGCTCGTGGCGCCCTCTCGTAAAACTGCGATAAAGGGCTCCATTACAATAACACGCCGCCGTTGGGTGGGACGGGGTGTGGCGGGGCGGGGCGGGGCGGGGCGGGGCGGGGCGGGGCGGGCGCCCGTAAGCTACTTAAAATGGGGATGCGAAGGAGTGCCGCCGCTGGCGCCGCTGGCGCCTCTAGCGCCTCTAGCGCCGCTGGCTGCTGCAGCGACGCGTTGTAAATTTGTTTTATTTGTATCTCCGTGCCGCTCATATAAAAAGGCGACCGCTCGCTACCCCCGCGTGGAGTGTAAGACGCACGGCCAGATAATTATACTCGCTCAAACGTTTTGTTCTCCCTGAGGAGGCGACCTGTCTCATTCTTCTCCGCTCCTTCTTTCCCTCTCATTCTCTTTCACTGATCCTAACCATCGCTTTTTCTCTCGCTCTCTCTCTCGTTTCCTCTCACCCCCCCCCCTCCCCTCATTTTCTCTCCCTCCCTCTCTTATTCTGTTTATTTTATTATTTTCCGTAATTATGTGCTGCCGCAAGGGGTAGAGGCACAACTAGCCGAGGTGAAGGGGTGGAAGCTTCTTCGCGCGCGATGCTCGCTCCTCTCGGCACCCTCCTGCTCCTCCACGGCCTCGACGACCTTCCCAGGAGTGTTTGGCATACCCCCACCCCCTTCTCTCTTTCTCTCTCTCTCTCTCTCTCTCTCTCTCTCTCTCTCTCTCTCTCTCGCTTGCTCCCCCTATACCCAGCTCGCCGCGTTGTTTTCCCCTGTTTTGAGGGGCACATATTTTTTCCGCTGGCCAGTAGCTGCGGAGGGTAGGGGTGAGGCGTGTGGAGCCACCCTGCTTCCGATGGTCCCCTCCCCCGCCCCTCTCCTTTCCTCTCTTGCTTGTCTTTTTTTTAGGTGCTTTTAGATTTTCCTTCTTCTGTACTACTCCTTTTTCTGTTACTGTTTTTTAGTAGGAAGTGTTGTGGAATTGTCTCTTTTCGCTTTCTTACTACTATTCACTCTCCTCTCATCTCGTCGGGGGCTTCTCTTTGTGTTTCTTTTCCTACTCTTCTTAGTTCCTCTTGTTTTCCTTGCCTGCCTAGTTTTGTTCTGTCCTTTTTTATACCTTTTTCTGCTACCTCCTTTCCTTCCTCTTTTGGTCCTACCTCTTCCTTTTCTTGATGAATGTCCTTCCTTTTGGTTATCCTCTTTCTGCTCATGCTCTTTTGCTTGTTATGTCCTCCTTCCTTTGCCTCTTTCCTGGCTTTGTATTAAGTTACTTTCATTTTTCTTCGTTTTGTATCTCTTTTTTTTTTTTTTCGATCATTCCTTTTACCTTGCTTGCCTTTCTGTTTCCTCTTGTATGCTAGGTTGTGGTGGGGGGGGTGTGGTGTGTTTTTCCATTGCTGTACCTCCTACCATAGGGCCTTCCACCTTAGTGCCTTGCTAATACTGCCTAACCCTTGCCTACTCCCTCTTTCCTTAGTTACTATCTATTTACTTTTCTTAGTATGTTCCTGTTCCTGGGCTTTCTATATTGTTGCCCCCCCTTTTTCTTACCATTTATAATTTGGGACCACTCTTGCTTAAGACCTCTCCTCTCCTTGTGCCTCTTGCCTATGTCTAGATTTGGATCCTTGTACCTACTTTCTTTTAGCTTCACCTTGTCTTTTTGTGTTGTCTCTTTCTTCTGTCTCCATCCTAGGGTCTCCTTTCTCGTCATGCCCTAGCCTTTTCTCCTTTAGCTTTGTCTAGTTTCTTTTCCAATTAGCTTAACCTTCCCTTTACTTCTCATCTTTTCTGTTTTTGGTTGCACTATCCTTGGGTCCCTTTTCCTTTCTCTTATTTTTTCTTCTTCTCTATCCTATCCTTCTCGAGAGTCCTTTGTCCTGTTCCTGCCTTGCCAGCTAGGTGGATGTTAGCACCTTATTGTTCTGTCCTGTTCCTGTTGCCGATTTCCATGCTCTCATCTGATTTCTTTTTTACTCTCATTTTCTTCTATGTTGTCAGATGAAATACTTTATTTAATGTCTGGAAGATCCTCCAGAATCCGTAGCTCTCCCATGCACCACCTTGTTACCTCCTGGCTTTTTCTCTCCTTCCCTTCAAACTTCTATTCCTTTCCTTAGAAATGCCTCTTTGGCTATCCCTTTTCCTTTCCAGTTTTTTCTCTTCAGTCATTCCTTCCTTTCCCTTTATCTACCTTCTCCCTTCCTTAGGTTTTCCTTCTATTTTTTTTTCCTCAAAGTGTATGTGACCTCCTACCTTCTTTACCTCTGTCCTGGGTATCTTTTGTCCACTCTCTCCTGCTCTCCTTTCCTTCTGTCTTCCATGTGTCTCCTCTTTCCTTTTTGTTTCATTGTCCTCCTCCTGTTCCCTCTTGCTTATCATCCTTTCCTGTCCTTCTATCTTCTTTTTTTCTTCTGGATAGTCCTATTATGCCAATGTGTGTTGGCCTGCTCCTTTCCTCTCTCTTTGGGATTTCTCTCCTCCCTACCTCTCTCTGTATTCCTGTTATGCCTGTCTTACTAGCCACTCCCCTTGTCTTGTCTCTTCTTCTTCTTCCTGTTCTTTGCCTTACTCTGTACTGTTACTATTATCCATACTTATTGTCTTATATCTTTCCTCCTTGTGTCTGACTTTTCCTTCTTCTTTTCTTTTTCCTCATATCCCTTCGCTTTTTCCTCTCTCTCTGTTACCTGACTTCTATCCTATATTTATTCCTTCTACCTTCTGTCCTCTTTTTTCTCCCTCTCTACCTATTGTCTGTCCTTTTCTATGCTTTCTCCTTTTTCCTCTTTATAGCCTATCTTTTCTCCCCTGTTCTTATCCTCTTTTTTGTTTTATTGTGGTTCCTTTCTTCTCTGCTTTCCTCTAAATCTTGTTTGTTTCTGCCTTATCCTTACTACTCCCTCCCTCGCTTTCCATATGTGGTTCCTTATGCCTCCTCTCCTTTCTCTTGATTCCTATTTGTTCTGTGCTTCTGTGTCCTACTTCTCCTGTTTGAATCATTATTTGCCTTTTTTCCTCTTCTTTTTTCTATGTTGTTCCTCTGTCTGTTAACCTTTCCTTATGATTTCCTTCTCTAGCTAGCACCCTTCTTACAGTTCGTCTGCAAAATTTTTTCCATGTCTTTCTCTTCCACTGGGGTCGTCTAGCTTTTCCTTGTACTGTAATCTTCTTTCCTTTTCTTTCCTACCTCTCCTGTTCCTTACCTCTATGTCCCTTGGTTCCCTTTTCCTGAACTCCCTCCTCTTGACCTTCTCTTTCCTCTCTCCTCCTCTACGTTATTGGTACTGGGTGCTTTGCTCCTTCTTGGCCCTGACTTGTATCTTCTCTCCTCCTTGTCCTTCCTTTGAACTCCTTCTGGTTCCTTTCTTCTCCTCTTTTTGTACCAGTCTTCCTTTCTACCTCCTTCTATTCCTTTATCTGTCTTTACCTTCTCCTTCTCTTGGCCCTGTTCATAGCTTTGTTCTATTGCTTACTCTCCTCTTTCTCTGGGGTTTTCACCTTCCTTCCCTATTTTCTTCTGAATCTCTCCCTCCTTCCTTGACTTTAACTTTTGCTCCTTCACTCCTCTATCTGCCAGTATTTGTGTGGTCTCCTACCTTTTCTTTCTTCTTTTCCCTTTCTAGTTTTTTTCCTCCTTTCTTTTTTCCTGTTATTTCCCTGTCCTATTTTTTCTGTTGTGCCTTCTCCATCTTATTTACCTTTTATCTAGTCCCCTTCTCCATCCTAGTTCCTGATATCCTTCCTGACTTAATCTTCTCTTCCTTACCTGTACTCTTCCTTTGCTCATGCTGTCTCTCATATCTTTACTAACCTTCCACTTTTCTTTGCTCTTAATACTTTTTGGTCTCTTCATCCCTCCTCTTGCAATTTATATTCTTGTCTAAGCCTCTAGCTTCTCTTTTCCTCCTTTATCCTTAACTCCTATTTCTTCTGTTACCTCTCTGTTTCACTGTCCTCCTTTTTATGACAGGCCTCCTGCGCTGCCTTTCCTGATCTACCTCCTCCTTATTTTTTTTTGTCATACCTTTTTTTGGGCACCATGCATCTCTGTTCTCTTCTCATCCCATTCCATTCACCTCTCTTGGTCTTTTTAACCAACCTCCTTATTGGGATCATTTCCTCCTCATTTTATCTCTTTCTCCTTTATGCTTCTCCTTTTCGTGTGTCTTGTTTCCTTCCTACTCTTGTTATCCTTATAGGTCCTTCCTCTGGCTCATGACTGTTCTATTTGACCTTGTATTTTCTCCTAATATTCCTCTTTGTTCTCCTTTCTCTACATGTGTTACCTAATGCTGCTTACCAGGTCTTTCTCCTTTACTCTTCTTTCTCTGTTGGTGCCTGCGTGTCTCTAGTGGGTGGTTTCCGCTAGTCCTCCTTCCCTCTCTGCTTTTCCTGTTCCTTGTGTTCCTTATCTTTAATTCTTTCTTTTTTCCCTTCATCTTCCTCTTTTACTTTCCTCTCTTCTCCTTATCTATTTGCTTTTCTTCACTTCCCTGTTGTCCTTGCTTACTCCCTTTTTCTTCCATGCTACTTCTTGGTTTCCTTTTTCTCTCCTTCTTCTTTTCTGCTTTTGTCCTGCCTTTTTGTCCTTCCTCTCTCCTTCTCTTCATTTTTCCTTTTTCCTTGTTTTCAGCTACTCCTCTGCCTGTTTAATTGCCCTATGGTTCTTTCCACTCCTTCCTTACTATGTTTTTCCCTCTTGCTGGTCTGCTCTATTCTTCTTTTGCATCTATTTCACTTATTGCGTTCCTTCCTGGCCAGAATGCTCTCATCTTGTCCTAATGTTTTTTCCTCTCTTTCTTTCTCTACCTGCATGTTACCTTTCCTCCTCATGCTTTTTACTTTCTGTTACCTGCTCTACTACCTACTGTACTGTTCCTCCTTGTCTCTGTCTGTGTGGATACTTTATCCTTTCCTCATCTTCCTTTCTTTTTTTGTTGTGTCCTTCTTCTCTCTTGTAGATATGACTGGGGTCTACTGTTCTTTCTCCTGCTTTCCTCTCCTTGTTCTCTTCTCTAGCCTTGCGCCTTCTCTTCCTCTTTATCTTCCAATTCTTTTATATCTCCTTTCTCCTCCTCGTATCCATTTTTTACTCCTTTGACATCCTGTTCTCCTTTCCTATACCTACCTTCTAATGCCTTCCTAGTCTCCTAAGCTTCTCTTATCCTTTCCTTGTTCTCTCTCTATGCTGTTTAATTTGAGTTCTCACTGTTTCTTCTCTTCTTTCCTTCTATATATGTGTCCTTTACTCTCTTACCTTTGTTCCTTTTTCTCTGCCTTTCCTCCTCTTCTCCTGATCTCCTTCCTCTGTATCTCTCTTTCCTTCCTATCTTGATTTCCTTTCTATCCCTTCTCCTCATGTTTTTCTTTCATCCTGTGTCTGTTTGGCTTCCTTTTTTCTCTATTTTCTCCATTACCTTTCTTTGTGAATTCACTTACCTATTTTACTTCTCTCTCCTATCCTCTCTTATGCTATTCTATTTGTTATATCCTTCTCTCTTCTCTCTAACCACTCCCTTCCTACTGTCTGTGCTCCCTTGTATTTGACCAACTTCCTCCTGATTGGTTTACCTCCTTTTCCTGTCCTACAATTAATCTATCTCTGTATATGCCTGTCCTTTTTTGCTATTCTTTCTTCACCATTTGATTGCTTTCTTTTTACAGTACTCTCCTCCTCTCTTGTTCTCTATTTCCTCCTGTCCTTTCTTCTTTTTTGTAGTATTCTTTCGTAACCTTGTCTCCTCCTTTCCTTCTCTGGTTCCAGTGTCTTGCTCCACTTTCTACTCTTCTAACAATAGCTCTTTGGTCTTTTTCTGACCCCTCTTTAATTTTTAGTAGGGGTCGTTCGCTGTTATTTCCTGTACCATTGATATACTCTCTCATCTGGTATATTTCTAATTTCTGCTTCTTCTTCTGTTTCTTCTCTTTCGATCCTTGTCTTGTCACAAGTCATATGTCCTAGGTCCTCCATAAAGTATTGGTTTTGTTTCAATCTCCACTTGATTATCTTATTGTCATACTAGTAAAGGCACCCTCATATTTTACCACCTTCACACCTGTTCTTCTTTTTTCTATACATGTTAGCAATGATTCCAGATCATCACTCCTCCTAGAGCCTGTGCTTATCTCTTTCTCTATCCTCTCCTCATGTCACTCACTTGTGTCTCTGTCTTATTGTCCTATCTGCTCCTTTCGCTTTCTGCGCGTTGTTTTTCTTCCCTGTTTTTGAGGGGCACCCTAATTTATATTCCGCTGGCCAGTAGCTTCGGAGTGGATAGGGGTGAGGCGTGGGGAGGCCACCCTGCTTCCGATGGTCCCCTCCCCCCCCCCCCCTCTCCTAGGGTTTATTCCTTCTACCTTCATGTCTCAAAGCTCCTGACTGCTCTACCTTCCCTCTGATTGGTCCTTTTCCTTTTTTTTTTTTTTTTCCTCTCTCTAGCCTGTTCCCTTCTCTCGCCTTCTCCCCTATGTCCTTCTGCTGTTGTCTTGTTGTTTACTATGTCCTCTTCTCTCTTGTTCTCCCTTCCTTTTTATACCTATCCTGTTTGATTGGCACTCCGTCCTAATTCCTTCCTTTTCTCATTTGTGTGATGGAAGCTCTTTGTCTTCATCCTTATGTCTACTTTATCTCCCTTCCTAAGTCCTTTCTTCTTTATAAACCTTGTTTCATTCTCCTACTGCCCTTTTTCTCTTTTACTGCCTGTCCTTATTTGCCTTACTGCCTACTCTCTCATGTCTTATGTCTTTTCACTATTCTCCACTCTTCCTCCCTGTTCTCTCCCTCTACTCTTGTGTTATTCCTCTTTGTGGTTTTCCTTCTGCGTTTTATTTCTCCTGCCTCTCTTTCTTCCTTTCACTCTCTCCTCCTTGCTCTTTTTCCGTTTTATTTTTCCTGGGCCTTAACTTTTTCTCTCTTTACCTTCTACCCTACTTTATGTTCCTCTTACTGATTGTATTGTCTTTCTCCTCCTATAGTTCTTACCTGCTCCTCTGCGGTTAATTTGGCAGCACTAGTCTTTTACGATTGACCTTCTCTACCTTCCACTCTCCTTGCACCTGTCCTCCTTTCCTCCTCCTCAGATCTCTTTCTATCTTTTCTTGGCCCTTGTCCTTCCTCTGACTCCTCCTGTTGTATCCTAAACTTCTTCCTTTCTTCTCTCCTCCCT
>JAHWGI010001075.1:0-17341 GCA_029379305.1 Frankliniella fusca
GGTGAGTTGCTCCAATCGTCAGGATCAGCAATGCTTGGTGAAGCTGCCGGCTGAACGCTGTCCAGTAGTTGTCCAAGGAGATCGTCATTTGAGTCGTGCAGTCCATGGGTCATGAACCGCTCAAACATAGTCTTTAAGCGACTGTCAGCGCGGAGAACACAGTCACTCGGTGGCTCGCAAGTGCAGGCCAGACCAGGTGGGGCTGTGTCAATCACTTCCCCTATGAAAGCCTCCAAAGAGTAACTTCCGTCGGGTTTGTGACAGCCAACGAGGTCTGTTGTTTGAAGGTTGACGTGCTTGATGACTTGCAGTGCTGATGGCAGCACGGCGTCACCAAGAGCTGCTCGGGCAAAGAGCACAAAAGCCATTGCATGCCTCAGCCGGGTTCGGCGCGAAGGGTGCACTGCCTCCAGCATGAGCAGCAAGGCAGGGTGCTCCTCCAGAGTCATCGCGAGTTCGCTGTCGTTGAAATCAATGACGATCGGTGGCGACATGATGCACAGATAGACGTTCAGGGCAAAGGTAAGCGAAGAACTGATGCTGAGCGGGGCCTGGCCCTTCTCTTTTATACAGTACGCGGTGCTCGGCGGAGCGAGTATGCTAGCTCGTGATTGGTCGGTCTTGTGTGCAGACGGCGCATTCACGTGATTGGCTGCCGTGGTGTGCGAGCGGCGCACGGCCGGTCGCCAGCTCGCCACCAGCTTAAAAAGCAGCCCGCACTGGACGGAGTTCATCAGTTCGTCTCCGTATCGCCTGCAGCTCATCCCGTCGTAATTTTCATCATGACTTCAGAATCACGATTGTCCGCTTGTTTAGATGGCCTTCAAGAGGACACAACTCAATTTCTGCAGAGTGTTGAAGACTCCTTCGGTGGTGAAGTGGCGTGTGTCACCTCATTCTGTTGGCAATCTATGACAGCAGAGGAGCGACTGAAGTATGGCGAATTAGTGCAGAAATACCGCGACGTTTGTTCTCTGTTCAGTCACCACGCCAAGGATCCTGCCTTTATAGCTGCGGCTGTAAAGCAAATTGGGAATCCTACAAATGTTATAATTGGCAGTCTCATTCTGGATGGCTTCACCCTATGCAATCCCAAACATGGTTAATTGAAAGGTGTAACATCACCTATTCTTTTTAAAAGGCCCTTTTAAGGGCCAATAAGTTTCTTCCGAAAGGAAAACTTCAGCAAAGACTTTGTCCTAATATTCCCCAATTCAGAACACACACACACACTTTGAGCAACCAAAAGGCACTGCTTAAAGGAGGTATCAAAAAGAATCGTAATACATCTTTTCATCATCTCACTGCTTTTTCCTGCCTTGCAGTCCTCAATGCACCTCAGCCCATTCTATTAAGCACATCTGTACCGCATCAGCTGATAACAATGTCGCGCGGCATCCTCGGGAAGCAATCAGAGCGCACCTTTCCGGCGCCACCTCTCGTAACTTCGGTAGCTCAGTGGGTAGAGACGTGGAGTTCCATCCGGTAGTCGCGGGTTCAATCCCGCCCGAGGTTTTATTGATGTCACGTATTATACCCACGCAACCTTCTGCTAGACCACTGTGTGCATCACAGTCTTCCATAGCAGCAGCGATAGCTCAGTGGGTAGCGTATCGTCTCTACGTGCTGGGAACCCGGGTTCAATTCCCATTGGGTTCTTCAATTTTGAGATCAAATGCGCAATGAAAGTTGCTTGGAACACCAGACATTCACACACCAATCCCTCCAACCTGTTCTGGTAGCGTAGTTGGATCGCTGATGGACGCCGCTTTCGAGCGGGGTGCACCATCTAAGACATGGCTGGCGAGTCATGGGTTCAACTCCGCTCGGGGGCGGTGGGAGCTTCTCGAGGAGCACACCGGACCAGAAAACAAATTGAGAGACGAAACGCTTCGATTAGCGATGCGCGAACTCTCCGTTAGGCCGTTAGGAAATAGAAAGGGAATGTAGTTAAGCGAAGGACATGTCACGTAATAGTAAGTAGGAATATTCTACGGAGTCACAACTAAACACTAGACGATATTCGAAAATTTATGTTAAGATACCTCAGTTGAATAGTAAGAGGTCCATGATGCACCCCAACCTACTGAAGCCATTACATGTTTCATACAACAGAGGACTTGAATTTTACTCCTTTTCGCCTACTTTGCCCAGGGTCAATAAGTTCGCCTCAAAACACTGCTGAAGGCTGGATTTTGACCGCAATGCAACACTTGTGAGGGTCGCATAAGACCAACTCACCCCGTCTGGTGAAAGCTCGACTAATCTGGCGCGCGAGACCGATACAGGCTCTTTTTATCCGTCCCGTTACACTGCTGGGGTGGCTCGATTTCCCCCCGCCCCCCGCTCCCGTCCTCTTCTCAATTTCTGCAAAGTGTTCAAGACTCTTGGTGGTGAAGTGGCGTGTCTCACGTCATTTGTTTGGCAATCGATGACAGCGGAGGATCGATTGAAGTATGGCGAGTTAGTGCAAAAATACTGTGATGTGAGCTCTCTTTTGATCTTTCTCTCTCTCTCTCTCTCTCTCTCTCTCTCTCTCTCTCTCTCTCTCTCTCTCTCTCTCTCTCTCTCTCTCTCTCTCTCCCGCTCTCTCGCACAATGACTGTCTGTGCCGCATGGGAAACGGATGAGGTAAGTTTGTATTGAGGTGAGGAAAGGTCAATTTGCGTCTTTGTTGAAGGGCGTCCTTTACAGACAAATTTGGTGGTCCTGAAAAGGACCGTTTTATATCTTCCCGTCTATGGAAAGCGTTTCTTCTTATTCAGATGAAGAGCAAGCTGGTGTCGTCTTTTGTCTCTTCGACGGAGGTGTCATGTCATCGTCGTCACTCAAGCGGTCAATGTCAACATCACTGTCATGTGTTGACGTGTGCCCCTTCCCATTGGAAGCATCTGAGGTGGTTGGTGAATCTTGGGGCTGAGCGCTCTCCAACAGGGCGCCCAAGAGGTCGTCGTTGGAGTCGTAGAGGCAATGACTCATGAACTTCTGGAACTTCGTCTTTAAGCGCTCGTCAACCTTGAACACGCTGTCAACCACTTGTGCACACGTGCATGACGCGCCTGGCGGCGCTCTGGCAATGACATCCCCGATGAATGCCTCAATGGAGTAACCGGTCGTGTGGTAGCTCCCGACGAGGTCCGTTGACTGGAGGTTGACGTCTTGGATGACTTGAAGGGCGTATGGTTCGATCAATTCGCCGAGAACCTCCTTGGCAAACATGACGAAAGCCATTGCAAGCCTGGAGCGGGTTCGACGGGGTTCCGGAACAGCCTGCAGCATCAGCAGCAAAGCTGGATGACACTCCAATGAAGTGCAGAGCTCCTTCTTCTGAAAGTCAATGGCGACGGGAAAAGACATGATGATAAAGCAGAGATCGTGACGATAAATGACAACGAACTGATGCCATACTGGTAGCATGGTTTCGTTTTTATGTGTGCGGAACGCTGACTGTTGTGAGGTGGACTCACACGTGATTGGTCGCGTCACGTTGTGGTGGTGGGGGTAAGTGTGCAGTCAGCGCGCGCCGTCTGCACACCGTCGTTGTATATAAAGGAACAAAATACTATCATCGTCATTATTGTATGTTTTCGGAACCGTGTTGGTGGAATCTTGTCAAAAATGTGTGACCGCAGTTCTTCCGACCTTCATCCTGATACGGAGGAGTATCTGCAGAGTGTTGAAGATACGTTTGGAGGCGATGTAAGTTGCCTGACTTCGTATCTTTGGCAGACGATGTCGGCAGATGACCGTGTGCGGTACGGCCAGATTGTGGAAAAGTACCGTGATATCAGTGCTTTGTTCTCCGAGAACAGAGAGGATTGTCGCTTTATCACTGAGCTGGTGAAGTGTATTAATGAGCCAAAGGAGGTCATCATGGGGCACCTCATTTTAGAGGGTTTCAAGCTCTGCAACACACGACACGGCTAACACTGTGGTGTTTATCTTAAACGCCGAACTTAAAACGGCCCTTTTAAGGGCCAACAAAATAGTTCCAAAGAGTTGACTTCAACAAAGACTTCCTCTCCTTATCCTAACACTCTCTGAATAATTACACAACGCAACAGAGCTTCGTACGTTACGGAACGTATGGTGGGCTGGAACGCGAGACGGACAACTCTCTCTCTCTCTCTCTCTCTCTCTCTCTCTCTCTCTCTCTCTCTCTCTCTCTCTCTCCCTCTCCCCCTCTCTCCCTCTCTTTCATTCGCACTGTTCCTTTATCTCTCTCTTGCACTCACATGAGCAGTCCTTTGGCAGCCGGTACGCGATTCGGACCTATCTCTTGCTCAGTGACTAATTGTCAGGCATTGGAATGGGGAGCGCTGCGTCGGGCGATACGCAAGTTTGTCGTGTCTTCTGCAAATTGACGATTTGTTTCTCTCGCACTTGCGTGAGCAGTCCTGTGCCGGAATGGTGTGGTCTCTCCTTTCTCATATTCTATTTCTCCCTCACTCTCCCTTTTTTGTTATTCACAATCTCCCTCTCTTTCTTTCTTTCTTTCTTGCGCAATAACTATTTGAGTCTGTCACACTCGAATCAGCAGTGTGTTGCCGGCCAAAACGCCATTTGGACTTCATTCTCGCACAGTGACTACTTTTTTTTCGCACTCGCATGAGAAGTGTCATATTGGTCGGTACGCGAGAATGATTTCTCAGTCGCACAGTGAATTTCATGCACTATGCAGTCGGTGGTACTGTGCATGTGAGCTGCAGGTTGACTGGTCTTCCTGGCTGTCTTCAGCAGCCAGAGGGTTTCGGATTTACTTTGTGAACCGTTTAAGAGCGATTGGGGTTGTTAGCAAATGTAACTTTAAAACAAAGAGTATTCTATCTGACGATGTATTTGTTTTTGTGGTGGGAACCACGTTTTCATAGCAGTGTTCTTAATTAAAACTTAAGTGTGGTATCAGTATTGTGTTTTGCTTGTGTTGAGGTTCTATTGCGAAGAAGAAATGTGTGTATACATACTTCTTGGTATTTTTCTGATTGCTTTTATTTTCGAAATGCGACTTTTACTTTAAAATTTTGTTGCAGGTACAAGGTGAGTCTTTGAAGAAGATTTTCCTTTCGGGAAAAAGTTTTTTGGTCCTGAAAAGGACCGTTTTTAAGTGCTTTGCAACGCAAAATGATTAGCTACTTGTTATAGATTCCATTTTCGTTTAAAAGCTCATGCAGTCTGCGCCGCGCATCACGAGCGCACTGGTATACTGTATAAGCTGCTTGTTGTTGTTGCTTTTTAACTAAAAGTAGTTTTTCTAGATGTTCAACGTCCTCACTAGCTGCTTTATACAGAGCCTGCGTATCTTCTTCGCTCTTCTTCAGCTTGGCAAGCACATCGCCCAGCTTATCGCTGCGAATGACAAGGCGACGTTCGTTTTCCATAACTTCTAATGGTGTTCACTCTGTCAAGTAGCTTCGATCGCCGAGTTAAAAGTGGTCTCAATAACTTGCTGCACCGTGTTTTATACTTTTCCCGGCAGGGGCGTTGTCAGGCGTGTGTTTTCATTGGCTGTCACGAAATTAGCCGTGCAACGTGATTGGCTGTTAGACGCGGTGTGAACGCTAGCGGTGTGGCAGCATTGTATATATAACGTGAGCATCGTAAGGTCACTCTCATTATCAGTTTTGGTTCGGAGTGTAGATCATGGCTTCTCCATCCAAGAAGAGTTGGCTACGCGATGGGGATTTGAGCTCTCCTGAGCCATCCCCGAAGAAAGTAAAGCCTGGCGAAGGTTTCCCGGTTGCCTCGTGTAGCCGAAACCTGACCGAGTACCAGCGTATGGGAGCCACACCCGGTGAATTCCAGCCTCTGAAAAAGAATTTTGTGGGCATCCACAACAAAATCCAAGGCGCCGTTTTGCATCTGGCGAAGGTCACGGAGTCCGTGAAAAGAGAGGCCGAACTAGGGCAGACAAGTGAAGTTGCGGCTTTGCACCTGAAGGCTCGAGAGAGTGTAACTGCTGCTCGGAACGCCGTGCGCGACATTTATTTTGAGCGCGAGTAACGCGAAATGCATTAAAACTGCATTTTTGCTTCAACTAAAAAGGTCCTTTTCAGGACCACCAAATGTTTTCCGAGAGGATAACTTCATCAAAGACTACATCCTAATTCTTTACGCACAACCCTCATGTCTCACAGTGCACTAGAACGTAATTGGAAAATACATGTCTCATTTTGAAAGTGATAAAGTTAAACATGCTGGAACATTTGGTTTAGTCGGGTATTGAGATCGCAGCATTTATGCTCATGATTTCTCAATAAAGACTAGAAACCTTGAACACCAGCACAATAATAGCTCATTTAATCCAAAAGTTCTTTTTTTTTGTAGACGGTAGAGATAAGTTTTATCGAAAGCAAAGAGTTAAATGAACCTTGAGTGGCCCCTTTGCTAGCGGGATGTGCGTCTATCAGCTGACATTCCTTAGAGAGGCGCAGTGGCAATGTTGCCTTTCTGTCCTTCTAGGTGGAACTATTTAATGCTGAGAGAGCCTATAGCATTGCATATTCCCACACGCTTCACTACATGGCACTCGCAAGCTTCGAAAGAAAGCATTATTTTATTATGGGTTGCTTTCTGGTGTTCATTTCAACTCGGTTGGAAGAGTTGTCTCATTTCCATAAGCTTCACAACTCGGCACTATAAAAATCACTTTGGAACACATATCACAAGTGCCAGCGAGTGCTGGGGCTCGTGCTCAACCATTCCTAACTTTTTCAGTGACGTGTAGCTCTCGCGGCTGATATGCATACCCTTCAGATGTAGTCATTGCGTAATTCCTGCTTATTAGTTTCGTTTTTAACTGATAGATGGCGTGTGCCTTCAACAAAACTCTCATCAGACTGTACTGTTTGAACTTACAGTATATTGCGTAATGGGTGCACATGTAACCAATGCATAAAGTAAATTTCCTACGTTGATGTTGTACTTATGTGGTTTAAGTCTGTCTAACAAATGTAACGTAATTGTGTGTACCCGTTTTTACGACCACAAGTTGTGTATAACAGGCCACTGGCTTTGTGCGTAAACTGTTTCGTGTGCTTACAAGCGAACATTCTGAAACTAACATGAAACGCAATACCAAAGTATAGTTTCTAATTAGTGACATGGACTAAGTATGAGTTTATGATTGTTGTTATCCCGGCCAGGACTTCAAAAATTAAGGTTAACCCAAGTCATTGACCCGCCAGTACGTATACCGCGGGAGAGGTGGTACACTTCTGCCAATCGTTCCCAAAACGAGAATTAAATTGGTCGAGAAGCGACAAATTTTCCGAAATGAAGTAACGCCCATATGACGTGTGTTCCATGTCGGATGAACACATTTTGTCATAGGGTGGCGTAGCGGTGCAGTCGCCCTCCTGTCCTAGCGTGCGTCGAAGCTTCAGTGTCGCCCTCCTGTCCTTGAGCGAGTTCCGGTTTGAACCGATAGATGGCGTGTGTCTAAATCTGTTTGATTGCACCCTGGACCGTTCAGCATGCACCATCGAAATCGTATTTGGTGGGTCACAAGTTCAAGTCTCTTTAGTTGTGGTGTCATTTTGTCATGGATCACACCGCACCAGAAACATAAACCTAGAGTGAAGAAATGCTTCGAGTAGCGATGCGCGAACTCGTTGCTTATGAGGGGAAAGAGGAAAAAGAGTTATGCGTCTGCGTTGGGAAGGAACTTTCGTTAGGTACTGTGTGAACGAATATAAACAAACCGATCTTTAACAATCCCACAGAAGACTAAGCGATTTAGGTGTACGATTGTTTTTTAAATAATATTAAGTTTTGCTAAGTAGGTTCTACTTTGTTGCAGTTTGTATGAAGAAGTAAACGGATGGCTCTTTGCTTTTTTTTACAACTACAACAATGCAATGCATTTACATGCACTGTTGCTCTCTTTAGACCCGAAGCCCACATGCAGGTACCGAAAGCTTCGTGATCAGAACTTACATCAGTCTGTACCGTTTGAACTTACAGTTTATTGCGTAGAGGGTGCACATGTCACCAATGCATTAAGTGAATTTTCTACGTTGGTGTTGTACTTATGTGGTTTAAGACTGCCCAACAAACATAACGTAATTGTGTGCACTCGTTTTTACGACCACAAGTTGTGTTTAACAGGCCACTGGCTTTGTGCGTAAACTGTTTCGTGTGCGTAGTAGCGAACTTTCTGTAACTAACATGAAACGCAATACCAAAGTATAGCTTCAAATTAGTGAGATGGAGAAAGTATGAGTTTATGATTGTTGTTATCCCGGCCAGGACTTCAAAAATTAAGGTTAACCCAAGTCATTGACCCGCCAGTACGTATACCGCGGGAGAGGTGGTACACTTCTGCCAATCCTTCCCAAAACGAGAATTAAATTTGGTCGAGAAGCGACAAAATTGCCGATACAAAGAAACGCCCATATGACGTGTGTTCCATGTTGGATGAACACATTTTGTCATAGGGTGGCGTAGCGGTACAATCGCCCTCCTGGCCTAGCGCGCGTCGAAGCTTCAGTGTCGCCCACCTCGCCTTGCGCGAGTCGTAGCTTCAATGTCGCCCCCCTGGCCTTGAGAGAGTTCAGTTTTTAACCGATAGATGGCGTGTGTTCAAAATTCGTGGGTTTCGTGCCCACTTTTTTCTGCAACCTGATCGGTTTAAATAGTGCTGGGGACCACCGACCGGTATCCCCTCATCTTCGAGGTAGGCAACGCTGCGGTTGGTGATGATGCCGGATGGACTCCGGGAGCTTTGTTGCTTGCACTTGTGCTGCGCATTAGGATCATCGGATGGACTTCGTACCCATCAGCACCGTCTCCCTCGGGACTAGCAAGATCTTCCAGACTTCGCAGAACTTCATGTCAGTGGATACCTAACGGTGCCAACGAAGCTGACACCTTCGCGAACTTCCAGACCTCCTAGAACTTCGAGAGCTTCTAGAACTTCCAGACCTTCGGCATTCTGCCAATACTCTCAGGGGCAACTCTGAGAGGCAACTGGGTTCGCTGGTTACCCCACAAGGGGGCCAGGGGGTAGAGGGAGGACCTCCCCTGCTTTCCGTGTCAGGTTCCCCGGTCCATTGATCGAACGGGTTCCGAGACAGTCTGTGAGAGCGGGGGGCCAGCCATCGTCTAGGCAGTCGGTCGAGTTCCCCAGGCTTCGCATTTATGTGAGAGCAGCCACCCGCCCAGTAAAACATTCCGGTGCAAGCCCGGCATAGGAATAGGTTTTAGGAGGGGGTAAATCTGTGTAGGGTCACGGTCGTACCTTCAGTGTTCAGCATAGTGGTCGCTATTTGCGTGCCGAGGTAACTCGGATACGTGCTGTTCACTGTTCAGGTGTTGGCCAAATACAACATTTCACAATAAACACGAAACACAGCTACCACACTGCTCTATTATTACAATCCTTAACTCATTACAAACCATAATGGATCGTTATCAGCACACACAATTCACTTCACTGTATAAACAAAACATAACACTTCATTCTTGTTGCATTTCATGAATAAAGATAAATACTGCAAAGCATTTCCAATCAGTACACCATTACCCTGCATATTTTCTACATTTTACTACTTAACTATATAACACAACAAATTCATTTTATTAAATTGCTTAACATTTTTGTGTACAATATTTTGCGTAATATAATTACGTAATTACAACATCGCTTTACAACACAGCATTGTTACATTTCATATTTTAAACTAAACAACTACGTAATCACTGCATGGCACAGTATTATTTCTGTACCACACCACAACCTTTTTGTTTTGTTTATATGCAAACATATTTATACCGCAGTATACTACATAATTCGAGGGGGAACTAACCTCGGACTTTAGTGTACACCAGTAATTCAACAAATTCAGTCCAATTCAAACGAATTCAAGCTAATTCAAGCCAATTCAAACCCAGTTCAAGCCAATTCAAACCCAGTTCAAGCCAATTCAAACCCAATTCAAGCAAATTCAAGCCAATTCACACATTAATTCAGTCCAATTTATAGGCAATTCAAGCCAATTCACAGCCAATTCACAGCCAATTCAAGGCAATTCACATCCAATTCACGAAATTTGTACACCTAATTCACCGGTTATTTCCCCCTCGACATAATTACTGCAACACATTATACAACACTTTAATAACAATGTAACAAGTAAAACAATAACAAGAATATATATTTAAACTTGGGGGTGTGCACTTTAAAAGAAACAGTTTTGACCTTTCGTTACAGTCGTGCGTGATTTAAAAATAAAAACGGTGATGTAGTGCAATTGCGCTCGTAAAATCGCTGTTTTTATATTTTCATGTAAAGTTATAGATACGTATTTTTTTCATTTTTTTTTCTTTCGCTTGACGCACCTAATGTTACCACACTTGACATGGAATTCTCGTGATCCACATAAAATTACAGGGTTAACTGCTAACTTACAACTGCTTTTGCTACCGCTTGCTTTTGCTAAATATCGCACTATAATTCAGTATATTCATTGTTTTTATAAAATTACCATTTGAGTACTTAATTTTTGTTTTGTTTTAGGGGCTACGTTTACACGAACATTTTACTGCCGAGGCGCTGCACCACACACCTCTATTTGACAGTAAGTAGCATTGCTATTAAAAATAAGCTTCTTAAATTCAAAACAGATATCTTTATATTTTATTATGTTTTTTTTTCTGTTTCAGAAACGGAACCTTACATCTCTCTACTGTTCGTCTGTTGGCTCACCATCTTTATGGTCCAGGCTGTCAGTCCAGAGTGCGTAACCGTGTTCCTGTCAATCCATAGCGCCACATACGTATTCGGTAGAATCAAAGGTCATCTGTCTGTGACTTGTAAGTATTTGTAACCCGATGTAGTATTTTACATTGAGGTACTCCACGTTTAAAGCCAATGGTTATTTCTACATTTTGTACATTTCTGTTGCAGGATCTGAATGTTAAAACATTTATACTGTGCGTCTGTTGGATTACCATTTTTATGGTCCAGACAGCAAGTACTGATTGCTTAACCGAGTTCTGGTCACACTTTTGAACCACCTGGAAAACTGGTTTCATCAATAGTCGTCTGTAAATCCTTTTCTCTTCTCAACAAATAATTATTTTTTTTTCCTTTTATTCTGTTACAGATTTTCGCTGTGAATTACTTGCTTTTATCAACGCATCTCCATAGTCTGCCAACATGAATAGCTGCGAGTACACTGGATGCCGTTACTGGACAGTTCAGGGTGATGGACTCTGCTTTTACCGTGCGGCATCCGTCTTGTTGTATAAGACGGAAGCACGTTGCCTGGACTTACACAAATTGTGCATAAATCATGTGGCCAAGCATTGGATGTCGTACAAAAATCGGTACAATTTTAATGGTCGCTGCAAGTACGATTCCGCTGCTGATTACCGTTCACAATGTTTGAAGAAAAAGGCCAATGGCAGTTACGAGTATGCAACAGACGTGGAAATTGAAGTGATGAGTGAATTGCTCCAGATAAATATAATACTGATCGGCGTTGGACCATCTGCTCTACCTCATGACGGAGACGTGTATCCCCTTGGTTACGTTGGCAGTCCACAAAATACTAATGGGACTCTCTCAGTGCGAGTTCGAAACCACGGAAGTCAAGCTGCCCATTTCGAGCCATTTTCAGAAATACCAGCAGGTTACAAAGAAAAACTTGACGAGTATTTGGAGGAGGTTTTCGGACAGCCGATGGATCAGACTGAACCAGTGACCCCAAAACCCGGTAGGGGTCGACCAAAAACTCCTAAGAAGACAAAAAAGACACCCACGAAATCACCAAAAACACCAACGAGATCTCCAAAAACACCTGTAACAAAGAGTGAGACGACGCCAAAACCAAAGGCAAAACGAAGAGGATTCCCTGAAGTTCCACAAACGCCAACGAAATTACCCCGGACTGAAGAAAGTGACGCAGGAAAAGTCGAAGCACCAATTAATGTTTATGAAGATCCAACAATGGTACTACCTGTACCTGCATTTGACATCGTTGAAGAGAATTGTTGCTCTGATGACGGAAATTTGTCTGATCCCGATGATCCACCCTATCCTGGCGAACTTGTTACAAAATCACCAGACCAAAAGAATCCTGTACCACGTTTGAAGCCCTGGGCAGCATTACCTAATAATCCAACTACATTTCCAACATTTTCAATGAAAGTAGACAATCTTGGTACAAAAGCACGTTATTACATGGCTGCAGCAGTACACGGTGATGAAGACTTTTCACAGCTTCGCCCTCTCAGACTTCCTTCAATGTCAATTGAGTGTGAATATTGTGGAGCGCTTTTCAGACCCACCGAGCTATGTCTCAAAAGTACTCGACCTTGCTGTAACAAAGGAAAGGTACATCTGCAAGAATCTGGTAATTTCAAGTCACCATCTGAAGAGTTATTATCTTTATACAGGAATCAGCATCCTAAATCAAGTGAATTCAAAGCTAATATATTAGCGTACAATAGGATGTTTTCCACTGTCCAATTTCGACGAAGAACAACGAATCAGCCCCGGAAAGGACCTTTTACTGTGCAGAGTGTAAATGGAAAAGTGACATTTGAGCCAAATTCGTACAAGAATGGAGAAGATGTTCTTGCGCCTGGACAGATCTATTTCGTTGAAAATGACCATGACACAATCAATTACAGAATGGCTACAAGTGCAGAAGGAGTGACTATTGATCCCTCTATAGTTGAACTGTTCGAAAGGTATTTGCATTCCAACAATGGATACGTTCGATGTTTTCAAACAACTGCAGAATTGAAGAGAGCAGAAGAAGTCTTAGCAATCAGTGAAGGTCGACAGCCGAGAGATGTTATTTTAGCGATCAATCCACGTCCAAAGCAACGTTCTGGCTACAGACTTGCAATGAATGAACTTATCCACAACATGCTTGACAACGAGTTTGCCCGACCATGCAGAGATTTTTTGGCGGCAGTATTTTATGGATCATTGGCGGATGTTCACTACGATACATTCTACGTACCAAGACCGACGGAACCAGATGACGTTTTCCCGAGACTAACTGGCAGTGAACTTACTTTGGACATCCAGACGTACCCGTTATTGCACCTTCATGCTGAAGACTCCTGGTCCCTCACGAAGGAAAAGGGCAAGGACACCAGTTCGACGCTTCGACAATACTATAACTACCGGCTGCAGGTGCGCTTCGAAGATTTTAATCCACTGTTTTCATCAGGACGTCTTTTCTCGGAATATCTTTTGAACGCTGCAGTGAGAATTGAGAAAAATAAACTCGACTACCTTCAACAAAATCAAGTTCTGCTTAAAGCATCATCATACAAGTTACTGAAGGAATATATCAGAGCTCAGGCAGCAAGTCTGAACAAGACCTTTGTGGATAGTAAACTGGTTATTCTTCCAAAATCATTTACGAACTCACCCCGGTGGCGTCAAGATAGGTTTCTCAATGGAATGGCAATGGCTAGAAAATTTGGACCACCAACATATTTTATAACAATGACGACGAATCCCAAGTGGCCGGAGATAACAGCAGCTTTGAAGCAAGGAGAAAAGTGGACAGACAGACCTGACATCGTCGTTCGTGTATTTCAGGACAGGAAGAGGCATTTGTTATCTGATTTCATCAATAAGCAGATTTTTGGCGAGGTTAAGGCATATTTCACGACAGATGAATTCCAGAAGAGCTCGCTTCCCCACTGCCATATCTTATTGTTTATAGTTGATGAAGACAAACCAAAATCACCAGAAGAAATCGACAGACTTATAACAGCAGAAATACCTGATAAGGATCACCCAGCATACAATATGGTTGTGGAACATATGATGCATCATGCATGTGATAAAATGACAGGAAGACGAAAACCAGGCTGTTTTGCTGATGGACAGAAATGCAGATTCAGATTCCCGCAAAAGTGGTGCGATGAAACAGATATCGACAGTCGATATGTTTCATATAGGCGACGTCAAGATGGAAAGAGAGTACAATGCAAGACAACGAAGACGTACCTTGACAACCGAAACACTGTGCCTACAAATCACTATGTTATCTACAGACATCAATGCCATGTTTGTTGCCTGTACAGCAAGACAACTGTGGAAGCCTTCAAGTATTTGTGTATTTACTTCAATAAAGGTGGCGAAAATACGTATGTTTCAATTACTGACAAAAACAAAGCTTCTGACAACCCATTTTATGAATGGAACGAAATTGAACACTACAGGGAATGTCGCTATTTAAATGCTGCTGAAGCGGTGTACATCATCAAAGCTCATGAAATGGGATTGGCATCGCATGCAGTCTTTGTACTGCCGTTTCATGAAGAGGATTTACAGACCATCATATTTGAGGAAGGAAATGAGGAAGGTGCGGTCACCGATGCTCAGGATTCTATGCTTATGGGTTTTTTTAAAATCAATGAAATGACGGAAATGGCAGAATTCAATGGTGATACAATCCACAACGATCCACGTGACTTGCTGTATGTCGACATGCCTACCCGCTTTACATGGGATCGGAAGAAGAAAGAGTGGCACTCAAGAAAAAGCGGTAATGCTCTCGGTAGACTTGGTGTCATCTTGCCCAACGATAAGAATCTTGAACTCTTTCACCTCAGAGCATTATTAATGAATATCAAAGGTCCAACATGCTTTCAAGATCTCAAGACAAAGGACGGCACAGTCTACGATACCTACACAGAAGCCTGTATTGCGTGGGGTCTGGCTGAGAACAGTAAACTCCCCTTTCAAATTCTAGCTGAAATAACAACCGTGATGAATCCAAGTGCTTTGCGATACAATTTCTGCATTATAATCAAATTCTGTCATCCTAAAAGTGCATTAGCTTTGTGGGAGGTGTTCAAGGACAACCTAAGCGAGGACTTCGCACCAAGAGGGTCTTTCCCAACTATAATCCACCACAATGTCGCCCTTCACCATATATCAGAATTGATGAAAAAGCTGGATATGATTTATTCGAAGACGGACTTGCCCGAGATCGACAAGCAACTGTTCACGGACTACGGTACTTCCAGCAATTTTGATGATGATCCTGTATTCAACATTGACGACCTACATAATGATCTTATCAAACTTAGACCACACCAGCTACATGTTTACGAGAAGATTGTGGCAAAAATCAACAAGAATGATGAGGATGGTTCTAATATGTTTCTGTTGCTTGGTGCAGGTGGTGTTGGAAAAACTTTTGTCTACAACACTCTGATTAAGTATTGCATGGTGAAAAACATCGCGTTTGGTGCATGTGCATATACTGGGATCGCTGCCACGCTTTTACTTGGAGGGCAAACAGCACACAAGCTGTTCGGCATACCGTTGAAAGAAACAGAAGGTCTTCAATTTCTCAGTTCAATAAGTACGCAGTCTGAGGATGCTAAGCGCTTAATTGATATGAAAGTCATTATATGGGACGAAATATCAATGGTTCACAAATGGCAACTTGAGATTGTAGATAAGTTTTTGAGAAGTCTCACAGGAATAAACAAACCATTTGCCAATAAAATCATGGTTTTCTCTGGATCGTTAAGACAGATTCTACCTGTGCAAAAAGGAGCAAAGCGAAAGGACATCATTGAGAGCTGCATCATCAACTCAAAACTTTGGGAGCAGTTTGAAATAATCGAAATGACGCATAACATAAGAGCAGAAGATGATCCAGAATTTTCTAAATGGCTTTTGAAAGTCGGTGATGGCACTGCAAATCAGCCAGGCACATCGCGAGTAGACCTGCCATTACATATGCGCGTGGAGACATTGGACAAGCTCATTGAACAAACCTTTCCAAATGGACCCGAACATGCAACAGGTGAAGAAGTCATTTTGACTCCACTCAACAGAGACATGAGAGAAATTAACGACAGAGTAGCGGAATTGCTTCCTGGAAAATCGAAGTTGTATTTGTCCTACAACAAATTCCAGCCCGACGATACATGGGAAGGTGTTCAAATTCCTATTACCTCTGACTTGCTGGAATCAACTGATGCTGCCAATCTTCCACCACACCGACTTAACCTAAAAGAAGGTTCAATTATAATGTTGTTGTGTAATTTGGACGTTCGAAAAGGACTGTGCAATGGATCTCGATTTCGAGTGCTGAAATGTCTTGAACATAGCATAAAGTGCCAACGACTTTATGGACCAAAGGAACTTATCAATGAACCTGTCTACCTCTTTAAGGTATTCATATCCAAAGATGACACAGGCCTGCCTGGATTATTAACAAGACAACAGTTTCCAGTAAGGCTGGCATACTGTGTAACAATCAATAAATCACAAGGAAGTACATATGGACGTGTTGGCTTACACCTTCCCGCTCCATGCTTTAGCCATGGACAACTGTACGTGGCATTGTCAAGAGCCAAAAATAGCTCAAGAATTTTTATAAACTTGAGAAAAGGCTCAGAACAAGGCACTCTAAAGCCGCATTTCAAAAATGATGTGACAAGGGTTTACACTCGCAATGAGGTGTATACCGAAGTGCTCAAATGTGTGACAAAGCATGCTAACTACACAAAACTGATATAGATTTATCAGTTCATCGAAAGCATGGCTTTTTTTTTGCTGCGTAAATAATACGCAGCATTCAAATGTCTACGAAGACACATAGCTAATCACTAGCTAAAAAATGAACAAATCAGGTTTTTTAGGGCGGTGCAAGTCCCCCACTACCCGACCTCATTGCCAACTGCTGATGCATGAGAGGGTGCCTACCCGGGACTCCAAACAAGGAGTTGGCAGTATCGAACTGCCCTACGACGAGTAGCCGGAAGGGTTTTTTGCCTGGAATACCGTAGCCAAACAGTGCATAGAAAATTGCACAACAACCAATGGACATGAAATGACACATTGTTGTCATCTCGCAAGGACCAGCAATATAAAGGCTACGGTATTTAAAATTGTTAACAGTGATGCCAAGGACACTATCTTAACATGACAAGGCGCTTATAAGCATATCACTAAAGAATCACTGCAAAACACTCTGGCTCGACTGAAACCTTTTAAACACGTCACTTGGTGATCACACCCAAGCACTCGGGCTTCACTAACACCATATAAGCATGGCACTACGGGATTAAAGCCAAACCTACCGGCTCGACTGAGGGCTTATGAATACTTATATATGAGACAACAGGTCAGCCTATTCGCTCGACTATGGGCTCTAAAGCACGTCACTGAGGGCTCACAGCTAAACCGAATACATCGACTTTATTTATTTAAACACGTTAGTGGGGGCTAACACGTAAGCCTGCTGGCTCGACTGAGGGCTTATGAACAGTTCAATAGGAGCCAAGAGCTAAGCTTATTGCCTCGACTAAGGGCTCTAAAAAACGTCACCGGGGGCACACAGCTGGA
>JAHWGI010001077.1:0-106674 GCA_029379305.1 Frankliniella fusca
CAAAATTCAGAGTTGCTTCTCCCTTGCTCCTCCTCCTGTTTGCTGCTGCTGCTGCGGAGGCAACTGTTTCCCCGCGACCCGTTACGGTCCAGAGTTCAGAGCCAGCCGACGGCCCGCTGCGCCCGGCGCCCGTGTGACCCCGCGCCGTCCCGCGCCGCGCACCGGCGCCGCCGATCTGTAATTTTCTCCGGCGCGACATTTTTACGCACCCTTCTTCTTCTCCTTCTTCTCCTTCGCCTCTCCCGTGGGGGAGAGAGGCGGGGTTTCGGTCCGGTCCGGCCGAGTCCACGCATTACATGATATGTGAGGAAACTATATACTAGTAGTGTTCCCCGCGGGACCACATCAATATAAGAGAAGGCAGCCTGCGTGCGTGTGCGCGCGCGCGCGTGTGTTTGTGTGTGTGTGAGCGTGGACCTCGCCCTGACCAGCAGCGGGGGCGCCGCGCCGCCGGTCAGCAGGGCCTCCTCCACCACCCTCGCGCGGCGAGACTAAGGGTGTGAGCGCCACAAACTTCGCGATCTCTCTTTCTCTCTTCGCGAAACTGTGAGTCCAAGCAGGGAAGGGGGAGGAGGACAGGGGCGAGGGGGGGGGGAGGGCTGGAGAGGCCCGAATTCGTTTACAGCCTGTATACTGCCCGTGAATTTCGAACGACACAGGCGCGCGGGCGAGCATGAAGAACACACAGCCTTCTACCGGAGTTTTAAACGTATGCAAAGACATTCTCACCTACATATTTCCTCACAAGACTCATTTACTCAACTTTTAAATCTCCTCGCAATTTTGGCTGTTGTCATTTCGCGAGGCGAGAACTGTTCCGCAGCGCCCCGGTACGGGCGGTACGGTCCGAGGGACGCAGAGGGCGGGAGGCAGGGGTGCCGAGGAGAGACCCGTAAACTGTCGAGGCGTTTAGATGGGAGTCGAAGGGGAGTGACCAACGGGTCCCCGAGGACTTCCGTTTCCCTTTTTTTCCATCAAAAAATAAAAATCGTAGAGGAGGAGGAGGAGGTCGAGCTGGGCGGGCAGGGGTCGCCTGCAGGTCCCCAGAAGGTCCGCGCCGCCTCGCCCCGCCCTCTGGCCGAGGGTCAGTCCGCTGCATGTTTTTAGAGCCGATACATCACGCAATATCAGTTGTCACACGAGGAGCCGGGGCGGGGCGGGGCGGACCCCAATCTCTTCCACACGGTCCTCCGCCGCTGGGGCCGCTAGGGTCAGAGAGCAGCGCGCTTCTTTATTCTGTTTGACCGGACAGCGGAGCCCTCCGCACCAGATTGACAAAACTGAGAGGGCCAAAATATCTCTACACTTCAGGGCGGCGTATGGAGGACTCTTTATAGTAGGGCGCGGAGAGTGGGGTGGTATGGCCCCTTCTTATCCACGGCTGCTTTTCGTCGACAAAACTTTCAGATTAGCGGTTTAGTCGCGAGGATTGACTTTTCCGCCCTCAACATGGCAGAGCGACAACAGGCTCATCAGGGAAACCGGATACAACCACAGGCGGAACACGGCGTTTGAGAAAAATATCAAATAATGAAAAGTTCTTTATGGCAAAGTTAATTTAATGACATCAAAAATAGCAGAAGGAAAATAATTACAAAATACCGAAACTTCAGTTTCAGCAAACGGGGACCAAGAGGCGGGGGAGAGAGAGAGGGTAAGAAGTGAGGCAGGAGGGGCAGAGAACCCAAGTCGAACCGCTCAGACACGGCTATTACGTCTAAATACGCGCTCTTGCCCGGCTCGGCCGCCCAAGCGCCGCGAACCGTGGTAATACCGCACTCTGCCAGGATGGAAATCGGGCGCATCTTGCCCCGCCTTCGCCCGCCGCCGCCCCGCCCTCTCTCCCCTTCTGTCACCCGCGCGGGGCCCGTCAGCCGGCCTCATTTCACACATTATGTTCATTATCATGTTGAGCCGCCCTGCCGCGCCCATGGCCGTGCCGGCTCGCTGCCGGCCGCCCTTCCCCCTCCCCATCCGTCACCCCCGGTCACCCCCACCCCCTCCACCCCACATTCCTCCACCACATTTATTCTGACGTGTGGCCGACGGAGGGGCGGTCAGGCATTTCACACTTTTGTCACAAAGATGCTTTCTGCTTCGCGGTTCAGCGGCAGCAGTGGTAGCAGCGAGGGGTAGATCACTCCTGTATGTACTCATGTGTACACATCAGGCTGTACTCATCTGCACTGGTAAAACAAAGGTAGGATATCCAACCTTTGAAAGGCACTAACGCACCAAAGGCATTACAGTAATTTTTTTTTAATATTTCCTGCATATGAAATTTAATTGAATTTTAAGACTTATTTTCGTAATCTACGCAAAATTCCGATTCCAACGAGCCCACATGTAATGGGGTTCTGTTAAAAAAACGGCATATATTAATTAAAATTTTTGTATCATTTTACTTGCTTTTCATTTGCTGACCACTTATCAGAACACCATCACATGTAGGCTCCTTTAACTCGGAATGTTGCGAGAAATGCGATAGTATATCCTAAAATCTCAAATAAAATATTTTGAAAAAAACTACAAATGTTCACTGCAGCACCCCTAAAACGGGTTTGGCACCCCTGGAAGGTAAGATATCGCACTTTTTTTTCCAGTCTGTACTCAGCGACAATTTTCAAACAAAATGCTTAAAATTTAGCCGGTTTAGTTAAAACTTTTGTTGAATAATTTCATTTCTTAACAGTTTACACCAATAATGACGAATGAATTTGAATTCTGCCATTAAAGTCTCAGATATACTGCAGTACTCATGTGTATCCAGCTGTAAGTGGTTAACCCCTCGGGTAGCAGCGGGTCGTCGACAGGCGTCGGAAGACCCACATCGAGGAGTGGACCGGGATGGAAAAACAGGGGAGCAAGAGAAAGGGGCATGGGGTAGAATCTGACCTGCGCCGCGCCGGGGACGGAAGCCGGGGGTAAAGATCGCGCCGCGGCGCGGGACGCGACAGCTTTGGCGCGATGAGATTGAACACACACTCGTCGTACCGCGCAGGCGATCGAAAGGTCGGAGAATGCGAAAAAAGAAGAAAAATGGTCGCTGGGAGGGGCGGGGCGGGGCGGGGCAGCAAGGGCGAGGCGAGGTAAAAATAGCGGCGCCGCCGATGACACGACGAGACGTCTGCATCACCGGGCGAGGCGGGGCGGGGCGGGGCGGGGCGAGGCGGGGCGCGGCTCACGAGACTGCCTCAAATCCGCCACCCGTTTAGCGCCCCTTCGTCCCTCCGTCCGGGAAGCGAGCGAACGAAAAGGCAAGCGTATATAGTCTTGAAATGATTTAGTTCAACTGCTCGGTACCCCAAAGATGTAATCGTGACCGTACCACTATTTACATTCAGATTTATTAAAAGGGGAAAAAAATCCAACAACTAACTAAACCACCTCCAATTCTGTCCGCAGGATTTTAACAGGGCCTCTCTGGCTCACTCTACATCTCCCCCAAGCTCCCCCTGTAGGTGGTGGCGGTGGTGCTGGGGTCGTCAACTAATTCCGGGGCCGGGCCAGCGCCGCGCCCAGATGTGCCTTGGATTATTAGCGTGAGCGTGCAGTGAGGTTGCGAGTGCCACTAGGGGTGGATGTGTCCGTCGGTCCGTCCGACCGCCCGCCCCCGCGCCGCCACGCCCCACTGGATGGGTAAAGTTAGGCGGGCAGGCAGGGGTCGGTCGGTCGGTCGGGTCGACCGAGAGAGGGGAGACGATTTTAATACGAAAATTGTCGCGAATTGAGAGGCGGCGGGGCAGAGCCTAGCAGCGGCAGCCAGGGGGAAGCGTGGCGGGCGGGGAGCGTTATGCTGAGCTCGGCAGGGGGTGGAGCTCCACTCACAGCTTCCGCTCGCAATGTGGGTCCATATTAACGGGCGACCCAACCCTCCACCCCGCCCGCACGGTCCCACGTCCATCCTCGGCCCCTTTGCTTCTCCAGCCAGTCGACCTTTGCTTATGCACTCCCTCATTTTCCTTCGTATTGCAAAACGAGGCGCTTCAAGTACCTGTCGATGGTATTTTTGTTCGTTTTCGCTTGTGCTTTTTCCGCCGGACACGCGTGTGTGGCGGGGCGGGGCGGGGCGGGGCGGGAGCGCGTCCCTTTGACCTTTTCTTCTTCAGCAGGGCGGCGGGGGTCGGGTCGGCGCAATGGTCTGGGAGAGGGGCGCGGGGCGCGGGGCGCGCGGGCGACCCGACCCGCGGGCCAGCAGCAGCAGAGGGGCTCAGCTCCGCTGTATGAGGGATGAATGGAGCGAATATCGCCCCCGCAGATCGCGCACAATGATCGCCCGCGGTCCAACGGACCGGCCCGGCCCGGCCCGACCGCCCCGCGGTCTGTGATTCATACCAGACCAGCGCCAGCGCCCCCTAGTGGCGCCCGCCGGAAGCAGCGTGTTGTGGCGTTATTGCGGATCATGTTTTCTGGCCGAGGCGAGGGTGGGGCAGCAGCAGCAGGCAGCGCGAGCGAGGATGAAAAGGAGCAGGAGAGAGGGGAAGAGAGGGAGAGGGAGACAGAGGGAAACAGAGAGAGAGAGAGAGAGAGAGAGAGAGAGAGAGAGAGAGAGAGAGAGAGAGAGAGAGAGAGAGAGAGCGGGCAATCATCGATATCGGCCCCATCATTCCGGCAGTTTTCATCCCCCGGACGTGGTAGACGGCAGCAGACTGACGTGAGGCGGGGTTCGAGGGGCGGGGTTGGAGGAGGTTGCAGGAGAGCGAGAGAGAGAGAGGGAGAAAGGGGTATAACGCTGCTACCTCACGGCAATATAGCAGCAGCACCCTACAAAAGCCAAGAGCGGCAGCAGCAGCGCGGGGCCCAGCGCGCGCGCACACACACACTCTCTCTCACACACACACACATACACAGGAGCCGCGGAAAGAGCAGCAGAGAGTACGTACGTACATAGCGCTCGCGCGCGCTGAATGCTGCTGCGCCCCGCCCCCCCCCCCCACCCCCACTCCCCACCCCGCGCCACCCTGCGCTTGATTAAGCTCAAGCGTTTGAAATTAATGAAGGACGCTCGCTCGCAGTTGCATGATGAGGGAAGTGCCGACCTCGCCGACCTCGCGCGCGGCCTTTTAGCAGCAGGCCCGGGTAGGGCGCTGAAAGGGAAAGAGCCTCGCTTCGCCTCCTCAATCAGGGAACAGCTGGGGGTTTATTACGGAATGCATGTATGAATGCATGAGCATGGTGGTGGCTCCCGGCCCGACACTGATTGTTTCCCGCCGCCCCCACCCCCACCGTCACTGGTGGCAGGGCAGGGCAGGGCAGGGCAGGGCGCGGCGTGGCCAGTGGAGGTCATGTATCGTCGGACGACTCGCCGAGAGACGAGAGACGACCCACACGAGGACGACGTCGTAGGAAGAACGAAAATCTCCAATTCATGTGACACTGTCAATGAAGGAGACGAATCTCTCGCTCTTGGGAGAGCGACTTTTCTGTACTAAATTTTCATGCTCTCTGCGGGAGAGCGGAGAGCGCCACGAAGAAAACTCTTCGTCTTGGTTTTCAAGCAGTCCCGAAAACCTTGCGTATTTTCTCCATAAGAGCTGCAAAACTGCTTGGAAACGAAAACGTCGTTTTCTCCATGCGAGACGGATGAACATTATTCTATAAGGGTAATTTTGATGACGTTTCCGGCAACGTGCTAGACTCTTTCTGAGTCAAGTCAACAAACGTCGCTCTACAGGAGCAAATTCAAAATGTCAGCGAAGACTCGCTTTGAGTCGTTTCAAAAGCGTACCTCCTGACTTTTATTGAGCGATGAAGAGATGCTTCACTCTGGAAATGCAAGTGTGTACTTAAATGCAGTATTTCCTGCATACCTACATGTATTCAGGAAATAATGTGTACTTAGTCAAGTATGCAGGAAATAGTGTGTACTTGGACAAGTATGCAGGAAGTCCTTTGTACTTGACCTGGTACACACTAAATCTCCCCCATAAATGTATGGAGGCTAGTGTGTACCTGGTCAAGTACACAGGATTTCCTGCATACTTGACTAAGTACACATTATTTCCTGCATACTTGACTAAGTACACATTATTTCCTGAATACATGTAGGTATGCAGGAAATACTGCATTCAAGTACACACTTGTGTTTCTAGAGCACTCAATAAGGGTGGGCAATGTGACCATTAATTTTAGTGAAAGAAAAAAAAACTTGTCGCAGGGGGGAAAAAAGGTACAGTACGTGCGGTAGCTATTTAAAAATGGAAACATGCTGCTCAGCCGTTCGTTTACGGAGCACGGTTCTGGACCGCACTCGCCTCACGAGCGCTGGTTGGCTCGGACGCGCGCAGTGGGGTTGGATTTACCCTGCCCGCCGGGGGGCTCCGCGCGACAGACAAGAACACCGCGCCCGCCAAGCCCGAGAGGGAAGACCATAGCGACGCGCGCGCGCGCAAACTCACTGCGACTGCCGGGTCCGCCGGGTCGGGTCGGGGCTTGGCGATCTGAATTTACGGCCCTTCATTTCAGTGTGAGCCTCGCCAATTAATTTAGCTCAGCTTGCGCGGCCGGCGGAATACGGACGCGGCGAGCATTTCGACATCCCACCGCCGGGCGGGCGCGCGCGCAGACCTCGAGGTCCAACCCCATCCCGAGCCCCCCCACCCCCGGCCCCGGCCCCCGCTTCCAAAAGTCGCCGGGCGCGCGCGGTCGTTGTTGTTCGCGGTGCGCCAAGCGAAGCGAATCTTGACAAATGAATCTCGCGGTGCGCGACATGCAAAACGCGTTCTATGTGTATGTCAGGCGGACGACACTCCGCACAGCCAGAGCCAGCCGGGCGCGCCCGCGCGATCATACGTCATCGCGCACTGTCAGGCGAGCGAGGGGCGGCCGACTCGTGTATTTCTGTGTACACTAACATTGTATTCCTTGCATTTCTCGTGTATTTTTTTGGTATTTTTCTTGTATTTTTGTTCAGCATTTTGATGAATTGCATTGTATTCTCATTGAGGGGGAAACAAATCTGAAATTTTTGTACACCCCGTTAATCAAAAAAATCAGAAAAAATAAGAAAAATTCTGAAAAATGTAGATAAATTTAGGAAAATTCAAAATATTTAACAAAAATTTAGATAAAATTCAAGCGAAAATTCAATAAAAATTCACAAAAATTTACAAAGTTTGTACACCAAACTTCAGGGTTGTTTATTCCACGATTCTCACGTTTTTCCTCGTATTTTTCGCGAATTTCTTGTCTTTTCTTAGGAGCACACGATACGATTTTGGTCGAGCTGGGTGTCAGGGCCGCGGACTACCCGCTCCTAATGTGTCGAGTGGACAGGGCGGCGCGGCGGGGGCGAGCCGGACCGCGCGAGGCCAGGCCGAGGCCGCGGGGCCGCTGTGAGTGTGTGTGAGTAGTGAACGCGTTTGGGGGGCGCAGGATAGACGAAAAGTCTAAAAGTACAGGCCTATGTAGTATAGTGTAGCCACCCGACCCGACCCAGCCCGGCCCATCTCATTTGGTTTTGTTTTCCTGACACGCAGCCCGGTGTTCGGTGCCGCGGCGCGGCGCAGCGGGTCTGATCACGCTGTTAGTCGCTCCGGATGAGCCAACATTTGGCGCGTACAAAGAGTTTGGGTAGAGAGCGAAGGGGAAAGGAGAGGGTGGGGGTGGGGGTGGGGGGTCCAAGAGCTCACAGTGCCCTCCCCCACGCCTGCCGCTCATACTACTACTACTACTATGTAGCTAGATGCGGAAGTCTACGTCAATTAGTCTCTCTCTCTGTCTCTCTCTCTCTCTCAACAAGCGAGTATAGGAGATAGAGAGAGCACGAAGCTCACCCGATTGGCACGCCTCTCCCCTAGTATCACTCGCACACACTCTGCCACTCACAGCCGATTGCTCGAACAAATATGAAAATGCTCTAAATTGCAATTCCATGTCCAGTACAGAGGCGCGCGGGCGGGCGGGCTCGCTCAGCCGCACCATCGAGCTTACACACCTCACCCCCACCCCCTCGCGGCGGCAGCAGCAGCAGCAGCGGGGGGCGCAAATCCTGTCACCACGCCCCGCCACGCCGCGGACACCACGCGGACACCTGCCCCGCCGCAGCCCATCCGCGCGGTCCAGCAGCAGGCCAATTCACACACACACACACACACACACACACACACACGAACGCGCGGGGCGGGAAGGGTTTAAAATACTACCCAGCAGGGAAACGAGAAAAGGCTGAGCATAAGCTATCGCTCCCGGGGGGGACTCGCGCGCAAATAACATGCACAACGATATGGGGTAGCGAGGTGGACGCGGGGCAGTGCCTCGTGGCCGCGGCGGACACGCGACGCAATCCCAGCAGCAGCAGCACAGCAACAGTTATTTCGCAACGGCCGCGTTTACCGAATTGACAGCTGGCTGCCGCCGCAGTCCTTTCTGTCGCCCCGGCGGAAATACGAGGCGCGGGGGACACGCGGTGGTGGCGCCGCCTAGCGGGCGCTAGCGGGTCTTGCGGTGCGGGGGAGAGCGCCGTGGAGAGCGCCTGCAGGAGCACGGGGAGGCTACCCCGCAGGAGCGGCGGGGTGGGGCCGAGGGGTGGACAACTTGGATTTTCGGTGTACACAGGAGTACGGAGTACACCCGGGTACGCGGAGTACAGCTGCGGGCCGGATTCCTGCCGGAGTACCCAGAGTACAGGCAGAGTACACCCGGAGTACACTCGGAGAACGCGGAGTACACCCACAGTACGCGGAGTACAGTACGCGCACGTCTGTGCACAGGAGTACACTAGTCGTCCACCCCCAGCCCCGCCCGGCGCATCACCTGCCCTGGATGACAGACACCCGGAATCCTCGGAGACCGGGGCGAGGGGTCTTCCACTTTCAAATTCAAGGGTGCATCAGAGATTTTTCTGAGAAATTAGTGACTTTCATTGATTTATATAGAAGGAGAGTTGACAGCTATTCAACTATTACAACGCGAAATCTGAAGAGAGCTTCAAAATGGAGAAAAGAATAGAGGTTATGGTCACCCACTGTCGGATATTATTTAGATTGTTTGCAACAACAGCCAATATACGAATCTGGACCTCCTGCCGCCCCCTTCCTCTCCCAGCCAGTGCCGTGTTGCACGCCTCACATATTCAGCACAGAACGAGGTTTGCATCCCAAATGCGGCTCGCATTGCAAACACACACACACACATACATACAGGCCAGCGCCGGACAAAAGCAAAAATGTCTAAACGCTCAAATTTGCCTGAGCAAACAAGCGGCTGGGCCATGTGGCACAGCCCCATATTGAACGGGCGATTGTATTTGCGGAGGGGACGCTCCGACAGCCGACAGTGGTATGGATGGAAATACATTGCGAGGCGAAACGAATCGCCGAGGAGAAAGGGCATAGGCAAAGCTACTCCACTGCCCCTACTACAGGTGGCGCAGCAGCCCTTGTGAGAATTAGTTCATTTCGAAAGAGAAATCTGCGCTTCTTTTGTTATGAACCCCCCTGTTTGCTTACGGCCCAACTAGCGCTCATTGTCTAGAGCGAAGCAGCGCAAAAAAAAAGGAAGACCAGCAACGGCAGCGGCCACTGCATGTCGCGGCTGAGCAGGACACCCCATTGTTGTTTTATGACCCTCGTTGGGTCGCTAACGTGTTGCTGCTGCCTGCATTTCCACCAAAAAAAAAAAAAGAGGAGGTGGAGGCGTGGCGATGTTCAGATGAGGGGTGCGAGGTCAGACAGTTTTGAGCCGAGAATACAAGAATATTTAAGAGAACAAAAGGGGATTTTTTCCCCTTCTGGGTACAATCAAAACGCACGATTTTTTGTATAGCTCTTTTAGCCCTCATAAAAAAAACGAGACTAATTTTCTTCCGTAAGAGTGTGATGAAAGGTTTTAAAAATAATATGGAAAAAAATGGAGCAGAACATTATTTGAGACATAAGGCCACAAATTAAAA
Organism: Frankliniella fusca; assembly: GCA_029379305.1. Classification (NCBI taxonomy): domain Eukaryota; kingdom Metazoa; phylum Arthropoda; class Insecta; order Thysanoptera; family Thripidae; genus Frankliniella; species Frankliniella fusca. Next base: position 9,893 of record JAHWGI010001077.1, read on the forward strand.
GCTTACGGCTGACACAGAAAAAATATCGCTGTAACCAACCCTGCTCTCTACACAAACATCAGTCAGATCAGCATACATTCCGCCGTGGTCTATGGTGTGAGTGGAGAGACGGACCAAAAAATGTTACAAAGTCAATCTCTGACGGACTTTCGTATGCTAACACTAAAGGCTGTAAAAGGAGGCTTTGGACGTCCGTCGGTGCCGTGGCCGATGCCTGAGGGAAGATAAAGAAGACAGACAGCACAAGAATATTTTTATGGGGCCATTCGGATAGCACACTCACACATCAGTCCGTGGCTCTGGTTGTAAACGCGTGAAGTTTGCCACACATTCCTCATATAAAAAGGGACAAGTTTAATCACCACTCTGATCACGTGGGATATATAACGATAAAGCAGATCGGAGAAGACAGTAAACGACAAAAGGGACAGACTGCGAGATTTGAACCCTAGACGGACAGTCGAGAGGGAGCCTCATGGTCTGCTTGCTCGGTTTCCGCCCGGCTGGAGCGCCGCGCGCCGCGTCCCCGATTGATTTTTGCTCCACTAGGCTATGAAGCAGCCACTCGTTTCCTGTGCGCTCCCTCTCCCCTCCCCTCCCTCCCCAGTCTGGGAGGTCCGGGGAAGAGTTAACACCGGAAAGATGTTTAATGCGCCCAGCGGAGAGGATCGGGCTCAGGTGCGCACCGCCGCGGCGACATCAGAGATCACCAAAAGTACCAAGCGGTCCTCCGTACACAGGAGGACAATGCCCCCGATATTACAAAATAATACATATATTATTCGTAATGTGAAAAATATTATTACGCATATTTCTTGCACTACTCTGTCCACCTCCCAAAAAAAAATGCTGCAATATTACCAAGATTACCAGTAAACATGCCTCCGTAAAAGGTGGAAATGCAAACGACATATTGAAAGTGAACCCACTTTCCCTCGCTGACAGAGCTGTGCATTTTTTTTTCCCCTCTCTTAAATCTGAAAAGGTACTTTAATACCGACCACGTGGTGACCCCTAACTTCCCTCCGGTGGGGTCAACTGAAATATGCATTTTTCGTTTCCTGCCCGCCGCTTATCGCGCCGGACGCCATAGCGGCCGCGGCTTTAAACCGTCCGCTCCCCCCTTTCCGCCGCGCATAAAATTAAAACGCGTTCGGCGGAAATCGCCCCGCTGGGAATCAAACAGCAGGGCTCTCTGGACAGGACAGCGAGTGCGGGAGGTCCGCGCGTCCGCGCCGCCGCATCACCCAGGGCACTGGGCACGCAGCCCGAGGGGTCCCTCACTATGAATTCAAGCGTACACCGATTTTTCTGATTTTTTCTAGTTTTTCGTGATTTTCCTTGATTTTTTCTATAGTTTTTGTTTTCAAATTTTCTCTTGATTTTTCCTGATTTTGTGTAATGGTGTACGCTTTGTATGAGTGAAGGACCCCTCGGAGGAGCCGCTCATCAAACATCGCGGCGCATCAGAGGCCATTTCCGCGTTGGCCCATTTTATTTTACTTTTTGGCAATTTTTTAAAGACGAAATATAGACATTGAGAAAAGTACGTGTGCATACACATTTCGTTGGAATGCGCAACAGCCCCGACCCTGACCTGCGGGAGTGCATCGCAGCATTGGCTCGAGTGGCGCCCGCCTCTCCGCCTCTGGACGCAACTAATGCAAATCAGCCTCGCCGGGCCGGGCCGGGCGGGTATGGCACGGCATTGTTCCGGTGAGTAGGCTAGAATAAACACAGTGCTGTGTTTGGAATATGGCCGCGTCCACCGGCCGCCCCGGCCCAGCCCGGCCCTGGCCTGCCAGCCTGACCCCCCCGCGCGACCCCGCCACCGGGGCAGACAATAGCAATGCGAATAGCAATATGCTAGTGCAGGACGCCTGATTTAGGGCGTAACGACTCTGATGGTGGGAGAAACGCGCGCCGCAGAAAGTCGTCACTGATAAAAAAAATCTTATAAATTAACATTAAGGAATATCTTTTTAATTTTCATACCAAAACATATTCGTTTTGAAACAAGTTTCTTGTCACAACAATAAAAAACAGAGTTTCTTTGTTGTTGTTTTTTTTTGGGGGGGGGTGGGCATTTCTGTTCCCTTTTTATTTTAAACAATATTACTTTGTCACACTTTTTGAAAAAGGATTCGTAGTATTACAAACGGGCTTGTTTCAAAACGAAATGTCTTACAATAAAAATTAACAAGATTTACCTTGTTCAGTGGTCGTTAGTCGTTGCTAGTGCGAACCAAACTTTGCAATCCAAAATAAGTTTTGTGAGGATTTTCATGAAAACAATTGTTCCGTTTACAAACATGAGTCTCGTCGCACAGAACGTCATCAGGTGACAAACTTTCTTAACAGCAGTTAAGAAAAATAAAACTTTACTCAAAATTTTAGGACTTGACTACACTGTGAAACCAGGTGTGCAGCTGCTAAAATGTGCAATTCTCAGTTTTACATGTATGAGTGTTCAATGTTCAGTGGAGCAATTGCAGGTGTTTAACTCGCTAATTTTACACTTGAAAGTGTTCAATTCGACAGTTATACACTTGGAAGTGTTCAACATCGAAAGTGTTGTCCGGCGCAGATGAAAACTTGCAAGAGCACATCTGCCGTGTCCAACACAAACAAGTGCACACTCGAGGAGTTGAGCAGTTGCGATTGCACACTTACAAGTATTGAACAGTAGCACAATTGGTTTAACAGTGCATGCTTCACTCGCCGGTAAGAAACAGTTTAACAAACTTAATGATTCTGAAGACCGGTCCCTTTGGCCACATCGCCCCTATCGCACACGAGTCCCCGCTCGCTCGTCATACAACACCTGAGCCTGACACACCTGTGCCTTGCCAGCGTGTACCCGCAGGGACCTTCTATTTCCGGTCAGTCTAGGGCGTCCTCTAGCCTCGCAGGGGTCCTTCCGGTTATCCCTGCTGCCGGGCCTGCGGGGCCGGGGCGGAAACTGGTTATAGCGTTACACTGTCAAACACTGCTAATTATCCCGCTCATTAGTTCGCCTAAAAGAAGGGCAGCGTGCGATGCAGAAGAGGATGAACACGCGCCAAAAAGCGAATGTTTGTGACGGGTTGTGAAATGGATACTAAGTGAAAAGCTTATGTCGTGATGCAAAGCACAAACTCCAATACTTTGGCTGAAAGAAAACCAGTGTGGTGCTGCCGCTACGCATTACACTGCACCACACCAGACTGACTACACAGTTGATTTGATTAAAAACAACAAACGTAATTTAATCGAACATAATTTTTTTTAAACATTTTAATACTACACCTACACTAGTACAGAATTGTACAGACGTTTCCCGATTTTCCTGGCCTGTGGCACGAGGGGCCTGGGCCCGGTGCATAACACGATGACTGCGCAGAGCAGCGGGGCGGGGCGGGGAGGGAGCAAGGTCAAACAGCGATGTGGTCCGGCGGATCGCCTCGCCGGGCCCATATAATGGACACACTCATCCAGGCGTGGCCATCCACACCGGAAGTATGGAAATGAATTTTCAAAGCTGCGCGCTCCCCGTACTTTGTGCACATCACATCGGATACGCGGGGCGGGCGCGGCCGCCAAACACACGTGTATCACGAAATACGCTGCCGCGCGCGCACTTCGCACTTGCTCGCACTTGCTGCGGCCCTCGGCAAATGGGGTTCATAATAAAGTCAAGCGATTTTTTCTAATTTTTTCCTAGATTTTTTTCTTCTTCTGATTTTGTGTTAGAGTGTACACTGATTTTTTCGAGTGAAGGACCCCTCTCCCTCTCTCTCTCTTTGCTGGTTTCCCATAGACGCGCGGGTCAGCCGAGAGGGAGTAGGATCTTCTTCACCTCTCTCCTCTCGCTCACAGTTCGTCTCTTACCCCCTCCCTCCCCCTCCCTCATCCTCCTCCTCCCATCTGCACGCTCGTCAAGAGGTATCCGGCCAGAAAACGGAACATTCACGGATGTGCCCCTTATAAGACCACACTAGCAAACCCCTCCCTCCCCTCCCGCCAGCCCGCCCGCCCCAGACAAACAATCGCATGCCATGTGTTTGAACAAGCCTAAGGTACCGTTCCCATGAGCACACGGGGCACGCCCCGCCCCGCCCGGCCCGGCCCGGCCCGGCCCGGCCCCAGACCCAAAGGTCAGACACTTTCACGTCCTCTCATTACTCATGGCTGCAAATCCAAACTGCGTAGAGTCTTATGGCGCGGCCCCCATGGCACCGCCGCCCGGCCCGGCCGGGCTCATGGCCCGCCCATTACCGCGAAACAATTGAAGGGAGCCCAGCGGTGCGTGACTGCACAGAGTAGTTTGGGCCGCCACGCCGCGCCACGCCGCGCCACGCCACAGCGTTCGCTCCTACGATGAAAGCGCGCGGCGGCAGTTTCCATTCTTCATCCGAAGCTGACTCTCAGGGGCCCCGGGCCGGGCCGGGCCGGGCCGGACAGGACCCGAGAGTGAGAGAGAAAGAGATAATGAATCAGCGCCGTTCGAACAGATCCACCAGGGCTGGGCGGCGCAGGAACAGGAAAACGCGGCACGATTGGATACAAAGAGACACGCAGACTGACAGAGTTCAGCAGAGAGAGAAAAGGGGGCGGTAACAGGTGGCGTCCTTCCTTAGTTACCTTTTTGAACGTGGAGCAGAACGCCTCGGTATTCGCTTCGCATCTCTCTAGAATAACCTCCAGCCGGCAGATATAGCATAGTTGGTCGACCTCCCCGGTTACCAGATGGTTCAGATCGGATTGTCGGTCAATTATTTGTACGCCGGATGCAAAGCAGCAGGCCAGTTGTGTAATTAGCCGTACGGAGACCTCGCGGACGGTCCCTCGCCCCTGAACAACCAGCCGTGAGCGCTCATCAGGTGGGTAGCGCTACAGCGAGATAAGACAGTATTGATTTTTGTTTTCCTGTCCAGTTTTTTGATAAATTTTTGTCGAAGTTGCCAAAGACTGCTGCATGACGAGGCGCACTCAGACAGACGTACAAAGATGAAGTCTGTTTAGAGTTGCCTAATGAGCACTCAGAAAATCATGTTGAAACGAAATTTTGACTCAGCTAATACGCACAAAATTTTCCTTCTTTCGAATAAAATGCTTCATTAATTAACTAGCTAAAGGAGGGGCTCCTCTTCTTTTTCTTATCCCAATCAATAAAATTTTGCTTTGCTGGAACAAATTATTTCGTCACCAGAAACGAAATGCACGACTTGGCTTCAGATTCAAAATTTTCGTTGCATGAAATACAATTTATTTGCGCCGCAAAGACGAGGTTTCCTGGGTGTAACCTGAAGACATGAAGCCAAAGCGCAGCTTCCGAGAGGCCAGCTCGATACTTGTTCCCTCGAGCGCAGTGCGCCTGCTGCAGCACACCACCACCCCTAAGCAGGGCGCGCCGGCCGACAGTAACAAGCAGAACCTTCTGATCGCTCCATAATCACTCACGTGATCATGTGTGTGTGTGTGTGTGTGCGTGTGTGTGAAAACCGATGCCGCATGCATCCTCCCGGGTGATTTCTCGACACCGGACTGACCGACTGCAATGCTGCGCGTGATTACCACCATCTCTCGCAGCCTCGCCTCTGACCACTTCTTCGCTTCCTCTTTCCCACGGGTGCCCACTTCGTCATGAGTCGTGGATGTGTGTGTGTGTGTGTGTGTGTGCGCGCGCGCGCGTGTGTGTGTGAGTGTGTCACTTTTCATTCACATCCCTGGTGCTAGGTGGTTATAATTTTCGGGTGCGCCACCACTTACCCGCAGCCGGGCCGGCTTCAGACAATCTCTGACGGCGGATACGCAGCCGCTGGCTGGACGCGCCGCCCGCCCGGGCGGCATCGAAAAATATACACGTCCCGACGTTTTCCCCCGAAACTAAAGCCCCTCTCCTTCTGACAAGCGCGCGGCACCCGGCCCTGGCCAGTCGTGAGCTTGTTGTGTGAGTGTGTGTGTGAGTGTGTGTGTGTGTGTGTGTGTGTGTGTGTGTGTGTGTGTGTGTGTGTGTGTGTGTGTTATTGTGCCGTGCTGGTCAAACAGCAGCAGCTGGCCGGCGAGAAAACTCTCAGAACGTCCTCCGCCCGCCTTCAAGTCGGTGTAAAGGAGAATTAGAGGAAGGAGAACGCGCTAGAAAATTGCACATTGCCGACCGCATCTCCCATGTCACCGCGCACCAGTCATCTTTTTATTTTTTCTCTCTCTCACACACACAAAGTCTCTCTCTCTCTCTCTCTATCTCTTTTGCATACTCTCATCTTGAAAATGAGACACGTCTTCTAACGTTGAAAAGGTGTGATGAGAGACACACGGGAGCTAACGGCATTAGCATGTAATGAGAGGCGAGGCGACTGCGACCACGCCCCGCCAGGCCCCGACAGCGCGGGTCCCCCGGAGGGACAAGGACAACATGACGCCGCGGGCGTCGCACAGTAGCACCACCAGCACCAGTTTTAATAATCTCACTCACTCACACCCGTCAGCCTCACCTTACACATCGGCCCCGGGGGCTGACAACAAGTGCGTCCTGCCGAGCCGAGGGAGGAATAGCTCTCAATATTGGTGTACAAATTTTGTAAAATTGACATTTTTGAAAATAACGAATATTTGTGAAGTTTTGCTTAAATTTGACCTGATTTTTAAGAGATTTTGTGAATTTTTTTCTAAATTATGAATGTTTTTTTTTCTTAAATTTCTGACTTTTTCGGAATTTTTTCTGTATTACGAGGTGTCCAAAAATTTCAGAGTTGTTTCTCCCTCGCATCCTGCCCCCCATGACCTGACCACGGTAAAAGCAATGTCTGATTTTTTGAGGAAGAAGGGAAAGCTTTGAGGAACTTTCGTAATTTGAGGGAAACCCCTCAGATTTTGAGGAAGGCTCCTCACAAAATAAGGGAAATCTCCACAAATTTTGAGGAGACTTCCTCAAAATCTAAGAAGTTTTCCTCCTCAAAGTATCCAACGAGGGGGCCTCAACTCCTGAAATCATGTGTACACATTCGCTGATATCTTCGAAATCATTGTCAAAAAATGTGGACCTATTGCCGAAAAAAATTGATTTGAGTGCGTATTTTGGGCTCATGAAGCTCAAAATACGCTTGTATTTACTTTACGAATTATTTCTTTCAATTATAAGAGGCGTAATCATGTGAAATCATGTGAAATCTTGAAATCATGTGTACAAATTTTGGGTGAGTTGAGGCCCCCTCGGTATCCAAGGTCCTCAAAGTTTACCTTTTTTTCATCAAAAATCAGACTTCGTTTTTACCGTGACACTACTGACACTGCGCCACAAGCCCTGCGGCGTACGGCGGGGGATTTCATGTGTGTTGTGCGACTGTGATAGAGATAGATAGATAGATAGATAGATAGATAGAGAGAGAGAGAGAGAGAGAGAGAGAGAGAGAGAGAGAGAGAGAGAAGAGCTGGTCTCGTCATCTCTTCCCTCCGACTTGAAGTGTCGGTCAGGCCCCACGCTGGTCGCGCCACAATATAACTCGCCATCCCGTTAGCGGCCTCGTCCTCTCCAATCACCACCACCACCCCGCGTGGCCACTCATAGGTGCCCCCCCCCCCTTTTCACCCCCCGCGGCCCTGCCTGGACCCGCCCCTGCGCGGCCCTGAGTGATCAGGCCGGCGGAGGACAAGGCCCCCTCCGCCCTGGATGACACTCCTAGGGACACTCGTGGGGTCATCCAAGCGAGGCCACCTCTTCTTGATCACGGCCATTACTCCGCATCTCTCTTCTCTCTCATCCTCGCCAACGGACGCGACGGGGAGGGGGGAGGGACAGGAGTGGGGGGTGGGGAAAAAAAGCAAGCAATGTGGTGAAGTAACAAAAGGGAAAGAAATTCGATATCAAATCGAATTGCCCGCCGCCTGCTTCTGAGTGGACGGGATGGCGAGGTCTCTCTAACGAGTCAACGCGGGAGGTGACGGCAGCAGGCAACACAGAGAGAGGAAGAGCGAGAGAGAGAGAGAGAGAATTTCAGAGTCTAAAGACCGCCCGCCCGCGCAGCGCGCGCACACTCTAATCCCTTAGCAAAGCAATTGACACAAAATGATGACAACTTCCCTGCCGGCAGCGCTGCTCGCCCCGCAACCGCACTCTCCCAGCAGCAGCAGCAGCAGCAGCAGCAGCAGGGCCGCGAGGCGGGGCGCCCAACTTAAGTCCCCGTTCCCGCGCAGCAGAGCCGAGCCGAGCCGCAGTGGTCAGCAATTGGATTACTTTTTTCCCGGCTCCCTCTCCTCAGGTCCGACACCGCCTTGGACACCGCCGCGCGCCGCACTCGGCCGCGGCCGGGCTGACCGATCCATCATTAGAGCGCGGCGACGAACACTCCGGAACCCAATTGACAGACAGAGAGAGAGAGATAATTCGAGGGGACCAAATTGATTTCAAATCGCGGCCATTGTTAATCTTGCCGCCTTGTTTCGCATCGTTACGGCGGCATGCCGAGCGCCGCCGCGCCGAGTCTTGTGGTCGGCGGAGGCGGAGGCCCCCTGGTGGTTAGGCAGCCGCTCGCACGCGGCAGTGGGCCGGCTGCCTGCCCGCCCGGGCGCCGTGCCCAGCCCCGCCCCGCCCCGGGCCCGGGAGTGGCGAATAAAAAGGAAATCGGGGGGAGAAAAAATCCAAGCACTGCACGAGGGCAGCAGCACCACTACCAACGAACGCAACAGGGTGGCGCAGAGGGGCGGGTGCGGCGGCGGGTTCCACCACGACAGCGAGCACCACCACCGCGGGCGCGGGGCGGGGCGGGGGACGCAGGGCGTCTTCTTCAGGGCATTATCCCCTGTGACGCCTGCTCGCTCGGGGAGCAGAAGAAGCATTGACCAGACACTCTCGGCTCCCTACGACCCACCACGCCCCACCCCACCCCGCCCCACCCCGCCGCACCCCGCTCTCAAACTGATTGACAGCGACCGGAGGCTCGCCCACCCCGCCCCTGCATGCGGGGAATTATGGAGCAGCAGGGAGCGTTTCCCTTTTCGCGTCCCTGCAGTAGAGGAAAGCGGCCGCCTCTCCGCAACCGAGGGGGAAACAAATCTGAATTTTAGTGCACAAAATTTTGGTTAATTAAATTAAACTTTTGAGATTTTTTGCTGAAATTTTACATAAATTTGTGAGACTTTTCCTGACTTTTCCAGGCTTTCTCTAAATTTGTATGAATTTCTCTGAATTTACCTCAATTTTTCAGACTTTCTCTAAATTTCTCTGAATTTTCCTTTTTTTCCAAAATTATTTTGAGGTGTGCAAAAATTGCAGAGCGGTTTCCCCCTGAACGCCAGGTGCCAGCCAGTATCTCTGACGGCACATTGTACACCGCGGTCAGGTCAGCGCGCTCTACGTGATATTTCCACTACTGTCCGCTCTTCTCCAAGACACGGGGCAGCACAGTCTGCGCAGCGCAGCCGGCTCATGTCCTCATGTCCAGCCGACGCTGCTCCGTGCTCCGCGGCGGCCGCTGCGCTGCACAGGCTCGCCCCGCCACACAGCTCAGCTACCCGCTACACCCACGCCACGCTCCGCGCCGAGCCGCCGCGCTCCACAGCGACAACGCTCGCGCCATCTCTCGGCAGAGCGCGGAAACTCTTAGCGGCAGCAGCGGGTCCCCGGCGGGGCGGCGGGGGCCGCGCGGGCGGGGCGGGGCGGGGCCGGGCCTTCCCTCCTCCCTACGCCGCCGTCCGTCTCGCTCGCACACACGCGCGCGCGCCCCGCTCCAGCCGGACATAACAAGGACGGAGGCTGACCGGCCAGTGAGGAGGCGCCTCGCTGCAGCACCGCCGCTTATGGCGTCTTGGACATCTCCGGCCCGGCCGCGCTGGCCACACGGCGCGCTCCACAACTCTCGGCGCGCGGCGCAGCGCGAACCTCCAGGGGGAGTCTCCGGCCCCTCCTCCCGCCTCTCTCTCTCTCTCTCTCTCTCACTCTCTCTCTCGCACTCATGGCAATGCCTGTAGGTCCAGCCACATCACGCACTCGTCTCACTCTGACCTGCTGCACCCGCGGCGGATTCCTATACCGTGGCTTTGCTCGCTCAGTCTGAATAACTCCTGCAACGCGCCATGGACGAGCAAACTACACACGTTTCAAACTACGTCCATGGGGACCAGGACCACCACCTCCTGCTGCTCGCCCTATGGGGCGCGAGGCTCGGCGGGGCGGGGCGGGGCGAAGGCTGTTATTGTTTCCTGCCCCTTCACCCGAAATAATCCGGCAGTGTTGGGCCCTCTGGTGGGCGCCCTGGTGGGCCCTCTATGGGCGGCCACACCCACCAGCCTCGCTCTGCTCTCCGTCTCATTCCCTCTCTCTCTCTCTCTCACCCCGCGCCTAACGCAGCACAGGAGTGAGAGAGAAGTGTGTGTATGTATATGTGTGTGAGAGAGAGCATGTGTGTGCATGTGTGTGTGTGTGTCATGGCTCTATCCTCCACGATGCGGGCGTTATGTTTGTGTTCCATTCAGATCGCCTACGGCACGGCACAGCAGTCTGACAGAGGACCGGAGGGGGGGGGGGAGAGGAGGAGAGAGAGGCAAGTGTGCGGCGCTCTAGGGCCTAGCAGAGCCGAGCCGGGCCGGGCCGAGCTCCGCACCAAGTTGCGCGCTGCGCTCTTAAAGCCGCCCTATATTTACCTAACCTGTGCTCCCTCCCGCCCGCCATGGCGCGCCGCGCCACCCGCCACCCTCTCGCTCTCCGTCCCCTTCACACGCACGCACTGACACACTCTCTCTCTCCCTTTCTCTCTCTCTCTCACACACACACACACACGAGCACTAACCCACCTTGCTCCCCCGCCTCGTCCCTGCCACCTAAGCGCACAGACCACACACACCCAAAGCCTCCTCTCCCGCGCGAAAATTACACAATGGAAATGATCATTAACTCTTCGTGGCTCCACACGAAAAAAAAAAAATAAAGAAGAAAAAAATAGATTTACCACGCAAAAATAATGTTGAGTGGCTTGCGCCGAGCTGTCGCACGGGCGACATGTGTCAGGCGAGCCGCCAGGAGCTGAGCGCCCAGCCCCGGCCCCGGCCCGGCCCGGCCCGTCGAGATAATGACATGAATACTTGATGCTCATTACGCTCTTGACGTCTTGGCGACAGCAGCAGCAGAGGCAGGCCCCGTCCTCTCTCCACCCATCAGATCCATTTCCGCGCCTCTTTCTCCGTCTCTCTCGTCATCTGCCGTCGCGTCGCGACGCGCCCAGCCCACCCTCAGCGCGGGCGCGACAAGGATAGCGAGCGGCGCGCAGCAGCCCACGTGTCTCTGTGCGCCTGAGGGAGTGAGAGTGTGTGGGTGCGAGGGGAGGAGACAAAAGCGCCACTGACTCATATAATTATACGCAGACTCACGAAAAATAAACACAATTAACGAAGTACTGTAAAAGAGTAACACGAATAGTCGTATTCCATAAATTTGTGTAACGATTTTAAAAAAATATGATAGTTCGTGCCCCATGAGCAAAAAAGAACTACTCAATCAATGGCGCACATCTAAGATGTGGGATGATACAGAAAGCGTTTCTCTACCTCACACCCGCGCAAAATGACATGAGCAGATAGATACATAAAGCGCTAGAAACACGTAGTTTCAGACGGGGGAGGGATGAGCGCTGGGCAGGTGAGGGTGGCGGGGTGGACCTCCGGACGTAATGACACCTCGAGGGGGGGGGAGGGGGGGGGGCTGCCAGTGCGGAACGGGGCCGGGCCGGGGCTGAGTTATTGCCAATCCAGGTGAAATGTTCAAAGTTGCGGCCTTGCGGGGCTGGCGCGGCATCGCCGGCGCAGAGACGCGTGCATGGTGGCGGGGCGCGGCGGGGCGGGGCGGGGCGGGGCGCGCTCCAGGGAGAGTCAGGCGGGAGAGGCGACTTGTCCCTGGTTTCGGACGGACGGCGGACCCACCGCAACCGAGAGGGGCAGAGGGGGGCCACCCGCCCCGCCCCGCCCCGCCCCGCCTAGCCCCACCCCACCGCCGCACCCTCGGCCGCCTGAGAATACACACAACTTTATCCACAACATAGGAGGACGACGGCGCGCAGTAAAAGACAAGAGAGTAGAGGAAACAAAACACTGGGAAAAGGATGGACCGGAACAGAAACACCCGGGAGGAGTGTGGCGGGTGGCGGGGCGGGGCGGGGCGGGGCGGGCGGGCTCTCTCTGATTCCACTCCCTTGAGGTTCCCCGCCGCCCGCTGGTCCCGCCGCACCCCGCCCCGCCCCGCAGACCAGGGCGGCCGCTGGACTCAACTGGACTGGCCCTCGGGTGCGACCACTCGCTCTATATTTAATGCCAAAGTCACGTGGATGAATCAGGGACACCGCGGGGGGTTGGGCTTCTGAGATTGCATCGGGGAGGGGAGGGGGGGGGGTGAAGCGCCCGGGGGCAGGGCGGGCCCCCGACGTCCGGAAGGTTGCACTGCGCCAGTACGACACGTACTTTGCGGTCTATCGGAGAAAAAGGAGAGGGGCGGCAACAAGGAAAAAATTAAGGCACGCGAATACCGGCCGGCTACAGAGGGACAGGGGTCTTTAAAAGTGCGCCCACTCCCACGCCACGTTCAGAAACGTAAAGAATGGTCGCCCCAAAAGCAAGAGCCGGTGCCGGTGACGCGGTCCCCCGTGCATACGCTGCCGCTGGACCCGTCCTGCCCGACCCCACCCCACCCCGCCCCGCGTGCAGGACGAGTAGTCCCCAAGGGAGGCTGCCCCGCCCCGCCCGCGCCCCGGCCCCTCGCCCGCACTGGCTATACAGAGCTATGCCAGCGTGTGCGGCGACCAGGGTGCAGAAAAGATAAGAAAGGCACCAGCTCACCTCTCAGCAGAGTCCACCCGCTGGGCCCCCGCCATGGCCCCGCCGGCCCCGCCTCGCAACGCCGCGGAAGTGTTCCAGACGGCCGGCCAAACCGCCTCCGCGCCCGCACCCCCTCTCTTATACGAGGTCATTCTTGGTCATTTTAGCCGAGCTAGGCGGACGTGGGGCACGCGGCCCCGGCGGTCGAGCCATTCCTGGTCATTCCACCCCTAAGCCGGTCATTCTTGGTCATTGTTCTCCTCCCTCCCGCCCAGCAGCGCCGTGCCGCGCCGGGTGCGTTCCCGTCCCGGGCACGCAACACGACGCCCGGGCGCGGACGGACGGACGGGCCGACGGACGGACGGACGGATAGGACAGACAGACAGACGTCCGCCCGCTCGTTTCCGCTCCGCTCTGCTTAGTGATTGAGTCAACATTGTTTCTGGCGCATTATCCCCGGCGAGCTGCTGCCAAAATAGCAACAACGAGCGATCCGGGGCGCCGCTATACAGCTGCTTGGCGATAAAAATCTTTACGAGTGTTCATTGCAATACTCTGCCCGCCCCCCGGCGCCCCCCCGCCCCGCCCAGCAAGGGCGGAGCAGAGAGTTTCTTCGCAGACTGTCGGCGCCCGCCACCACGGCAGCGCCTGGCAGCGCCGCTCAGCGCGGAGTCTATCCGACACAGCTCATATCACTCTGTGGGCGAAACACGAGTCTGTGCAGCGGCTGAGAGGAGGGCGTCCGCGGGCCCACTCCGTACTTACCGAGGGGGGAATCACTCATACAAAATTTGTACATAGTGATTTTTTTGACTTTTGATCTTTTCTTTTTTTAAATTTGTTTTGATTTTTCAAGGAAAATTTCTGTTACCTTTCGATAAATTACGATCTTTTTCCTATATTTCTGACTTTTTCTTTTTATCTTTTTTGTTCATTTGTTCTTGATTTTTCTGATTTTTCTGTATCTTTCTTCTTAATTTTATATGTATTTATTTTTATTTTTTTAATGATTTCTTGGCGGCCGTACAATGATATTTGGGCGACGTAAAATGATTTTTCGAAGTGACCCCTCTCGGTACTTACGGGATAACAACGAAAGTGGGCGGTTTCATTCGGATTTTGTGAACCGGCGCGAGGTGCGAGATGCGCTTCATGTTTTCAGATATATCGAGGAAAGTAAATAAAGCGGGAAAGTGTGAGCGGGAAAGGCAGTGAAGGGAAAAGCCACACATTAACCTGCTGCTGAACGTCCGAGAGAGAATGTAGGACGATGCGAGGGAAAAAGAGTTTGTTTTCCGCGGAAAGAGAAAGACAGGCGCGCGCGCGCATACACACACACACACACACACACACACGAGCAGAGGTGCGCGTGTGTGATTCCGCGCTAACACGGCGTGTTAGTTTGTGGACATGTCGATGCAGCGGATGGGGTTATGCCTCAATCTTGTTTACTCTCGCACCGCGCCCAGCTTGCCAAGCAGCCGCTGGATGGATGTTACACAAACCGCGAGATCTTTCGCGCGTGAGCGGTACATGCATCTCCGCACCAAATACAGTTCAGAGAAGCCAACAAACAGATGGCACTCCCAGAGATCACATTCCGAAGCAACGCGGTCGCCGTAAGTCACGTTTTTCATATTATTGCTCACAGAGGAGGCTTATGGGCCACATGAGAAAATGGACTGTGCGATGGCGCTATAACATCGGTGAGAGAAGGTACCATCACGGGTACGCGGCGGCGACGTCCTCAATGCCTCAACTGATGGCACGCCACGTCGCGCGGCCGGGCCGGGCCGGGCGAAATATCCCGCGACCCCGACCCCAAGTTATCATGATCCATTCCGATTCAGTTGAGAAGCTATCCCCCCCCCCCACCTCCTATTCCCCCGACCTGCGAGAGGTCCTTCACTCAAAAAAAATAAGCGCACACCCTGAAAGAAAATCAGTGAAACATCCGAAAAAATCAGAAGCAAAAAATCAGGGAAAAATCAGAAAAAATCAAGATAACTCAAGAAAAAAAAATCAAGAAAAATCGGGGGATCAGAAAAAAATCAGAAAACGTCAGAAAATAATCAGTAAAATAACGAAAACCTAGAAATATCAGAGTACGCATGAATTTCTAGTGAAGGACCCCTCAGCTCCCAGGCGTAGCGTTGCGGCGCGGCGGGTACCTCCACATACGTGGACGCGCCGCCGAGCCGGGCCGCGGGGGTCAGACGAGCGAGGCGCCGAGCCACCGTGTGAATGGCGCTTCCGCCCTTTCCCACCACGCTAGCAACGTCAAGGAAAAACAAAAGGAAAAATTTCCGAAAGATTAGTGCATAATTCACATTCATGCCGCACGTGTGGCCATAGTCACGTCGCGTAGCGGCCGCACGTCGACACGTCTGGGTCCGGCTGCACGGTCAGCGGCGTGACGCGACGCGCCCGCCCACCGGCACCAGTGCAGCACCAGCTTGGCACTCCTGGGCGCCCGCCGCGCCCCGCCCCGCACCGCCCCGCCCCGCACCGCGCTGGCAGTGGCCGCCGCTCAAAGCGGCCACCGTCTATTCATTTCTCGTCGTACGACTTGCTGAGGTGAAGGGTATAGCGTCTGTCTGTCGCCGCGGCGCGGCGCCTGTTGCGGGCGGCGAGGCGGTTCATTGCGAGGAGGGGTACAGCTGTGACTTCCGGTTCACAAATTTAAAAACATGCAAAAATATGGAGAAAAAGAAACAAAAAAACTCAGACTGGGTGGAAGAAAATTTGCTACATAAATTCACAATGATGTTTTCTTATAATTGTTTAGTTCCTTTTAAGAAAATTCTGAATAGAATGGTGCTCGGGAAATTTCAGAGTTGTTAACCCCGGTGCCATGGGCACGCGGGTGCGCGGGGCGAGGGTTGGGGAGGGGACGGTGGACGCACATGGCATGTCGTCGTAATGCGTCATGTGACGACAGGACGGGGCTTTACGGCCTCGTCAACCCTGCCGGAGCGTCCCGGCGGGGTGGGGTGGGGTGGGGTGGGGTGGGGTGGGGCGGGGTGGGGCGGGGTCAGGTCCGGTGCGAGAGGTGCAAGAGGCGGGACCCCGCCACGCCCCAGGCAGCAGCAGCAGCTGAGATCAGGGCAGACCCGGGCCGCGGCGCTATCGTGACGCCCTGCCATTTGCTTGCCGATTCCTCGAGCGCGGTGTCCGGTCCGGTCAGGGTGTCCTGTTCGCCGGACCCGGCGCGGGGGTGGGCGGGGGGCGGGTCACCCCGCCTAGACCTCATCCCTTCTTTCCGGTTCACTTTCCGCTTCCCCAGGAGTAACGCTTATTCGCTAAGTGCGCGCGGGAGAGCCTCATAGCGTAGTGGCCATGAAGACTCACGTCTTCAAAACACCATTAGGCGGAACATGTAGAATGATCAGATTTACAACTTGTTCCCCTCCAAAAAAAGCAAAATATTGTGATGAAATACTTTCTGATTTTACATTTACGTTTCTAATAGGAGTGCCACATTTTTACATACTACTCTGCCTTTAAGAGAAAAATAATTCGGCCATTCCAAACCATATTGCCAGAACCGATAAAAAAGCATGTAGCGGTCCATCTCAAGGCAATTAAAAAAAAAATTAAAAATTCTTGGCTGGTGGCAGTTGTTCGTCGCTCAACAGCATCCCGGAAGCGAGCAGAAGAGCAGAGGACGAAGATGGGTCAATAACGACGAGTCGAGTAAGGACAGCGACTCTGGAGCGGCGCGGCGTGGCGCCAGCATCCTCTTCCCGGTACTGGTCCAGTCCGGCCCGGCCCGCCGGGGACCGGAGGGGCGCACTTTTTGTTATGACCCATTCCACACGCGACTCATTTTCGAGACGGAAATATGTCGATCATTCATCTCGATTCAGCGAGGCGGGCCCTGATCAGCGACCGGCTGGGCGCGGCACGATTTAATCGCATTACGCAGAAAAGCTCACATTTTCTTTGTCGCGTGTTTGCGTTTCCTTTTTGTTTCACGTTTCTTTGAACTTTCAATTTTTCGTAATTCCCGCGCGACGTCCGCCTCTGATCACCTGCTCGTCGCCACCGCAGCCGCCGACGCCACGGACGAGCGGGGAGACCGGTGCGGGGAAACGGGCAACATTATTGGGCAGTGTACCCTGCGACCTGCGACTCTCCCTGACGCGACGCGATGGCATTCGATGAGGTGCGCTTTTAGTGGCCGGCAGGCGTGGCGGGCGCGGTGCATGCATGGCCATTAGCCGGGGCGTTAAGGACGCGGTGGTCCGAGCGAGGCGGGGCGGGGCGGGGCGGCGCGAGGCGGGGCGGTCGCCAAGGGGCGGCGCCACCCGCTCATTTGTATGGGGTGCCAGCCGCCGGCGCGCGCCGCCTCCACCTCCCCCGGAGCCTGCCGCTGGGCCCCACGGGGCCCCCTTCACGCCCCATTCCTACATGTAATGGAAGGAGGGAAAGAGGTGCTTGACGGCGAGCCGGGCCGGGCGGGGCCGGGCGGCCGCGCCAGCAGGCGTCACTCCTCATCGCGAACTACACGCTGCAGTTCCCAGGACGAGCCATGCGGTGCCATGCGGTGCCATGCAGCCCCAATCCGAAAGTAGTGAAAGAGTGACTTGAATGCGTGGGCCGGGTGCGGCCGGGCGCGGGCGGCGCGAGGCGGCGCGGTGCAGTGCAGGGTGGGGCGCCGCCGCGGCGGGGCGCGCCCGGGCACCTTGTCATAGTAAGTCGCACCCGAGCCTGTCTCCGACTCACTGCCTCTCCGTTCGGGGTCGTGGCCGAGGCCCGGGCTGGGGCCGAGGCTAGGGCCGAGGCCGGGACCGGGGTCGGAGACGGGGCACGGGGCAGGGGCCGAGCAGAGGCCGGGGACTTGGCCGGGCCCGGGGCAGAGGCCGGGGCCAGACGTAACGGGTAACAAAAGTGAATCGAGGCGCGGGGCGGCGCGGGGCTGACGGGCAGCCCTGCGGGAGAAGGCTCGTGACCGAGACACTTTCTGAAAGCCCAATGAGCATCCTCCACCCCACTCCCTCACCACCTCATCCCACGTTCAATCCACAGAGTTGTCGTTGCAAATTGAGCAGAGCGAGCGATTAGGAGAGACACGTCGGCGTCGGCAGCGGCGCAGGACGGAGGCGGCACGTAGTCGCGAAATTAGAAAACCACCACCAACCGAGAGCGCCACATCCATCAGGATTATCGTGCTGCGCGGCTGCGCGTCGGCGCTGCTCGAGAAGTGCCTCCCACTGCTGGGCGCCGCGCCGGGGCTGAGCGGGGCCAAGCGTCAAATCAGAGCCTAGCGGGGCGGGCTGGCGCCGGGCGTTTGTAATGACGTCGCCATTTGTTTCCATTTGCCGGCTATGAGCTTACAGGCGTTGTGGAGATGGATCGAACGCCCGTCCCGCCTCGTCCTGCCAGCCCCGCCCGGCCCTACCGCCCGGCGCCGACGCGTAAGCCCCCGCTGCGAGCGGTACCACGCCCAGGATCTGCTTGTAGAGGACAGGAGAGCATGTCGCTGGACTTACCTGTCAGGACGCTGGGTCACTGCAGCTTGCGGCGTGGCGTCCAGCTCGTCTCGTCACCGCGCGGACGTAGGGCGGAGCCAGCCGGCCGGAGCACTCCCACACGGCACTGTCCTCAGCAGGCGGCCTGGCCTTCACCAGGAGGAGGTTGACCTGAACCTACTTCTTCCTGAAACACAAAACACAGACATTTAGGACAAAGAATTAAGCGCACCAACGAGGCAAGTGGGAGTAGGGAAGCTCCTTGCACGGCTCTGCCCCACATCGCACATCCCCTCCTTCTCCTCCTCAGCCCCTTCCTCCCCTGCTCTTAATTAATATGGCAGTAAGATATAGCGACTTCAGCCCGACTCGTCTACTCCTCGCGAGGTTTAAGCAAATGAGATGTGTGCCGTAGCTGCCACGGGCGGAGCAGAGCGGAGCCAGCCCGCGCGGGGCGGCGCGGGGCGGCGCGGGGCCGGAATTCGCAATGAGATCCTAGCGGCTCTCGCTCGCACTCGCAGGGCGGCGGCTGAGGCCGTCTCCCTCGCGCGGTTGTACTCGGACGTAACGCGCGAGCGAGAGGGGGTTAAGAGTGCGTACGTGTGTGTGTGTGTGTGTGTGTGTGTGTTTGCGCCCCGCGTTCACGGTACGTCTCGTCCCGCGCTCCAGCCGAGGAAAGCGAGGACTTTACTATTTCAGTTTCGCCATGTTTAATCAGCTTTCCGGGCGCGCGCGGTTCAAATTTCAAACTAAACACTGAATATATTCGCAGCGAGAGAGAGAGGCGCCGGCGCGTCGTTTCGCGGGCGCGGAAGGGTTAGGGGATTGAGGAGGGGAGGGCCCAGGCGCCCAACACCGCCGCCAAGGGAGTCTTACACACGTCTCCTCAGTCTTTACTCAGCAGCCCTCCGACACTAAATCAAATCTCAGCCGCGGGGAGTATTTGTCGCCAAGGTCTCTAGTCTAGCAGACCCTGAGCAAGCCTGTAAAACCCACAGGAGAAAGAGACGAGACCTTCATTTCCATTTCACATCCATAATTAAGGGGATAAAGTGCAATACATTTTAACAGCTGTATTCAGTAGAACCCTGCAATTGAGCCTGTAAATTTTACTTTATTAAGGCATTATTGATTATAACTGACTGAGTGCAACAAACGGAAAACTATTTTCTGGTTTAAGAACCCAAGTGACGAATATATTTTCATTCCTTCTTACTAACCGAGAAAATCGGAACATTCTATTGCTTTAAATAAGGATTCGGTAATGTAAGTATGAGAGGAAGGTAAGATAACGACAAGTAGTCATCACAATATTGTTATACTAAAGCACAATTTTCAAGTCATCACTGTGACAGAAAGATATTGCAGTTAATCAATGATGCATAAAACGCCATTAACTTTCATAAGTTTACGTGCTTCAAAATGTCTTGAAGTTTCACGTCATTCCCATCCCATCCCATTCCCCTTCCCGCACTCAGCACACCTTACAAACTCACCGACCGCGCACCTTCGCCTCACGGCTCCTTCGACGAACTTTCTGTTTGTTCTGCCGGTCCGTAATAGCAAATACCTCCACCCTCACAACGCGACAGAGCAGAGCGTTGCCGCGGAATGTGTGTGTGAATGAGGTACGAGCGAGAGGGACGACCGAAACGTTACTAACCTGTTCATTTGCGCGATCTGCACTTCTTCTTCCTAGAGTCCTGGACTTTACTTCTTCCGAGACAAATTAGACATTCATCTACATAGTTCCTAGGACAAACACCAAAGCTTCAGGGAAAGACTTCAAAACCGTTAAACATATTCTTTTTTGTTTTTAAATGAAACGTACAGGTTACCAGCGCCCTCTACCTTCAATTGTTCTTTGTTCTTCGGTAAGTGGCCTGCTGCCTGCTTTTGTATTTTCTTTGCGTTACTCAACCATCTCCGTTAATAACTTACACATACTGTCTCATAATGTACTGAATGCGTATGTAGCACACAATATTCATTGCTGACGGCGTTGAAACAACGAAATCCTATTCGAAATCCTTATCACTGCTGTGCCGGTACGGCTCTCCACGGCTCTCGGCTCTCACTACTCTCACTCCCTCGCACTGCACTGTGGCACTGCTCGGCCGGACCGCGCTCCCCCTCCCCACCCGACATGTCTCGGCTTGCAGCAGACGTCTCGCGTTCCCGTCTGTTCCGCGCGTCCCGTGTTTAAGATTTTTGAATGTGAACAACAATACCGAGAAGGGCGGATGAGCAACCCGATGTTCAAAGACGACCTACCGCTCGTGTGCGCCTGCCAGTCCTGCATGCTCAAGCCGCTCAAGCCCTCGGTGCGATATCGTCAGGGAAGCGACGGGACGCCGCCGGGGCCGGGCGAGACGACGCCCCAGTCGAGTCCAGGACACCAAGCGTCGTCACCGAACATGAACGAGGAAGGGTTCGCCGAGGGCCCCCTCCTGCAGGACCTGTCACAGAGTAGCAGGTAAGCCACAGTGTCGACTTGTCCGGTCCCAGACCGGCCCGCGAGCTGCCGTCCGCCCCCAGCCCACTCGGTTGTCGGGCCCACCCATAACCTCTAAAAGTGTTCCCCAGAAACGGCTCATTGACAAAGTCATCGTACCCCTGCTTTTCCCGTCGTTTTCCTCGTTTGTATGTGTGTTGTTCTTTTAAAATAACGGTGCTCCTTTTCTTTGGTGTATTTTTCGTAAAAATTCTACGGAATTCAGCTCTTAGATTAAAAACACCTCTTACCTTTTTTGCCCTATTTTCCTGCGTCAGTCAGTAGCAACCTCACCTGTTTTGCAGTTACTACCCGGACATGAGTCTCACCATGCTATCAGGCATGAAGCCACAGGACTACACTTCGTTTGACTATCCGCTGCTGCAGCAGTACACCCAGTACACCTTCCAGGACTATCTACAATGGCCCTCCGGGACGTTCCTGCAGCAGCAGCAGGTGTACGCGCAGCATCCGCCCCTGGACGAGATGTTCGAGACCGTGGATATGGCGGCGACCCCCGAGGCCCCGACGCTTTTTAACATGGACCCGACCGGCCCGGAGATCATGCGCATGTGCCTGCAGGACACACCTGACAGGTAGGTCAGCACTGACGCGTCGTCCTGTGCCTCGCGCCCTAGGGGGAAACAACTCTGAATTTTGGTGTATAAAGTTGGTGATTTTGTTAATTGAAATTTTTTAAATTCTCTATGATTTATTGCTGAAATTTTTGCATGAATTTTACCTATTTTTTCTGAATTTTGTATGTGTTGTTTATTTTGAATTTTAATGAATTTTTCTGAGCTATGAGGTCGGTACAAAAATTTCAGAGTTGCTTCTCCCACGCAGCTGACTCACGACCCTATCTCCTCTGCTTCCAGTGACGGCTACTCCGCGTCCGCGACGACGTCCGCCTCGAGCAGCGAGACGGACCCCATGATGGAGGCGCGGGACTTGACGACCGACGCCGAGATGTGCATGACGTGCTTCGGCGTGTTCCCCAGCCGGGCGACCCTGGCGCGGCACGTGCGCCTGGCGCACATGCGGGTGCCTCGCGTCTGGAACGTCTGCGACGTGTGCGGCAAGGCCCTGGCGACGCCGCGCTCCCTGCGCATGCACAAGCTGCGGCACACGGGCGTCAAGTCGTGCTGCTGCCCCAGCTGCGGCGCCGCGTTCTACGAGCCCGGCCAGCTGCGCGCCCACCAGCGCGCCAAGCACCCGCAGCCCGCCGTCAAGGACCTGCCGAAGGACGCGGCCCTGGACTTGGGGCTGCGCGTCGTGCACCAGCAGGGCGGCGCGGACCAGGGCGGCGGCGGCGTCGTCTTCACGCGCGCTGAGGCCGGCGACGTCGAGGGCATCGTGGCCACCCCGAGGGTCGCCGCGGCATCGGCGTCGGCGGCGGCGCCAACGACGACGGCGCAAGTCGACGGAGAAGAACGGGCCCAGGAGGAGGACGACGGCATCGTGATCCGCCTGGTCCGCTGCAAGGAGCAGGAGGGAGCATGGAAAGTGGAGCATGTTAGCAAGATCTTCTGAGCACTCTTCGTACCTTATAGATTTTACGCTTCTGTTTCGACTGTTTTACAATCTCATATATGTTTTTTTTTACCTGTACATCGAGACCAGTTAGTCTCTGAAACTACTTTGAATTACTTCTTTTTTTTGTGTGTATTTGTTTGTAAACTGTTTAGTCTACTATTCCATTTTTTTACTTCGTACTTTCTTCTTTGCTTTGCGTAAATCTGCTTCTTGATATTTTGCACTGCAGATGATTGCATTTCAGTCTGCAAAGTTCATTCTGTGTATCAGTTTTTATTGACCATGACATTCTTACAATTTGAGTTTTTATTACACTTGTTTGCTTAAGTGTTATGATTGGAATAAAAACTTTGCTTGCCCATGACATTGTCTAAATATTTTTTGAAGAAATGCTATTTTTAAAAAGTTGCAAATACAGTCCCTTTCACTTGAGCAGCAAAATTTAGCACAGGTGGTTTGCTGAAACTTATTTTTACTTTCACAAAAATACAAAATTTTTCTATTTTACCTTCCCAAATTTTTTTCAGACATTACATTTTCCTTGTGCAGTCCATGTCCATATCCCTCAAACTACTCAGTCTTTCTTTCAGAAATGTGGATAATATTTTTCCATCATTAGGGGCGTCAAAGTTTCTCATACACCAATTAGTGTAGGTTAATAGCGGTACCAGCAGCTGACCTGCGGACCTGCGGCTGACGGATTCCGTGAAAGGATCATAGTCATTTTGTTTCAGGTGAGTCTTATGGGGGAACATAAACTAATTTTGGGAGTTCAGTTTGCGCCTTAATGTCAATATTTCATACAGTGGACCTACAATTTCGCTAGTTTGTGAGTGTCGACGTATCACGCATCGTGCTCTGACATTTCTTAACCTCGTCTCGTAAAGAAACTTCTTATCTTTCGCTTGCAATTGAAAAGTACTGCTATGGCGTGTACCTTTAGAGATGCCAATATGTTATCCTAATTTCTTATCAATTGACAAGTGTATAAGCTTTAAATACAAAGTATTCCTTCACTGTACTATGTTTGTGATGTACCTTTATTTTTTGTTAACTTCAAAGCACTTACTTGCGTGCCATATGTGTGGAAAAGTTTTGTCTTTATAGCTTCTTAAATTATCAAGAGAAAATTATTATTTGTTGATCACAGCTTTTCCAAGTTGACATTTAATTCTGGCATTCTCTTATTTTGTTTATTTTATTATATTAGTTGTATGTCAATATTTGGGTGTTCAGCATAGCAACACCCTCCTTATTCACAGCAAGATGTTTTAAATGGTTTGTTGACCATAGAACCCCTTACATTCTGGTACAAATGACAATATTTTTTGCCTACTAATATAGTTATGGTTCTGAATTGTTATGGCGTCATTTATTGCATAGAGGGCTGATAAAGGCCCAGTGTTAATGTCACTAGAAATAGAAGCTTATCCTAGTAATTGGTTGACGAAATCTATTTTTGAAAGTGGTAATTTTGGTGGGAGGAGAGTTAATATTTTTTTGCTAGAGGCAAGTTATGAGAACTGCCACTAGGAAAAACATCTCGACCAGCAGTAATTGGTTGAGGGACCCCAAGAGTTCATTGTACCATCAGAGGGTAACAGACCTGATGGGCAGGAACCCACCGGCAGATTGATTACGAATTGTTTTTCAATTATTATTTTGAAATGGGAGATTTGACAATGTTCATAGTAATAGTACTTATTCTAACGGAGTATACAACCAAAAAATTGTTTTGTACTTTAAAAAAAAAACGAGTTGAGCATTACCATAGAAACCAGAACTTCAAATCAAATTTCCAAAATTTCTGTAAGGGCGATTTTGGGTAAAACTTCGAAAATTGCATTTAGAATATACAATTCTATAACTGCTGTAAATTTTATCAAAATCCCTTTGGGCCAGATGTTTTTGTCCCATAGAGGCAATGTAGAACAACTGACTAACGTTTTGACTGATTCTAAAAGGCAACTTTCGTTGCCTAAAACATATTCTCTCGTTTCCTGCTCCAATTCTTACAATGGATGAAAATTTTCATTATTAACTGGTTGTGCTCACTATGGCCTTGGCATGAACTTATACTCTTTCTTCTCGCTCACCATGCAGACTTTTGCATCAGGTGGCTCAACCAAAGCCTTTACTGGCCTTTACATTCCCTTCCTCGCCTGGGCTCCGCTCCCCACCCCTGCCCCACCCCACCCCACCCCACCCCACCCCCCCCCACCCCACCCCACCCCACCCCACCCCACCCCACCCCACCCCACCCCACCCCACCCCAGCCTCTCTCCTCCTGGGCATCCCTTCCCCCGTCTCCGTCCGTCCCGAGCCTTCGCAGCCCTGACCCTGACAGCCGTGTCATTAAAAATTTATCCTCAGGGCCCGATAATTGCGCATAATCATATGCAGGCGTTTGTGCATTACTGTTTCATGACGTCATCTTCGTATCACTTTCTCGCTGGTTGCCATCTGTGGGGCGGGCCCGGCCGGGCCCGGGACGGGGCTGCTACTGGAAGGTGATTCCGCACATTGGTTTGGTCTCTCTGCCCTTGTCGCACTCATGGGGTGCGGCCATTAGGAGCAAGAGAGAGAAAACACTACTGAGCGCTGTCCGGAATCAGCCTGCTGCTCTGTTCTAGCGCGACACCCCTCCTGCCCTGCCCGCGCTCCCCCTCCCATCCGCGCCTCATGCAACTCATTTATTTTCGTTTTGGAAATGAAGTCAACCCCTTCCGTGTACCGCGTCTCACTCCGATTGATTTAGCACGTTCCCGTGCTGAATTTCTTCACCTCCCCTTCTATATGATCTGTCTCCTCCCCCTTTTTTTTTACGGCCCTGTATTAATTATCATAATTCTAACACGTTTGTCGCACGTGCTGTATGCGCACGAGAGCAGGTGGACGCGTAATGAATTTTCCGCGGTCGGCGCGCCTGCTGTGCAAATGATCGCGCTCGGGTGTGCGTGTGTGTGTGTGAGCGGAGGATTAATGCCGGTCTGTTTTTCCATTTTCCCGCGCAGAAACGGCGGCCGGCGCGGCGCGCTCAGTGCGCTGCGGTGAGCAGCAGGTGATTTCGGTGCGGAGCGTATCGAGCCTCGTGAGTGAGTGAGTAGCGGTCCCCTTTATCTGCTATTATCCCCCTGCTTGCTTGCTCTGCTCCCCGTCCCTCTCCAGGGCCCGGCCGCCCGGGAGACCCGGCTCAAACCCCGTCATAACGTTATCATTAGGATATCGAGCCGAGATTTCCCCCCACATTTTCTTCGCTGACGCGTCTTGGCCTAATTGCTCGCCCTGATCCCTCGTCAGACGAAGAGGCGTCCGGTCCAAAGGGTCGTCAACTAATATCCACCGTGTACGGAGGAATATTCAGTGTTCCTGATAATATAAGTAATTTGGAAGAAAATTGCAGTTTAATATTCATGTAATTTTTCCAGTAATGTTTGTAATTTTCGGGTAATATTTTTGGTATTATCAGTCTGTGCACGGAGGAATACCGAAGTTGACGACCCCTTGGTCCGGCCCCCGCTCCTACCGATACAGCAGCCGGGTGCTCTTGCGGGTGCTACTGCAGTACGTACCCGAATCAGTTCCCTCCGCCGCCAGCTATTTTGCGTCCTTTGCTCTCCTTCACTGCGAAAAATACCTTTGTAGATTTACGATAAATTTTGTAAATCGTGATTTACGAAATATGTTGTAAATTTACGACGGACCTTTTTTGCTCGTGAATGAAAGCCAAGCCGATATGTAGTGCTTGTGATTTTACGATTTGCAATTGTAATTTTACAACTGCACTTCGTGGAAAATTTTCCCGTAAACTTACGACTATTTTTCACAGTGATTGATGCGACATGACGTCTCCCCAAACCCCTCTGCCCCCAGTCCCCACCCCTTACCCCCACACCCTTACCCCCACCCCTTACCCCACCCCTTACCCGCACACCCTTACCCCCCACTCCCTCACCAACCCCCGCGAGCGCTGCTCGCCGTTTTCGCGATGCGTCTCCGTTTCGATCTGTGGTCCTCTAAAAGCAGTTGACCAGCCAGTGCGACGTGCCGCTCTCTCCCGGGAGCCTTTGATGCGGGTATGAAGCTGAGCCAGCACTCTGCACGCGAGCAGAGGAGTGCATTGAGGGAGGAACCTAGAGGGAAATGGGAGGGGGGGGGGTACTGTCCGACTCCCTGGGCTTAAATGTCAAAGCAGGTGTTCGCAGCGAGAAACACTGTCCATTTTTCAACGTATTACTTTGCGCATTTCTTCCTCGTCTCCAGAGCAGGAGCTAAAGTGTCATTTCCCCTCTCCTCATTTCTGACGACATGGCAGTGGCGGGAGGATTCCCGTTTAATGCCATTCCAAGACACTTCCTTCTCGTATTTTAATTTGCGCCCCGGAGAGAGAGTCCTTCAATATAATATGAAATTCAGCCCCTGAGAAGTAGGCAGCCGGCATCTCGTAATCTAAGACAATCCGAAACCCCTGAATACATAACACGGGGCCGGCGACGACAACAGTCGTACAAATATTGGTTTTGACGTTGGCCAGCCCTCTTTGTGAAACGAGATTTGCATTCGAGTTTTTTTTTCCTTCCTCCCCGTTTCCGCGTGTTTTTTCAATTCTTCCCCTCCTATCGTCTCCAAGCATGATTTAAAAGTCAGCGGAGGACGCAGCTCCGCCCTCACTTTGAAAATGATACCGGAAGGAAAACAAATGTCGCACCATTATTTTATTAGTCAATTCTTTTACTTTTCCGTGTTTGCCGAGTGATCCTTGGAGTCATCTATTGGGTAGGGTATCTGTGGACGACAGAACTATATTATCTGCCGCTTAGCAGTTTCGTGAGCACAAGTGCGTTCAGTTAGCTGGATCTTAAATTTTCGGTCGTAGTGAGACAAGGTGCGGAAAGCCTGGGGCAGAAAAAAAGATGATCGCAAAATGTTCTTCGCATTTACATGGCACAGTCAGCGTAAAATCGGAGACGGAGAAGAAAGAGAATGATAACTAACACCAATACCGGAATGCAGAATTAAACATCGAGAGGAAACAGGGAGGGGAAAGGAAAAAGATAGGAAAAAAGAGGGCAATGATTGCTCAGTCCGCGTTGTAGGAATAATAAAAAGAGAGGATAAGAATAATACTAAGCTGTCTGGTAGGTGAGGTGGGGAGGTTGTGGGTGGTGGAGGGGGAGAGAAGGCTAATGAAAAAAATTGAATACGACTTCAGGGTGGAGAGAGGCAAAGCCTAAAAAAGAGGGGGCCCTGCAATCTAAAGAAGACGACGACAACATTTGACGCATTCCCCTCCCTTAATGTAAGAATTCTATCTTCCGATCATGGTTCTACCGTGTCCCTTGGGGTGAATGTTACATTTTTTACTCGAGACCCTCCCTCCCTCACCATTTTTTCCCCCTTCCCTCCCACTTGATTCTCCCTGTCGCGGTGGCGCGGCCGTGTCGCGATGGCGCGCAGCAGGACGCTCTGCGAAAAAAAAGGGGAAAAAATCATGCAGAAAATTGTGGCGCAGGGGCGACTTGTTTAATTCTTGGGCATTCGGCATGCCCTCCACGTCCGTGGAACGACGTGGCGTAGCGCGGGGCGGGGTGGGGCGGGGCGGGGCGCGGGCCGGCCCAATGTTATGAGTGCGTAGGACCTCTGCCAGGTCCTTCGCCAGGACTGCCTGGGCCTCGGCCTCCTGGGCCCCCGCCGCAGTGCAGAGCGCTCTGCTGGTCGAAGCACCGAGTTGATCGCTATTTGAAGAGCGCGGAATTGCGTGTCGACGGAAAACGTGAACTGCGCGTAGTTTCGGTTTGTGTAGCACGCCCTGTCCTGCAATAAGGACTTGGCCGGTAAGTGCGGCTCGCGGTTAAGTTTTGGTAACGCAACTCGGGTGTTCGCCACGTCTCGGGCTTTTTAGCAGACGATTACCTTAAAACACGAACTTAAAACATAGTCACCTTTAACAAAATGTTAAGGTGTCAGCTAGCTTTTATATTTTATTTTATTATTCCTGGTCAATCGTTTCGCGCCTCGCGCCTTAGCGCCCAGCAGCGAGGGAGGAATCGAAATGCAACAATACATTATCGGAACGGACACGGGGCAAAAAAAAAAATGGGACAAGTTCTCGTTAAACGAAAATAAACACGCGACGACAAGTCCGATTCCCCCTTCAGCGTCGTCGTGGTGCGTTATCGCCGGCTCCGCGTGGCCTCGCCGGTCCGGAGCGGGGCGGGGGCTAGAGTCCCGCCGCGGACTCGCGGACCAATATGGAGCTATTACCGTAGCGAATCGGTCAGGCGGATCGGGCGCCTGGGTCAGCCAGGGTCAAGTGGTCCTCCCCCCGCCCCGCCCCGCGGCAGTCGCGTCGCTCACCCCACCCCTCCCCGGGGGACGTGTTATGTGCCGGGCCGGGCCGGGCCGCGCGGCGTGTCCATCTGTCGGTGTTTGAGTGGACAGTACACACTATGGCTATTTCTGCGGCACTCTCATCACATCTCGCTGGCGCTGCTGCAGCCCCGCTGCAAAACCATATGTGTCGGCGGCGATAGGACGAGGACCCGCAGGATGATTCCGAACAGCTCTAAGCAGTGTCCCCTCTCTCTCTCTCTCTCTCTCGTTCCTGATGGCCGTGACTCATCAGTGCGAGAAGGACAGATAGACGAAACCATGCGGAATCAGCCTGCAGGATATTGACGCCCCTGCCCTGCTGCTCCTCCTTGACCCGCTCGCTCAGCTGCTCCCGTCCGCCTTCTTCTCCGCCGTCATACAGGCCGCGCCGTCGCGCAGCCCCGTCCTCAGTCAGCCGCCGGGGCCAGCCGGGGCCGGGCCGGGCAGCCACGCGCACGACGGCCTCCCCTCGCTCCCCCGCCATCCCCTCCCCTCGCCTCGTCCGAGTGTCGCGTCGCCTGATTATTCCTCGCTGGCCACGAATCACACAGACTGGAATATGAGGAGAGAATTTGTTTTCTCCTTCTTTTGGGCCCGCTTGGACTCTCCTCCTCCTCCGCCCCTCGGCGAGGCGAGGCGCTCGGACCGGACGGACGAACGGACAGGCGGGCTGAGGAAAACAAGGAAAACACCCCATAAAGAATCGAGCAAATCACGAACGGACGCTGCTGGAATACGATGACCGGGCTGCATAATTGATGACGAACGCTATGGAGGGCGGGGCAGTCCGGGGGGAGCCGGGCAGGGCCGGGCCGGGCAGCTGAGGGGAAAGGAGAGAGAGAGACGGAGAAAGAGCGCTGGCCCCGGGCCCGGCGTGGGGCCGGGGGGGGGGTGGCTGCACGAGAGGAGGAAAGAGAAGAAAGAATCCCAAGTCATAGACGAATTTGGCGCTCTGGACGGTTCGGGGTTCGGTCCGGTCCACTTCGGTCCCAGAGGTGGCCACGTTTGGGAAATCAATGCCGATCCTGCAGGCCACAGAGGGGAAAGGGGGAGCGGGGTGGGAGGTCAAACAGGAGGCAAAGTGGCGGTCTGGTCCGGTCCGGCAGCGCCGCGGGGCGGGCCGGGCAGCGCCCTGCGTTACTGTATGCCCCACCTTTAATCTAGAAGGGCAGCCGTAATTAAAGCGCGTCGTGGTGGCAGCTGGCGGCTAAGTTCGTTCGCCTTCCGAAAAGGTAAAACAAAGAAACTCTTGAAACTCGTGGTTTTTGTCGTCCTTGGTGCGCATGGGGAGGTGGCGGCGCGGCGACCATGTCCGAGACCGCCTCCGCCGCTCTGCGCGCGGCCGAAACCCGAAGTGTCCCCCAAGTGATGACCTCAGCACAGCACCCTCCCGGCCCGGCCCGGCTGTTCCCCTCTGCGCGGCCGGAGCGGCGCGACGCGCGTGGGGCGCGGGGCCGCGCGGGGCCGCGCGGGGCTATCGGGTGACCACTGCGTCTCGCGCGGGGCGGGGGCTTTTATTCAATGTCATGTCAACACAAGTTTCACTGTCAACACCGGGGACCTTCAACCCTGTTCTGTCTCCCTCAACGGTCTGCAAAAAGTGAAAAACGCCGCGCTTGGGGGTCGACCCGGCCCGGCCCGGCCCAGGCCCAGGCCTAGCGCGAGGGGAGGGAGGCGACGCGACGCGGTCGCGGTCCCCCGCAGTTCCTCCTCGTCCTCCTCCTGCTCCTCTCCCTGGCCTTGGCGCGCGACCCGCGGACCAGCAGGACTTCGCGCGCGGCCCCTGCCTGCCATGTACCGGCTGCTTCTTTGAATGCGTAACAGTGGTAGTGGTGCGGGTTTGCCTACCCAGCCCGTAAGACGCCATGGCCCCTGTAGGGCTGACGAGTATGCAATCCCGCAACTCTGTTTCGCCTTCAAAGAAACACCTGGGTACTATACAGAGCGCGCGTCTCTACAACCTTCCGCAGTTCGCGGAGCCGCACCTAAATTCTTCATAGATTTGCCCTGCAGTGCGGAGTGCGGGCGACGCGACGAGGTGGCCGGGACTGGCGTAGACGGGCGCGGCGTGCGGCTGCGGCTCCCTCGCTCGCACCGCCCGGCCCGGCCCTGTCGTACAGCGGTCTGATTCCGAAGATCGCTCTCGCGCCTCCGTCCTTGTCGCACTCATGGGGTACTTGCCATCCCGAACGTGGGGCACCGCCATGGGTGCGAGAGAGACGGAGGTAGGAGAGCGATCTTCGGAATCATCCGACAGCGCTGCACGACTCAGCATTTTTCCCGTCCATCAGCCGGTCACTCTCGCTCGCCCTCCCGCGGGGGCGGCTCGGCAGCGGAGCCGAGCGGAGCGTGCAGCCATCGCCCGCTACTACCCTGTTTCCTCCCCCTCTTCCGGAATCTCGGCGGCGGCGGCCGTTGTCAAAAGAAGTCCCCATATTGTCCGGTGGGCGCCTCGGCGAGGAGTGTGTTTGAGCGCGCGGGGTCCCCTGAGTCCCCTGGTCTTCTTGGGGCGCCGCCCCGCCCCGCCCCGCCCCGCGCTACCACTGCCAATAGCGACCCTCCCCGCCCCCCTTGTGGGGCTCTGCGCCGTCGTCCGGGGTCCGGCCCCGTCCCCCCCTCCCGGTTCTCTATTATTCAAGATCGCGTCGAGTCAATCAAACGGAAGTCTGCTAGCCACTCTGGAGAAGAGGTCGCTGCGCCGCCCCCCGGGCCCCCGAGGGCCGTGTGGTGACGGGCCGCCACCAGGGCCGCCCGGGCCGCCGCTACATGACCCCTCAAAAAAAAATCTCGTGGCCGCGCTGAGCACAAAGTATATTACATTTATATATGGGGAAACAACTCTGAAATTTTTGTACACCTTCCTAATTCCAAAAAGTTCAAAATTTTTAAAAAAATTAATTTAAAAATAAATAAAATAAATAAATAAATAAATAAACAACAGAAAATTTGAAAAAAAAATCAGGAAAATTTTGGGTTAAAATTCAAGTAAAATTCACTAAAATTAACAAAATGTGTAAACCAAATTCAGAGTTTTTCCCCCTCGATTTATACACTTACACGGGCAGGAAATAAGTACATGGCTTTACACTGCCTTCGCGCGATCAGGAATGACCTCGCAGTTCCTCGCCAAGGGTCTACCACTTCCAAAATCCTCGTACACCCCTCTATATGATTACAGATAATCATATAATCATAAACCATGTAAAATTTCCAAATATTGACAAATTTCGACAAATATGGAGAGATATTGTCAAATTTGACCAAAAGTTGCCTGATTACTGGCCAATTATCAGTAAAAATGTTAAAGATAAACTCAACTAATCATTGATATATCACCGTAGTCGAGACTGATTATAATCCTCGTACGCGATTTTTCAAAGTGGTAGACCAGGTAGACCCTTGTTCCTCGCGTTGCACTTCGGTGTGTTTCCTGGTGCGCCGGCCGCGGGGGGCACGTCCTCGTCGTCGGCGTCGTCCTCCTCCTCCTCCTCTTCCTCCTCTTCCTCCTCTTCCTCCTCCTCCCCCTCCCTCCCCCTCCCTCCCCCTCCCCCTCCTCCTCCCCCTCCTCCTCCTCCTCCTCCCCCTCCTCCCTCCTCTCCTCCTCCCCTCCCTCCCCCTCCCCCTCCTTCTTCCTCCTCCTCCTCCTCCTCACCTCCTCCTCCCCCTCCCTCCCCCTCCCCCTCCCTCCCCCTCCCCCTCCCTCCCCCTCCTCCTCCTCCTCCTCCTCCTCCGCCGCCTCCTCCTCCTCCTGCTGCTGCTGCTGCTGCTGCCCCGCGCGCCACCGCGGTGGTCTTCCCTGCTGCTCTCCTCCCGGCCGCACCGCGCGCCGCATTCCGTGCCGTATAACTTTATCTGACACACGCACTGTTTGATGAACGCTCCTCGGCATGAAAAAGGCTTTGGGGGGCCGTTCAATTTGTACCGCCGCGGAGCTCTCCTCCTGCGCTCGTCGATATAAATTGGACGCGTCCGCGCTGCTGCCGTGTGCATGCCCGCCCCGCCGGCCTATTCTCCCTGGCTGTGTACTCGCGTTATGACGGACGCTGCGCTCCGGCTTTGGGAAGTTGTCGTCGTAAAGCAGGGGACGTGTCCGCCGTGGAAACGGCGCGCCAAACGATTGACTTATGGCTTCTGATGACGAGCAGCCGCAGCACTGCTTCATGACCGGGGCCGGCAGGAGGCTCTCATGGCGTATACCCAATCGAGGACGTCATGGCTGCGCGCGCGGGTTACACGTACACATGCTGACGGAGGAGAAAAGCGAGAGTAATATTCATGACCTGCGAACCAGTTGTCTCGATGCTGAATTGCGAACAACTCTGTAATTTTTGAAGACCTCGTAATTCAAAAAATTCAGAAAAAAAAAGGTCAGGAGACGTTAGAGAAATTCTCAAATTCCGAAAAATTTAGGAAAAATTCACGAAAATTCACAAAATTTCTATCAGTGTGTATACCAAAATTCAGGGTTGCTTCCCCCTTCACAAAAATGGTGTTTCTTTCCTTACAACTGAACTGGATAATGCCTGCTGCCACGACCGATGGCCTTCGCGTCTACCAACGTGAGCTTTTGGTGCTCGTTACTAGCCCGGCCCCATCCTATCCAAATCTGAACAGTTCCCCGTTCTGTCCTGGTTTGCGACTAGCAGAACCACGCCCTATCCCAGCGCTGGCCTTATACTCACTCGATGCGCCCGACCTTGCACTGGGTCGTCGGCGTGTTCCCGCGCCGCCTCTCTCGCTGCCTTACTCTCCGCCTTCCTTTGCTGGAGTGGACGCGGTGCTCCTCTCAGGGTTCGGGGTTGTCGCAGGATCCTCCAATGGGGAATTCTCCTCGGAAAATCTGGCACAGACTCATTTCTCGGCAGGGGCGGTTAAGTCCGGACGACGGGAGGGCGAGAGGGGCGATGTGCCGTGAGTTGCCTTCATACAGGGGCTTTGCACCTTGCACCTCACATTGCCTACCTTTCAGGTGGCCTGCACGATGCACCGCTGGTCGGGGGAGGGGGGGGGGAAATCTCCCCCATACTGCCCCTCCTAAATCCACCACTGTTTCTCAATATGACACGGTATTACGCACAATATTAATTCTTTGTACGGTTTCTTTTTGTGTATTTCAGCATTACTTAACGGGTATTACCGCGTAATACGTAAGTGATCAGGTGCACAGTGCATTACGGAAGTCAATACCCCCTCAGGATCCTTTTTGGTGATGGACCGGGGTTGGTGGAATCAGCCGCGAGCGGACTTCTGATTTCTTCTTTCCCTCTGGTGTTGAGAATGCACACGTTGCAACAGTAGGCGCTGGTGAATTCTTTCCTCATGTCTCCCGCGCCACGGGTCCTGGGGGAGGTGGGGTCTTCTTTCTACCGGATAGAGCGCTTGATGATCGAGGCTAGTCCTGGAGGCGACCGGGATTGGGGAAGTGCCCTTCGTTGAAATCCGCGGTGGCTGTGGCTAGGACCTCGCCGTACCAGTCCCTTCCGTGCTCGTGGTTCCCTGGGCCGTGGCTGGCGGATAAGTTAATATTTCAAAATCGGCGGGCTTTTGATAAAAAAAAAAAATACTATTCCAAAGAGAGGGGGGAAAAAACTTGTAAATCGGTCTTGTTCGAGGACTGTAATTTCCACGTATATCGTTTTTATTCCCAAAGCAACAACGGGGCGAGCGCTGACCCCCTGCCCTCCCCCCTCACTATTGTCCTAATATTTTTTTTCTCTTTTTTCGCGGACGCGTGAAATAGAAGGATAACACTGCACATTTACAAGATAATTTCGAGGTCCGGTGGGGCGGGTAGTTTCATCCGGATAGGGGAGGGGAGGGCGACTGTCCCGTCGGCTCGCTCACGATTGTCGTCAAGAAGCCTCTCCTGGGACATGACATGCACTCGCGCGACTGCTGCATCGACACGCTCGTAGCATTTTTTTTTCTTTCTCCATCTCCCCCTCCTCTCTCTCTCTCCCCCGCTCTCCCTCCCTCTTTTTCTCTCTACACACTGGTGGACGAGCGTTGCCAGAAATTTTCCGCAGATTTCTCTCTAATTCAGTGATGCTCTGGACCCGTCGACCCCGGCTTATATAAAACACGTACAATTGAATAGAAGATTAAAAAACAAACGGGAAAAGAGAATAAAACAAGCGACTCTGAAACGAGTGTCAACAAATTTTTCGTAAAACTTGCCTGCCTGCTCTCTGTATCGGGCGTGCAGGGGAAATCGTACCGTCGGTATAATACACGCACTCAATTTTTCAAATAATGTTTCCTGCTTGTCAACAAGCAGACGGCAAGAGAGATGGATGGCGCAGATATAGCCAAAGTAAAATAGTGGGTGGCGAGGGGGAGGGGTGTGGCGAGCGCGTGGTGATCGTCATGTTGAAATAACTCCCCGGAATTGTTTAAAGAGCGGTGGCGGGGAGGGAAGGGGAGGCTTTTACTGGGGGTGCGTCGCGGGACGGGTCGGAGCGGGCCGCGTCCGAAACAGCGCAGCGCGCCCGAGGCCTCTGAGGCACTTTAAAAAGGGCGGCGTCGCTCCAGACGCGCCCCGTCTCGTGTCAAACTGACATTACTCGTTTATTAATCAAGTTTTCTCTTATTGAAGTCGGCCGGGCCAAGGAGGCCGAGAGGGGGAATTAATGGGTTGAGATGATGATTATGGGAGGGCAGCAGCGCCACCTTATGCGCGGCCTTGTGTTGTTTTTTCTGTTTCACGTTTTCTTTTTTTCTAGTGTGGGTGGCGCGGGTCTGTGAGTTTGTAGTCTTCTCTTAATGCCCCTTCGTGTCCGCTGGTCAATGTTGTCTCGGTGGTCATTCCGAGAAATGGCACTGGCTCGTAATACGCCATTCTCTGCCTGCTGCCTCCCCCATCCTGCGACGCGCTCCTTTTCTCTGCGTATGCCCCCCTCTCTCTCTCCCGCGCGTGTCCTTTCTCTTCCTCTCCCTTCCCTCTCGCGCCGCTCTCTCTCTCTCTCTCTCTCTCTCTCTCTCTCTCTCTCTCTCTCTCTCTCTCTCTCTCTCTCTCTCTCTCTCTCTCTCTCTCTCTCTCTCTCTCTCCCGTACAGAAATCGTAAGTCCTGTTTTACTCTCTTTGCTAATAGTCTCGTTTTAGTCCCGTTCACTAGTCCTGTTTTAGTCCCTTTAGCGGCCACAAACGCGACTTTAAGCTCCAAAACAAGACACAGTTGAAAAGCTGTTTTAGTCTCGTTTTATAAAATCAAAAAAAAGGGAACTCCTGTTTTAGTCCCGTTCAACGTCTGTTTTACTCCCGTTTCGAGCGGGGAAAGGGGGGGGGGGGGTTAAACGGGGCTGGCGGGGGGAGGGCGCGTTAGGGTGCGAAGGACCGGTAGAAGAAAGGGTTGATAGGGGTGTGTAGTGGGGCGGGGGTGTAGAGGTATTTTGATAATATGAGTGGTTGAACCCGGTGGCAAGATAAGCATTTGCACTAAAACCTGAACTGGAAACCCAAGTGTGTGAATGTCGCACACCTGTAGGTGTGCGAGGATTCATTCGTACACTTGGGCACTTAAACGTGTGAATTTTCCTGGGATATTCACACGTTTGAGTGGCCAAGTGTACAAATGAATCCTCGCACACCTGCAAGTGTGCGACATTCGTAAACATGGATTTCCAGAGTGCAGAAACATTTAGCGTGTAGATATACTTCGATGGCCTCTGTAGGATGCATAATTTGGCGAATGTTCCACTTATGTGTGATGCGTAACTATTCTATACGGATGAGCGCTGGGCTGCTGGACACGGTTCTGCGTGGCGCGCTGCGCGTCCCGGAGCACGCCAGCATGCTGACTGTCGTCGTCGCACGCGCTGCCCGTCCCGGAGCACGCCAAGCATAGCTTGACCTGGTCCGGCTCGTCCGCACGGCGCGCTGCCCGTCCCGGAGCACACCAAGGAGCGCTCAGCGCCAGCTCGAACCCGCTGCCGTGCACAAGAAGTCCCTCCGCGTTCTCCACGGCAGCGCGCTGCTCTAGTCCAACCCGCCCGTTGCCGTGCGCGAGAAGCCTGCACTTTCCGTGTGCTCCGTGGTGACTGCTGCTACCCGAGCTGTGCTAACTTGTCCTGCCATACACAACTAAACATATACATCTCTCCATACGGTCCGCACGAGTAATTACTGAAAAAAACAAAGACACGACAAAGCACAACCAGTGCATGTCTGCTCCAAAGACATCATGCGCTCAGCGTCAGCGACACATCCTCACACAACGGCAGCTGCTGTCGGACTGAGGAGGACTCCGGTCCGGACTCCGGACTCCTCAGTGAGGTGAGGAGGCGGTCGGCGGTCGGCGGGCGAGCAAGGAGCTCTTGACCAGTGACTAACCGACCAACAGCTAATAGCAGGTAGCCGATGACACCGCCGCTGGGTTAATCCCTGTGCCCTGTGCAGCGCACCCCTCCCCCTCCCCTCACGCCGGGGTACCTGAGCTCACCCAGAGGGGATTAACAGCGGGGAAGGATTTTCCGTCGATCTGGCGACCCTCCGCTGTGGCAGGCTGTCCCTAGAGCCCTATAGCTTCGCAGAGACTGGCGACCGAAGGGTCGCGCTGTGATTGGCTCTAGCGGTCACGTGGGACCAGAGGGTCGCCATTTTGGACCTATTCGGCGTAGGCAACCTCAAAAACGAAAGAAAGTAATTTTATTCTCGATGCACTTGTCTTAAGAAAAAAAACTACTTAATCGGCACACGTTTCAGCCTTTTTAAAGTGTTTGATTCAGTCCCTATCCTTTGAAAAAATGCTTCGTAGCAAATGTAGTTAGGCCATGTCCACATTTTTGGTTGGCAGTACTGAACGGCTAGTTTGACTGCGCCCTGCGGCCTGGAAACGCCCTGTTGCTAAGACGTCACGGGGAGTGAGGTGTGAGAGTTTATGTGCCTAGATAGGTTATCAGAGCACTAAGTTTATATTCTTGACAACATTTCGTGTTGCCCTGGAATTTTCAATTTCTTCAGTCGAAAATTGCAAGGGGAGTGGCGGGGAGCGGGGCGGAGGGGAAGCGCCGCCATTTTGGACCTGGCCCTGGCCGTACCGTTGCGAGCCGCGCTGGTCACTTGCCAGTCTCTGCGAAGCTATAGGGCTCTAGCTGTCCCCGGTCCCCAGCCGCATCGGATGCAGCATTCCGAGAATGCGCCGAGGGGCGCCGTCACAACGCCTCCACAAAGTCTCGCGGTGCCGCGACCGCCAAGCCCACCGCGGCCAAACTCGCACCGGCCACTGGCCCTGCTGCCTCGGACCCACGCCCGCCAATCACTTAGCGGACTGTAATAAAATAGATTAAACCTTAAATTTTTTTCTCTTGCGCCTAAAAACGTGCGCACCGTATGGCTTGATGCCTTATGAATAAAGTGGCTGTGTAACTACGAGACGTTCTATGTTCTAGCATTGGGAAGAAGTTTTGATGAAATTGAAAACATTAAAATAAAGAAGGTATTTGCATACTGCAGCTTCAAATGAATCATGAAATTTTTAAGTTCCATATCGAGACATAAACAAGACACTTTTCGATATCAGGACAGAAAAGAGACTTTTTTCCTTCACCTACAAAAAAAACAGAGGGTAAAAGGGACTATAACTAAAACAGGTCGGGAACAGGACTTTCAAAAAGATCCGTTCCGGTCCCGTTTTGAAACGAGAGACGAACGAGAACAGAACAGGACTTATTTTTCAGTACGGGCTCTCTCTCTCTCTCTCTCTCCCGCCCCCTCCGACAAAAGGGGAGTGATCCGATAGTGATTATGCCGACGTAAGCCTGATTAAAACGATGGAAAATGAAGACCTTTCGGAAAGGGGTCGCGCTGCGCCGCCCGCTGCCCTTGTTCGCAGCGGAGCGGAGGGGTTGCCAGGAGATTGACGCATTATGGACCATAAGCTGCCATTCTCCGCCACGCATTCGGATCTGGACACATTCGCTCTCCTCTCCTCCTCCCGCGAACCCCTCCGCCTTTGTGCATCTCTCTATGCTACGCTGTGCTCTCTACTGCAAAGTAAAGGCTCGCTGTAAAATGGTTTTCAACTTCGACTCGTGCATCTCTCGTCTGCCGCCGTTGCATGTACTTGACTGGATATCATGAATTTAGTCAATTACGCGGTTTTGGTGGAATCCACTCAGTCTTTTTTTTTGTTTTTATCTCTCTTCTTTTTTTCCGCATTTCAGTTTTTTTTACCCTCCCTTTACAGTGCGGGCATAGCTAGTGGTGATGATGTGGGCGTCGAAATGGCCCCTCGCTTCTGCATATTTGATAATCCATTCCACTGCTCCGCTTCCTCCGGGCCCCGCGCCACGCCGCTCCCGCCCCGCCCCGCCGCGCCCCGCCCCGCCCCGCCACGCCACGCCACGCCACGCGGGGAGAGCAGGAGGGGGTAATGCAATCCTCAAAACTGTCACCCTTCTGCGGTCTACGCTCCCGCGCGCTCCTCCGACCCGGGAGAGAACGAGGTGAGCAGGAGGGTGGAGAGCACGGCGAGCCCGCTGCGGTGAAAAGCCGCAGAAAATCCCTTGCTTAATAACTCACGTTTTGTAATTGTTGATACCGCGCGCGCATTTGCCGCTCACGCGACAACGCCTTTTCTTCGAGCCGGGCGGAAAAAAATATGCGAGGAGACTGTACGCGACGTGGCTTTGGATGAATAATCATAATATTATTCCGAGGACCGAAAAAGGGTGGTGTTTGTTTTTCGGATAACGCGAAATAGCCCCCTGATAAGCGGCACGGCGGCGTTCACCATTTACCACCCCTCCCCCCAAACCTACATCCTACGGTACACCGTCTCGGAAAAACTTTTTACCATCCTCTCAACTGGAATAAAGAAAACATCGGCGTCTCGCGGTTTTAAAATCCGTGCGTTCATTTTTCTCTGAGAGTGTATTTGTTCTCACTCCAGCATGCGTTAACCATATGACATACGCCGGCTGCGTCCCCCACCCCCTATCCCACCAAGAGCAGCGCAGCGCCAACGTCGTGATTCGCAAATTTGCGTGTTTCGGGCGTTTATCCCGGCCGGTGGCCAAAGTCATCCGGAGGCCGGCCGAGATGTGGCGTCGCTGATAAGAGCTTTCCCCGCCCCGCGCCCCGCCCGCCCGCCCGCCGCGCCGGGAGCAGCTCCCATTTCACAGCCTGCTTGATCCGGGTCGGGCCGGGCACCGCCCACCATAACGGAGGCGTATTGCCGTCATATCTGATGGTGAGCGTGTGCCGCCCCGCCCCGCCCCGCCCCGCCCCACCCCGCCCCGCCACGCCGCGTCGCGCCGCTATCAGATGTAATCGCCCCGAGAGGAAGGTGTCGATTTGTGTAATCCCCGACCCTCCCGTCGCTAAGCCTTTCGCGCGCATCACGAAAACTTTCTCATCGGAAACGATATCTGGCGCCACTGCGCCACTGCCGCAGGCGGGGTAGAAATAGAACCCCGAACCCCCTCTCCGGCTCCGTTACTGGCTTCGCTACCCTCCTCACGGATCTGTGCGTTGCGTTGCCTACCCCCAAGGCGGCGGCGCTCACACGACGAATGGACATACATTTTCAAATCTCAGAAAAACGCAATGCGTTGGGATGCTTTGCCACGTGGAATCACCTGTCAATCCGCATCACTGTACGACGAAATAATAACTCGGAGAAAACTCAAGTTATATTAGGCTGTGGAGACCTGTTTTGCGTCGGCGCGACCTGCCCGCCCCGTCGCAGTCCACCCCACCCCCTACCGCCCGCGACACCGTCAACAGAACGCCCCCGGCGCACGTGCGTGGGCGGGGCTGCGGGGTGGCGGGGCGGGGCGGGGCGGGGCGGGGCGGGGCGGGGCGGGCCTTTGCGAGTTATGAAGATAAGAGATTGGGGGCGGGGCCGCGGGGCCCGGGCCCAGCCGCCGCGTTATGGAGATGGAGTGGCGGGGTGGGGCGCTGCGGGCGCGGGGCCGCGAGGGGAGTTATGAAGATAAGAAACTTTGGTGCGCCAATCCGTGTGGCGGGCGTGAGGGGTGGGGCGGGATGCTGCTGGGCGTGGCCGTCTAACCCTCTTTTTTTTCTTTCTTTTCGCGGCAGGTGCCACACAAGGGGCAGCCAACTCATGTATTTCTGTGTACACTTGCCTTGTGTTTCTTGTACTTCTAATGTATTTTTCGGTATTTTTCTCTTATTTTTGTTATTATATGTATTTCTGTGTACTGTAGAGTATTTCCTTGTATTTTTAGTGTATTTCTAGAAATACACAGGTATTTCTGTGTACAAGTTTTTTTCGAGTTGGCCGGCCCTCGGTGCCACACGGTTTGCGATGCAGCGGCTGGGACGGCGCACGACGCACGAGGCCATGCGTAGGCTTATAAGTCTCAGCTTTTATGTATTCCGCGGTGTGACATATCATTTTATTTGTAAAAAATTTTAATACATGTTCTGCTCTGTCCGGCAGGTGTCGCTATGGATCGGTTGCTGCGGTCCGCGGCTGCCGTATGTCGCCCTTCCTCGGCGGCCTCGACCTGGCAGGGTGGCGGGGCGGCGGGCTGGGGGCTCGACGGGCTCGACGCGCTCGACGGGCTCGAGCGCCACCTCGTGGCCGCGCGCGCGGGCAAGCAGCGACCGCCGCTCCCCGCCGCCTACGGGGACCTCAGCCAGGACCCCGACGTGCTCCGGTATGATCAGAGCCGGAAGAGGAAAAACAAGAAGGCAAATCAGAATACGGTCAGTGCAAAAATTCAGAAAAATATGGCCAAAAATCTAGCTCAAAATAATTTCAATAAAAACCAATCGAAGCAAGGGAAGAAAATGCAAAATAGAATGAAAAATTGGGCTCAAAATAAAATAGTAAATGAGGTACAAAGTAAAATGAAGAATAAAGGTCAAAATAAGATGATAAATATTGTAGTAAAGCAAAACATTAATAAGGCAACTGGTCAGCATTCAAAGGAAGTAGTTAGCCAGAAGAAACTGAAGAGGAAAGAACAGCGGATCTTGTGCAAGGTTCCTGCCGCTTCACGCAATACAGTGGCTGAAAAAAGGGCCGACTTGCGGACTATTTTGAATAAGAAGCGAAAAGCGCAAGTTGTTGATTGCGCGCCTCAGCCTGCCAAAACCAGCCGCGTTGACAAGGGGTGAGTCACTTTTTTCGGCTCATCGACTTTTTTTACTGCATGGCGTGAAGCATTTTAGGTGAGGCTCATCCACTCATGTTCTACGTAACCCGCAGGCATGGGCTGGAGGTGGAGGCGCAGGAAACGGTGACCAGCAGCGGCTCTCCGCGCCCCCGCTCGAGATCCAGCTCAACCACGTCCATCGAAGAGATCGCCGTCGTGAAGAAGGAGCCAAACGTCTTGGCAGTGGTTGACCTCGCAGACTCCGACGACGAAGTCTCTGAGGACAGCGACGAGAGTAGCAGGTATTCTACGACGGGATAAGGGATGACTTGAACGAGGAGGTTATGAAATGAGAGAGGACTTCTTTTATCGCGAACCTCTATTGCTTTCCATGTCACGCTTTTCTTACCCCAGTTCGAGCTCGGACAGCTGTGAAGGTGACGATGCCACAGAAGACGAGGACGAGGAGTCGGAGGCAGCGTCGGCAGCGGGTGGCGGTACCGCAGCAGAAGGGCAGCCCACGTCGGCGTCGACGGCTGTCGATTACTGGCGGCCCTGGGGGGACACGGACACCCACTCTAACGGAAAGCAGAGCGATAAGGTTTGTGTTTTCTACAGTGGTTTTTGTTTAAATGCCGGGGTTTCAGACCAAGAGGGAACCACTCTGAATTTTTGTGAAGTTTCGTGAATTTTCGTCAATTAAAAATAAATTTAGAGTTTTCACTTGAATTTTACCAATTTTTTTTTCTGAATTTTTCTCAATTTTCCTGAATTAGGTGGTGTTCAAAAATTTCTGAGTTGTTTCCCCCTCGTTTCAGACTCGACGGCAGACGATGCGTGGACTACGCGTTGGGGTCATTGATGTAGTCGGTTAATTAACTTTGCGCGTTTGTTTTATATTTCTGAGGAAAGTCATAAGGCTGCGTAACCTCTTACACCTTCACACTATCGCCAAATGCCCCCCCCCTCTCTCTCTCTCTCTCTCCTCTCTCTCTCTCTCTCTCTCTCTCTCTCTCTCTCTCTCTCTCTCTCTCTCTCTCTCTCTCTCTCTCTCTCTCTCTCTGAGCCGGAGCCGCGTGTCTGATACTCTCGGTTGATGATTTTAAGTTTCGCTAGACCGTGACGTCTTTCACTAATCCACGCACTCATTTAGGTCGACCCTGTGATGCAGTGTCCAGCCTTCTCGCCTAATCCACGTCCAGCCCTCATGCCCACGCCATTTCCAGCACCAACTACGACCTATTCCATGGGCCAAGGTCCCTCGACGCCGTGGAAGCCAGAGTGTTTTCAAATGTCCCCGCTCACATCTCATTGTAGTCCGACGCCTATGTCTCAAGACCCTTCGGCGTCCCGAGGCTGTTCCCAGCCCGAAGGTGGGCTGACGGCCGCGATTCCTCAGCAACCTTCCCTGCCAAAGGCTGCGGACCTCTGGGCGCTCCATGCAGAAACGTGGGACAGTAAGTAACACTTTCAACAAATATCAAAGTTTTGCTCTTCAAGCTACTTTAATTTTGAAATTTCCTTTTACTCCTCATTCAAGAAAATAAAGACTGCAAAACGCAGGCTTTTAATGGACGAGCTGTTGTGCAGTACGGGAAGGGGTTCTCCAATCCCTTTAACGTCACAATTTCTCAAACGTCGTTGAATCCCGAAGGAGACCAACGCTACCGGCGAAGCGAGATGGAAGTCCCTCCATTTTTTCGAGAACCTTGGCTTTCTACCTACTCCCATCGTCCACTTACCTAGTAAGGCCTATCTCCGAAATGCAATGCAGATACGCCAATATAAAATTTGAACAGAGTCAATCGAATATAAACTTTTCATTTTTATTTTTTTTATAGCTGGTGAAAGGACAAAATGGAAAAGGCATTACTTGAACCCATTTGCCCACGCCTGGGATCCAGCAGTTGCCGATATGTTATCAAAAAAGTACACAAAGAAAGGTATGTTTGAAATGTTTCTGAGAGCAGCATTTACAGCTCAATACATCTTTATCTACTGCGAAAGTTAAGGCCTAGCACTTGGTTATCTTTTCCCAGGTAAACGTTGACATCTGCTCTTCGGTTACGGTATTTCATTCATTATTCAGATGTGTTTTGTGAGAAGTATTTTCATAAATGTATCTTTTGGTTGAGCAAATAATTTGCTAGGTCTTATCTGGTTGAACATGGAGGCGAGACAAATTGAACCAAGTACTTTCTCAGCCCATTTCAAATTTTAAGAACCCTTTGTTAGTATTCTTGCTGATTAAAAAGATTTATACGCTTTGAACAGCTCTCTCCATAAGTAGCACGCAATGATTTCATTTTATTGACAACATCTTATTTTATGAGTACCTAACGTGCTTACAAAACTGACGGGTTACTAATTCTTCTGCGTGAAAACGTTGGTACTTATTGCAGAAAAAATGAGCACAGGTCTGAGAGTGTATCCACAGCTGATCTGCCCGCACTCCTCTCCCTTCTTTTCCCTCATCCACGTTAAATGGCGCGTTTTGGCGCGGTTGACTCCGTCACGTTGCTCGTGCAGAAGCGCGTGAGATTGCCTGCTACTGCTCTGCATACGCGCGCGCCGAGAGTTATTGGATTTAGCGTGCGTAAGGCCCGGCTGTAAAACGGAGGACGATGCGTAACGGGAGGGGAACTCTGGCGCTCTTCCGGAAATCTTGCCATAAGAATGTTATTGCTCTGATTTGCGGGGTAAACTTTTTTCCCTTTTGTATC
Organism: Frankliniella fusca; assembly: GCA_029379305.1. Taxonomy (NCBI): domain Eukaryota; kingdom Metazoa; phylum Arthropoda; class Insecta; order Thysanoptera; family Thripidae; genus Frankliniella; species Frankliniella fusca. The sequence continues at coordinate 54,337 of JAHWGI010001077.1, forward strand.
CTCCCCCGACGTGCGCGCGCGCGCGCGCGCGTGTGTGTGTGTGTGTGTCGGCGGCGGCATATACAGCGCCCCTGCACGCCACACCATGCGCGGATGCTCGGCTACAGCCAGCCTGCGGCGCTTCCCTCTTTCTCAGACGAATATCCCTTAAATAATGCTGTTCGGAAAGTAATTTTCTTTCCGTCTGCGGTGCGAGGGGGGGGGGCGCTTGGATGGGGGAGGAGGGGTGGGGGAGGGCGTGCACAGAACACATACAGAAGAAAACGCGCCGCTGCCGCCGCCACCGCCCCCTAAAGCGATTAGAACGAACCGCGTCGCGAGGAGCGGAGAGGCGAGCTCTGGAAGGCCGTGCCGCGCAGCAACAGAAGTACCGCCTTGCCAAAGTTCTAATTTCGCCTTTGAAGTGGCGACGAGTCGGAGTCGAAGCGGATTGCGACCGCGGCGGATGCCCGGACGAGTGGGGGTGGGGGTGGGTGGGGCTGCTGCGCCGTGCCGCCATGGACCGGCTCCGCAAGTGCGCCGAGAGCGGGTGTGTAGGCCTGCTTAAAATTTGCGGAAAACAAGAGAGCTGATGAGAAATGGCAGCTTAATCCACGAACGTAGACGCACTGATCGAAAAGTTTTCTTCAAAGTAACTCGTCGATGGCCAAGGCTGGATAAGTTTACAATAACATCCACGCAAAAAAAGACTGAGTTTCGGATAAAATACTTTTACCTTGGCAAATCTTTCCATTTCTGGGGAGAGGTCGCCCCCACCCCCTGCTGCCTGGAGCGCGGTGCGGGGGCGGCCGGCCACGGCCCGCTATATGTTTTCCCGGCGGCCCGTAATTTTTGCCTTCCTCGTGCGAGAGAAAGGCGTAACCGGCGCGCCGGGTAACTGCGGATTTATTCAGAAGGGAGGTGTTGAGAGCAGCGGGAAACTTTTAGCCCCGGGAGCTGGGCGAGGCGTGCATCAGCTGAGCGGCGGCAGCGCGAGCCCGCGGCCCGCCGAGCCGAGCCGCTACAGCCGCACGGGGCGGGGCGGGGCGGGGCGGGGCGGGGCGGGGCGGGGCGGGGCGGGGCGGCGCCGCGGAAGGGCGAGCTTTCAGCTTTCAGCTCTATGCCGGGCAGGGCAGGGCAGGGCCAGGGCGGCCATAGGTAGCGCCACGCCCGGGCGCGCCAGCAGCGCCAGCGCCGTTCGGGCCGTTTCAGCCATTTCATTTCCCACCACAGCCGTGCTAACGTATACAGCCCCGCCCAACCCAGTCCCATAAATGTCGATCGCGCCGAAGCCCTCTCTATCATTTTCTGCAAACGAAAATGGCTTGGTTTGAGAAATACATTTTTTTAAAAAAAGTTTATGGTTAAATATATGAAAAACTCAAAATCGTTTATCCACTCATTCCGCCGCATTCCGCCAAACAAACTCACATTCGAGAGTCAAATTTTTTGCACGACAAAGCTTAATTTTTCCCCCTTGCCTGCCGGGATTGTTTTGTGCGAGTGTACCAGCAGGCAGGCACCAGGCTGCGCGCTGCGCGCCCCGCTGCTGGCCTGGCACCTCAAGATGGCGATGCGAGGCGAGAGGATATCGCAAGGAAAAGCAGCAGAACGGTAACAAGAACATAAAACGAAACGACCGCCGGAGGGGGTGGGGATCGATGAAGGCGCCGAGAGATTGGCCAGAGAGCAAGCGGGCCAGGGGCGGGGCGGGGAGAGTAGCGGCTCCGCGCCTCCGCGCGCCCTGCTCCGCGGTCGGTCCGGACGTAAGGCGTAAATTGTAATATGTGCGAGATGGTCGAGGGATAGTGCGGCAAGGGGGTTGGTGGGGGTGGGGGCGCTCGTTTACAAAGTGAACACGGTCCCGCCATCCCCTCCCCCTCTCGCGCATGCGGTCGGGCGCGCGGGGCGGGCTATGGCCGCTGCTACCGCGTCGTCTTACGTGCGATGTATACTACCGGCTGCTACACACCTTCACTCACCCCCGGCCCGGGGCCCGGAGGTGTTCCGGAGGTGTTCCGCGGGCGAGGCGGAGGTGTCGCGCCACCTCACCTCACCCGCCTGCAGTTTGAGCCACTAAAACTTGGGCATCGCCGGCGCCGCGCCGGGCCATCCACGGGAGCAGTTAGGAGGGCGCTCGCGGGGCGGGGCGCGGGGCGGAGGGCTAGCCGCGGTGGGGAGGTCGTTGCAGAGACGGCCTTATACCACGTGACCCATTTCGCCCGACCGGCGCCGACGCCCCTCTCATAGAGGGCGACCGCGGAGGCAGCGGAGGGGGCGCGAGTCCGCACGACGTGCAGTAAATACAACTTTCTCTCTTTGGTCCGCGAGGAAGACCACTACCAGTGATGTTAGATAAGTAGGCAAAAGATCGTGCGCATACACCCTGTGTGTGACAGACGGGTATCTCCGCCTGCCTACAAGGCAAACTCTCCACACATGAGAATACATTTTGCCTAGTAGGCAGGCGGAGATACCCGTCTGCCGCACACAGGTGTATGCGTACAATCTTTTGCCTTCTTATCTATCATCACTGACCACTACCATGTGATTCCGTCGCAAAGCGGTTAGTAGTGTCATCTGTCTTGCTCCTTGAGAAATCACCCCCATGAGTGCGACAAGAACAGAGAGACGAAACCACCTTGCGGAATCCGACGGCATATGAAAAACGAATGTGACGACGCGTCACATACCAGTGTGACGTTTGGGGAGATCGCAGGTGTGACCGTATTTTCGGTCACGTCTGTGTGATGCGACCTTCTGTGTGTGTAATGCCGCATACCCTGGCGTCGCATCTCATAGTGCGATGTAAATTGAGGTCTCAAAACTGGTCTTGACGTGACGCATGTCACTTAAGTTTTGCCTACGTCGCGTCGCACGACGTGTGTGTCCGCGGTCCGGTCCGGTCCGGAAGGAGGCGGGATCTCGTGGCTAAGAAAAATCAGAAAGAATCAGGAAAAATTTTAATCAAGGAAAATCACGAAAAATCAGAAAAATCGGTGCTCGTATGAATTTTTAGTGAAGGACCATGGAGAAGAAGAACCCCTCGTCCGCTGCCCCGGGGCGCGCCGCTCGGCTCCCGCGCGTCCACGCCTGGCTGCGCCGCTGCGCCCCGTGCGTGGCGCACTCGCCGATCATATCTCGAGGGGAGCAGCGCATCGCAGCGTCGTGTTTCACTAAACACCCCGCCCGTTATCACTATCTGATCCTGTTAGACCTCGCGGCCGCAGCACGGTCAAAACACGCAGCAGCAGGGAAGCTAAAAAGTTTTGAAAGAAATCTAACACTCGAATAAACGTTGTCGGTTTTCGGTTGAAATAACGTGCAGAGTGTGGAATAAGTCTGCGCGGGCTCGAAGGTCGCACCCTCGACGCACGGCATGGCACGACGGCATGGCACGACGGCAGGTCGACCGTCCCTCTCACTCGCACTCTCGCGCACACACGCTCGCCAGGCCTTAATTATGGACCGGGGTCCCGCAGGCCCGCAGGCCCGCAGCTGGGCGAACAGAACAGCCTCACCTTTGTCTAATCGATTTACTATTGCCAGCCCAGCTGCTACGCCCCCGAGCCCAAGCCCGAGCCCGCCTCATAGTTTTGCATGAGAACACCACGACCTCGCGTAATTGCAGCGCCGTGCACACGCCGAGCCGAGCAGAGCCGCCTGTTTTTACGGTTGACTGACGTGGCAGGTCCGTGTGAGTACAGGCGCGCCGAAGCAGCACTAGAGCGAGATAGCAACAAGTCCCATTTTCTTGTCATAGGGCGGACGGGACTCGGGCGGGAGGGCAGTAAAGAGTCTGTACATGTGCGGCTCCAAGATGGGCAGATATGCACGCGCGTTGCTGAGACTTCGGCCGGATGCGTCGCGCTTGTGATTGGCGGACGCTAACGCGAGTACGCCCGTCCGCTGGCCAATGGGAGAGGAGCGCCGCGTTCATACCGGGGGAGAAGGTTCTCTTCTCTGCTCACCGCAGCCGCAGCGTGTTCATAAGCCGGCCGACCAGAGGAGGATGATTGTGTGAGAAAACGCGGCAGGATATGGTTTCGTAAGCGAGCGGGGCCGCCGGCCCGTCAGTGCAGCAGCCCCGCTGATCGCCCCGGTTATAATAACAGAGAGCGGGGTGGGATGGGCATGGGCGATCACGGCAGCCGAGCCGAGCCGAGCCGAGCAGCGTGTCCGTCTCTGTCGCTCTCGTGGCGCTGGCCGCGCCCGCGCGCCGGGAACGAGCGAGACAGACGTAATAAGCATTCAATCGAAGTCCACCACGGTATCTCCACCCACGCCGACCCGGCCCCGGCGGACCCGGCCTTCAAGGCGTTTGACGTCTCCCCCGCGCCGACCCGGCCTGGCCGTCAATCAGGAAAAAAACGCCGAACTGGACTCGCGCGGTGTGGGGCGGGGCGGGGCGGGGCGCGGCGCGGGGCGGCGGCCGAGGTGGGCGCGCGCGCCTGTGAGAGCGAGCGAGAAGGGCCGCGTGGCGCTATTTTCGGAGGCGTGGATCGCGTGTCGGGGGATCTCCGCGAGGCCCCAGGGCGGTGTGGGTGGATACCACTAGGCGATTCAAACGCGACGCGGGGCGGGATAGGCAGGGGATAGGCCCGGCCCGGCCAGTCTGGGCCAGGGATACCGCGAGCATTTCGAAATAAAGTACACATGGCTGATTTAAACTCCGGCGGAGAGGTGGAGCCCTGCAATTACTAAATGTGGAAGCTCCACGCGACAGAAAATAAATCGAGGGCGTAACAACTCTGAAAGATTTGTACACCTTGTGATTCAGAAAAAAATTCAGAGAAAAAAAAATCAGAAAGATTCAGAAAAATTAAGAGATATTCAGGAAAATTTTTTAAAAAAATAGGCAAGGTTCAAGCAAAAATTCAGAAAAATTTAAAAAAAATCACAAAAAATCACAAAAATTTCTGAAAATTTACAAAATTTGAACAGCAAAATTCTGAGTTGTTTCCCCCTCGAAATTAAATCATCATTAATTAACACGCGAAGAAATTCCTCCAATTTGTATATTCCTGCAGAACCCAGGACGCAGAGCAACCAAGAAAAATAATAATTGCTTTAATAATGCGATGTATTCAGTCTTAATCTGAACATACTATACCAAGTTTCTGTGAAAATCAACAGTTGTAGCTCGGGCTCTTTTTCCAGCATATTGCACTTTATTAGATTGTATAACATTCAACTACACCTCAACCAAGCAATAATAAAAATAATTTTCTACCAAGTCAAGTGAATTCACTGTAAGCATTAAAAGAAGTTTCCCATAGCTGCGAGAAGATGCCCATGAAGCAGCACTTCTAAGATTTTATTTCATAATTAATGTAATACTTTTAGTAAATCGTTATAAAAAAGATAACTTAAATAAACAAAAACAGACTAATAAGAGCTAATATTGTACAGAATTTACAGAAGGGAAAACAAAAGGTTGGCATAAAATACGCCTCGTCAACCAGACAACCAAAAGAAGGGAAAATAAAAGCAATTACAAAACCTACCACTAAATTACTAATGAGAAATATGGATCCACTTAGGGCAGCTAAATTGATCAGAGCTGTTGTGCTCTGGAATGGTACACGTGTCCGTCGGGTCGTGCGTAAAAAATCCAACGCGCGCGCCATCTGGGATATTTCTATGACACTGCCGCCTGCACCACTCGCAAGGAAAATAGCAGGGGAACGCGTCATCCAGGGAGACATCGACATGCAGCTGTGGGTTGGCTTTGAGGAGCTCCATGACGCCCGGCCGGTGCAGCACAGAGTGCAGGCAGGTGCTGCCGCTCAACTTGGTCACCACGAGGGTGCGCAGGCCCGGGGCCGTGACGGGCGTGATGCCCTCCAGCAGCTCCTCCGGCATCCTGGACACCTCGAGGCGGCGCAGGTGCGACAGCAGGCGCACCGCCTGCAGCAGCGGCTGAAACAGGGGCACGGTCTTGAAGCCCATCCCCACGTTTGCCTGGAAGCCGTCACCTCCGTCGTTCTCGCTGTCGGTGTCGCTGTCGTAGCCCACAGTGTACTTGGATCTCTTTTTCTCCAGCAAGGCAAGCGACTCCAGGCGAGAGCGCCCGGCCACTTGGGCGATAATTTTCACGAGCTCTTTTGAGGACTTTCTGTTGTACTCGTCAAACTCAAGGGTGAGAGCGCGCAGCTGACGGGCTTCGGTGAGGAACGCCTCAACACTGGCAGTCAATGACGCGCTGATACGCTGTGGCGGCACGCAGAACTTCACGTCCGTCAGCTTGCTGCAACCCGCCAACTGTCCCATGTGGAGCATCAAGGAGCACGTCAGCTTGCGTAAGTGGGGGATGCGTGCAAGCAGGGACGAGGTCTCGGCCATGGCGTAGCTGCCGATGTTCACCTCCTCCAGGGTGGCCGCGTGCGCCCTCAGCACAGTATGCTCCAAGCCGATGTCTCTGAAGCCACTGCCACTGTGCTCGCGACAGACGAAGCGCCGCAGGGACGGGGCCACACTCCCAGCGAGGGGCTTGGGCAAGCCGAGGTTGATGTGCTCGCGTCCCCGTAAGGTGCGGACCTCCAGCTCGAGCAGGCCGGGCGTATTCGCCAGGGTCTGGAGGAGTAACCAGAGCGCAAACTGATGTCCTGGGAGGTGCGGAGAGAAAGGCCGGAACGGCGGATCCCACGGCTCGAGGGCCAGGCTCACGTGCCTGAGGCGGCCGAGCGCCGCCTGGTTGCGGATCACAGAGCAGGCGCGCTTGAAGCCGGCGGCCCTGCGGACGGTGATGCTGAGCGACTCGACGGCGCACGCGGTCTCCACCGTGTACTCACGGTGGCACAGCGGCGTCCAGCGGACGGTGAGGGTGCGCAGGCAGGGCGCCAGCTGCAGCACCGCGCACGCCCAGGACTCGCGGTCGTCGAGCACCTGGTGCTGCCAGAGCAGCGGGTCCAGCGCGAGCCGCCACAGCCTCCTGCAGACGCGGCGGCAGGACAGCAGGTCCGGCGCGCCCAGGTGCCGCAGCACCATCAGCAGCAGCTCGTCCGGCAGCAGCAGCAGCAGCAGCTCCGCGTCCGCGCTCATCTGCGGGCAGCAGAGAAAAGAGGCTTGTGATGTGATTTAGAATTTCACGTTCCTTCCCTTCCCACGATTTGATTGATGTTTTGCAAAACCACAACTCCTTAAAATTCATTTATTTTTGGGGTATTTTCTTTAGGAATTGCAAGAAGTTATTTTATTTCATCACTAGGCCAAAGGGATTTTGTGTCAGCTCAAATATTATATCATAGGTGTAACGGGAACTGATGTTGGCTACATTAGTGTTTAGAAAATTACATAAAAGTATTTCTGAAACAGTTAACGGCCAACATAAGAATATTAGGGGACAGTGTCCACATATCCTGGCTTCTAATAAATAAAAGAACCTCCATTTACAAACACAACCAGAAACTTAAGAACTTTTCATCACAAGAAAGAAGAAATATGTTCGTAGCATTGCTTGGCTAAGTGAATCTCATCAAATCTTGAGCAATTTATATCCAGCCACATATGGCTTTAAGATTATTATGTGTCACAGGTGCTAAAAATATTTTGACGCCTTTGATAAATATACAAAAGAATGATAAAGAATGAAGAGAATGATGGAGAATAATAGACAACATCAACTACGGCTAAACTTCAACCAGCTTTTTAGTTATCTTGCAATTATTACCTTTCCAGGTTACAGATAACGACAGCTTGTCCAAATCAAGCCTTCTAAGCAAATAGTTTGACAATGATCAAATGTGTTCAAAACCATTTCAATTCAATTTCCATGAGTATTGGTTTCAAAAAACAAAAGATTTTCGACATAAATACCTGCTTTTCCCAGATTGAGATTATGGTCTGTGTTGATTCCGGACAAGTGCCAGATACATGCATTGTAGCTAAACAATATTTTAGCCAACAAAACGTAACCAGGCACAGCTCTGTAAGGTTAGCAACAGTCATTTCGACTATACCAGGGCTTTAAAATTTCATGTTCATGAACTTATACACCTCAAAATCATGATTAAATAATATCATAACCCCACCGTACCCTACACAAGATGATTCATAACCTGAGGTCCGGAAGCAGAGACCAGGGCTGACTTACTCCCAAATATTTCATAGAGGATTTTGCCTTTAAGCTCTACACAACTATGTGCGATGATAAGGAACAAAATTATGTTAATAACCATTAATAACTTGTACTAAAAAATCAGTTCAGTTGATATCAACAAGTTGATGTGTTTTGCATATTTTTGAAGCTAGTTGATAACAAAATCTTCTGAACCTTATCTTTGCGTTGAACGCTGCAAGTTTTCCAGCTCAAACTCACTAAGAAAAGCTGATCGAGAAAATTTCCAACGACCAACACCCTAACCTGGAAGACAATCTTTGCGAAAGGGGTTGACTAACGATTGCCCAGAACGTATAGAATTACATCATTGCTCAAAGATCAAGAACAATTAACGATACCATGGAGAAGACTCAGCTTGACAACAAGATCTGAAAATCCTTTTCACTTTGCTTCAAGTCAGCTTCAAGTAAAACCTTGTAGCGATGGAGTACCGGGCGCGAAGAAGAGGAGGAATATCGTCTGCTCCCGTACCATCTGGACCGGGCCACGAGAGAAGCCCTCTCTGATTGGTCGAGGCTATGTGATGGTCCGGAAGCAGACGATATTCTTCCATATTCTTCCTGTTCTTCTAATTCGTACTATACCCACTATACCTCATTAAGGGGAGGGGGGGGCGATCGCCCCCCTCCCCCTGTGGCCTCTAGACAGCCGCACTGCCCAACGACCAGACTACTGGGTCTCGAGATCTCGGCATTATCAAGAAGAAGATCTCTGCCATATTGAGCAGTGCTGGATCCAGAGGGGCAGCCGCAGCCGGGAAGCCCAGCTCGGAATTTTATTTTCACCCTCTCGTATAAAAGTCGAAAGCAGGGCAGGTGGTGCAGCTGGAAGGGCGGGTAGTCGATGTGCAGCAGGGAGTTGTTGACGTTCAGCTGGTAGTTGTCGACGTGCAGCGGGCCCGTGGGCCGACGGTTGATTGTCGGTTGTCGGCGACGCGACGGGGTTGGCTGGGCCGTGGGGAGCTCGATGGTGGTCAGCTTCAAGCGAGTGTCGAGCGAGCGGCCCGCGGCCCGGGGCCGAAACCAGCATTAGCTGCGGCGGTAAGCTGACGCTGACGTCGTTCGGGGCCGGGGCCGAGGCCGGGGCCGCAGCAGGCTGATTCCGATGATCGCTCTGGTCCCTCCGTCCTTGTTGCACCTACAGCGGTGCCCTATGTTGGGGGTGTCAGGACACCATAAGTGCGACAAGGACGGAGGCGCGAGAGCGATCTTCGGAATCAACCTGCAGGGCCGGGGCCAGGGCAGGGGACGGGAACGGGGCCGGGGCGCCGGGGCGCCGGGGCCGTGACCGGGGCCGTGGCCGGTGTCGAGGCTGTCGAGGCTGGGCCCGTTCCGCTGCCTGTCCCGGGGCCGAGGCCGGGGCCGGGGCCGGGGCCGGGGCAGCCTATAGCCTCGCTGCGCAGGCCGACCGGGGCCAAACGCGCAAGCGGAGGTACCGCACCGCCGGTCGGGCCTCCTCCGCTGTGCTCCAGAGCCGCAGTCTCTTCCAAATAATTTCGGGCTTAATATCGGGAGGGTCGCGGTGCTCAGTGGACCGGCGAGACACCGGCTGGCGCGCGGTGGCCTTGGACGCGGCGGCGACGCCCCGGTGGCGCTCAGCGCAGAACCTCGCTTTAGTCCTCCATGCCGCGACCAGCAACCCCTCTCGATACCGTGTGCGGGAGACCCTGCCCCCCCCTCTCTCTCTCTCTCTCTCTCTCTCTCTCTCTCTCTCTCTCTCTCTCTCTCTCTCTCTCTCTCACACTCTCTCATCTCGCCATCTCCCTTGCTCCCCCAGGTGCCGGCCGGCGCCACACGCGCAGCGGTCCCTTAGTGTTTGAGGTGAAGCCACGCGTATCTATCCGAGAGAGCCAAATCCCTGACATTAAGCGGGAATTCGGCATCACGGCCGAAGGGGTTGGCTGGAACACGAACGGAAGCCGAACGGCACCAGAACGACACCCGTGCTTAAAGAGATGAGAGGACAGAAGACCTCTTGACTACATGAGTTAGCCAACGCAGGCGTGAGCGCCGGGCCCAGCCGGGCCGCAGCGCTGGGCTGGCACCCCTTCATGACAGAGCGGCTGCTGCCCGCTGCTGCCTCGCCTCGCCCCACCACCAGCAGGGTGATTCCGCACCCTGGTTTCATCGCTCTCTCCTTGTCGCACTAATGGGGCACGGCCATAAGGTGCAAGAGAGAGGGCACTACAAAACGGTGTTCGGAATCGCCTTGCAGCTACTCGCTCGTTTAAACCAGAGCAACCGCTGTCAGGGCCGCCCTGCTGCTCGGCCTGCAGTCGGTAATAGACCATATCGGTAAACCGAAAAGAACGAAGAACAGAAAGAAGAAGCAAAGACGGGTATGAGAAGTATAGAATGCGGCGTCAGTTCCACCGTCGTATTTAGACGATTAATGAGACTCACATAATGTTAAAAGATGACTCAACCGTCTAATGTGTTAGTTTATGTCAAAAGCGCTGCAAGATATTGTTTTTAGTCGAAAACTGCTGAATTGAAAGAGACGGCACATCATAAATTTGCCATAATCCGCTTTGCTTTTTCTTTCTGTTCTTCGTTCTTTTCGGTTTACCGATATGGTCTATTGCAGCACGACAGCGCGGAACATGCAGTTGTGATCCTCTTCCTGATCTCGCAGTGCCGCGCCGGCGTTCGGCCGGCGTCCGGGGGGCTTCTCTAACCGAACCTGGACAGTTTAGTCCCTCGCCCGGATCCCCGCCCCCGCCCCCGCCCCCACCAGCCACCCCGCACCCGCCGCAACTCCTTCTCCTCCGCCTTGGATGAAGCTGAGCTCCAAGTTATAATCCCTTACTAAGGCCCCGTCCCGCGCTGCTCAACTAAAGGGGCGGGGCGGGGGCGGGCGGCTGGCCGGGCGTGCCGGGCGACCAACCGGAGGCGTAAGCCCCCCTGCGCCCCGGCCCGGACCCGGACCTAGGGCTGCTGCTGCTGCTGCCGGGGCGCAGGGGGGCCCAAATCACCCCAGCTTACACTCAACCGACAAGCAGCCCTGTGGACCGGCGTGGCGGGGCGTGGCGGGGCGTGGCGGGGAGCCACCCGCCTAGAATGTATAAAGCCGCGTGTTTACTACACGGCTGGGGGTGAGCACAGTCGTATGAGAAATAATACAGCAGACAGAAAGACAGGCCGCTGCGCGCTGCGTTAGCTGGATGAGAACTACATACTGCACTGAACTACGGGGTCGCCTGCTTGCCTAGCCTTGCCTTCTTGTCGTGCAACAGCGCCAGTAATGACTGTGCGCTGTACCTCGGGTCTACAAAAATTGACTTCAAAACGGTAGCGCGGCGCTTTTATTAATTCCTTTTAATTTCTCTCTTTCTGCTTTCCGCTTTTTTCATTCATTAATTTCGCTGCGGGCGCTCCTGTGTCCAGTCATCGTCATATGTTTCATTTCCGCGTATCGCGCGGCGCCGCCGCCGCCGCCTTCTTTCCCCTCGCCGAGTTCCCGAAAGTGCGACGCTGAAGCTGGTTGCTGGGGGGCGTCAGTAAGCGTGTGCCTTTAAAGAAACGCGGGGGCGATTCAACTTTCCCCCCCTTGGCATTCGGTGCTAGAGGTTTCATCGATGATGTAACGGCGAAGAACGAAAAGAAACCTGTGCGAGGTTTACGTTCTGCGCCGCAGTGTAAACCGAGGGGGAGACAACAACTATGAAATTTTTGCACACCTCGTAATTCAGAAAAATAAAGAAAAATTTAGAAGGAAAAAAAAATAGAGAAAAATCACAAAAATTCAGGAAAATTAAAGAAAACAGGTAAAGTTCTAGTGATATTCATAAACATTCTCTGAAAATTCACAAAAGTTCACAAAAATTTACAAAAATTCACAAACTGTGAGCACCAAAATTCTGAATTGTTCCCCCCTCCGTGTAAACGCACGATTCGATTGTCAAAAACACTAAACGGATGTAATTTTCGCTCGGCCCCTCTGCCGGTCGGTCCCTGCGGGACGCGTATAATAAGCTGCGGGGGAGGGGCGAGCGGGCGGGGGAGGGGCGGGGGAGGGGCGGGGGAGGGGCGGGGGAGGGGCGTTATTAGCAATAGCCGCTGGGCCGGCCGGCCGGGGCCTAATTGGCATTTGTCAGTATGGTCACGGCCGGAGCCGAGCTGGAGCCGAGCAGCCGGAGCCAAAGCAGCGCTGCAGAGGCAGCACGGCTTTTTCATCTGTCGTTAATTACACCGCGGGACTACTAATTATCATGTTATGAAAGCCTTATTTCCCCCTCCAATTATTTTACACATGGGCGCCGGGTGGAAGAACAGCCAGAAAAAAAAAGAAAATATTGTCATTCCTTTCGTCCATCGCTTCTTCTTATTCCTCGTCTTGTCGGGACGTCCGTCGGGTGCGGATGAGCCCGTCATCTGAGTCAGTCTACCCTTCTGTCCGTCTGTCTGTTTGTCTGTCTGTCTGTCTGTCTGTCTGCCCGTCAGTCCAGCGGCAGCAGGAGGAGGGACACGTCATCTCAGGCGCCAGCTGGCGGGGCCCCCACGGGGATGAGCCGCGGCCCGGCCCGGCCCGGCCCGGCCCCGTCCCGCCCCGCGCACATACATGAGGGTTATGGCGGCTCTAGTCACCAGGTCACCGGTCGGCCGAGGGAAAGTAAAGGGAGAGACCAAGGAAGGGAAGGTGTCCCGTCCCGCCTGCGAGGCCCGCTTAAAAACACAACAAAATCCAACAACGAAATCGGCCTCCCTGGCACAAGGCGCGCTCTACAAAATGAAATGCGTGACGTTGCCACACACAAATATGCGAGATACTTTGCCATTCACAAGACTGTGCGTGACATGTTTGTCGTGCATACTTTTGTATATGTTGCTCGTACCACACTGTTAAAAAAGTTCCTAAAAATAAGGAAAGATTTTCTCTTATTTTTAAGAACATATTCACAAGTTATGAAATTTTATAAAAGTTTATCGAAATTAAGAACATTTTTGAAATATCAAATTAGGATTTAAAATATAACAAGTAAGTTCTTAAAATTAAGTAAATTTTATGTAAATGTCATAACAGCATTATTAGACTTACGATTGTCTTGAACATTTAAGAAACAGTTCGGAAAATTCAAAGTACTTCTTAAAAATTCAATCAAGTTTTGAAATTGGGGCATGGAATTTTCGTGTTTAATTTTTACTGGAGGAATTAATATTGAATTTTACCCGACGGTATATAGCGATATGTCTTGTTGAGTGCCTAAAGTTCAATGATAAACGTGCTCCTTGCGCACTAAACAGTTAGTCATCCTGGGAATGTCCCTTTGGGTAGTGGCGCATGAGGTCGGAGCCGACCGCACTCCGCTCAGGTAGGTCCCGATGGCCCCGTGGTCTAAGGCGTTGGAATTCCAACCCAAAGGTCCGAGGTTCGAGCCCACCCAATCGGTAAAGTACAAACAAGAACTTAATTGGAACAGAACTGTAACTTGCGCACTGGAAGGAAAGGTTCAGTCCATGGGAAATCTAAATATTGCAGATTTTTGCGTTTTCTTGCAAGAAAAATAACTTTTTGACTTTTCATAACATGTTCTTAATTTTCAGAAAGTATTTGTTCTTAAATTTAATGTAAAATTTTCTTTGTAAATTGCTTCCAAACTCATGTTCTTAAAATTAAGATGGATTTTTTTAACAGTGCATCTATAACAGAATGCGTGACAAATTGGTCACGCATGCATAGTTTTGTGAATTGTAGATTTGTCACGCATTCTTTTATGAAATTTCATAAAGTCGCGCATACTTTGCTAATTTCATATCAAATCACACTTCCTTTGAAACTTTAAATGGAATAAACACAGTTAAGAGAACCAGGAGCTCATATGGGATGAAAACCATCCCCTTTCCATTCGTGAGAGTGCTTCCAAAAGGTATCTTGCTTTTAAATTTACGAAAAAAAAAATCCATTTACGTTTTAGCCGTATCTGAATAATTAACAAGGAAAAAGACCCATGCGTTTATTTATACGGTTACAACAAAACAAATAATCTTCTTGTGTTTATATTTTCACTTTTTGTGTTGGCAATAGATAGCAGAACGCAGGGAAAGCCAAATTCACTGATTGATAATTACCCTTAAGTAATGCAAAATACCACAAACATGGATAAAAATCGTGATAGATTTTTAACATCCTACTTAAACTTTGAAAACAGAAGTCCCTACCCTCTCGCCAGTGATGCGCAAGCAAAAAGCTTCAAAATACCCCTGATTTCAGTTCGAACTAAAACAAGAAAAACAAAACAGCTGAGCAGCAGCCATCGGCGAAAGTTGTCAAGACGCGACGACGCGACCGGCTGGCCGCCGCGCCACGATGTAGTGTAGTTTTTGATCTGGTGAAAACGACCTTCTATATTATTGTGATTTAGAAGTGGACAATGTGTATCGATTGTGTTGGACATGCGAGTGTGCATAGCATTTATAGTTTAAACTCAGTTCTTCATCTGTGGAAACTGTCGGACTGTCAACATCGGTCCACCGATGTGAAAAGTGAAGTGTGTCTGGGATCGGTCAAACCCAAACCCAGGAGGTGGAGGTTAAATCGTAAATCGTTATGTGTTTATGTCAAGACTGCGCCGTTTTGGATACTTCGTCATCGATGCATCTCGAGGTTGGCGACAAGGAGCATTCGCTGTCAGGTGAGGTTAGTTTCCTAGTTGGTGTCCGTCAGTAGTCAATTAACTGGGGAAGTATGAACGATCAATATTTATTTGAGATATGCATTATCTCACAATCATGGTTCAAAGCTCTGTAGCCCCATGTCGACCATTCTTCGGCCATAGCCCGTTGGTATGGTCGTAAATAGAGGTGCTTGCCTTTTGGAAGCACTCTCACGAAGGGAAAGGGGATGGTTTTCATCCCATAAGAGCTCCTGGTTCTCTTAACTGCGTTTATTCCATTTAAAGTTCAAAGGAAGTGTGATTTGATATAAAATTAGCAAAGTATGCGTGACTTGATGGGAATTTCATTAAAGAATGCGTGACAAATCTACCATTTACAAAACTATGCGTAACCAATGAGGTATTTTACGAATTAGAAGAACAGGTGGAATATCGTCTGCTCCCGGACCATCACAAGGCTTCGACCAATCAGAGAAGGGCTCTCTGGACCGAGCCACGAGAGAAGCCCTCTCTGATTGGTCGAGGCTATGTTATGGTCCGGGAGCAGACGATATTGCTCCTGTTCTTTTAATTCGTAAAAAACCTCATTTTTCATGCATTCTTTTATAGATGGTACAAGCAACATACACAAAAGTATGCGTGACAAACATGTCACGCACAGTTCTGTGAATGGCAAAGTGTCTCGCATATTTTTGTGTGGCAATGTCACGCATTTCATTTTGTAGAGCGATGAGGGAATAAAAGTCTAAAATTTTTGTTCACCTCGTAAATCAGAATTTTTTTGCAAAATTTAAGAAAAAATAAGGGAAAATCCAAATAATATAAGAAAGTTCGGAAAATTTCGGAAAAATCAGGAAAAAATCAGGGAAATTCTCTACACACGCCCAGCTTTTGTAATTTTTTGTACGTAGCTATGTAAATCTATGTGCATGCGACGCTTACGTAAAATTTCTTTCATAATAATGCAAAATTTCATACGTAATTGCGTAAAAACTGAGCATTTTCATGCGTAACTATGTAAGAATTTTTTTACGAAAGTTACGCATGCACATAGATTTACATCGCTATATGCGCAAAAACAAGTACCTACCCGGGCGTGTGTGTTTAATTCGCAAAATTCTAGAAAAAACTCATGCAAAAATTCACAAAAATTCACTTATCACCAAAAGTTAGAGTTGTTTCTCCTTCGGGGCGCGTGCTGCGGGGAGGAGGCCGCGCGGCGGGCCCCGCTCCGCTCCGCAGGCAGCCGGGTCCCCTCTGCTCCCCTGCCCCGGCCCCCTCGCTCACGGACACGACACGATACGACAGACTATTCGCAGTTTATCGCTCACTGACAATATCGCCGCACCGGATATTAGCAGCCGGCCCTGGCGCCCCTGGCGGCACCAGTAATCCCCCCCCCCCCCCCCCACGACGACGACGACTAGCAGGACGGGCGCGCAGGAGAACGCTCCCGGCGCCCGCGCCGCCCCGCGCCGCCCCGCCAACGCTGCCAGTTCATAAACAAAACGAGTCCTTAGCATGCCGCGGGCGTTGTCGCCTGCAATTAGGGGGGCGCACTGCTATTGCGATTGTTATTGCAGTGTTTGGGCGGCGCCACGCCGGCTAGCACAGTACAGCGGCGTAGTTTGCATTCAAAGATCGGTGCTCCGGGCGCCTCTCGCTCAGCTACTTCGGCTGCGACGCGCCGCGGCGCCGCGGCGTCGCGCCGTGCCTTGCTCTGCCCCCCCTCCCCCTTCTTCCTCCCACCACCACCCCCTTCTCCTTTCTACCTTTTTCCTGCTATATGGCAGTAATAAAAACGGAATCAACATTCAGCTTACCGATGCCATTATTGGCCAAGTCCTCGGTGCCAAAATCTGTCCATGTAAAGGTTCTTGGAAAGAGCCTCGCTTTGGCACTGCTTTTTGCTGCGCTGGGTGTTTTCTACGATTGCTACGCACGCTTGGGGGACGGAGGAAGACAGCCGTTTTTACGGACGGGTAGAAAGCATGTGGTCCGTTTCGTCGCGTCCTGTGTGCGCTCATTTTATTCATTCATTCATTTGGAGCTCATTCATTCGTGCGTCTTGCTGGTGCGGACCGGGCCAGCCCCCTGCGCCCTGCGCGACCCTTCGAGAGCAGCGGAGAGCGATCGGGAACGTGCTGCCAGTGGGCGGGCATGAGCGCTCTGCAAGTGTGAAAAATATTCAAATAAGGAAACAGATAAGAATGTTGGGAGGGGCGAAGAGGGGACTCCCCTCTCGCACTCCGTCTCTCTCTCTCTCTTTCCCCTCGAAAAACTCTCTCTCTCTCTGTCTTACTCCGCCGAGCGCCGCTACAGGAGCCGTCTGCTTGCTATTCAATGATCCCAGCAAATCGTTATGGTGCCATACCGTATATGCTGGGGCCGGGCGCTGCGCTGCGGACGTGCGTGGGAGAGCAAGAGAGAGAGGGAGGGGGAGAAGGGGGGGGAGAGGGAGAGAGAGAGACACAGAGAGAGAGAGAGGGAGAGGGGGGAGACTCCAGCGCCCGCAGCCGTGGTGTGGCGGTGGCGCCTTGGCTGGCTTGGTGCGGAGCAGGGAGGGGGGATGGGAGGTGCGGGGAGGTGCGGGGCGGGGCGGGGAGGGGCGGGGCGGGGTTGGGGCGGGGTGCTCGGGGGTTGGTAGAGACTGTGCGACCCAAGGACCAGCGGTAGGCCCGGGACCCACTGCTAAAACATTCATGGATTCTATCCATTCCTTTGAGTCGCGGGTTAGGCCGGGCCCGGGCCGATGCCACCCTTAGCAGCGCGGCGGGCGGCGGGCCGATGTCACATGCCGGGGGGCTTCAAGTTATGGGCCGACCGTCGACGTCCGGCAGCTCGGGGGCCGAGACGTACGCATGACCGCAATGAGAGCAATGAGTGCGTGAACATAGCACACTTTTACTGTGCAGTTGTGGGGCTCGGCCACGTCAGGCAGTAGCAGCATGGGGACAGGGGAGGTTACAGCGGAGGGGCGGCGGGTGCAGAGGCGGCGAGAGAGATGGGCGCTGGACGAGTAGAGCGCGTGCGAGGACCACGGTCCATTGAGAGAATCGGATATAAAGCGTGTGAAGGAGTGAGCAGAGGAGAGCGGAGAGGCAAAGGGAGGAGGAAAGAGACGGAGAGCGCGAGAGCGAGGAAGGGTAAGACTCTCACGCCCCCTCGCCTTCCCCCGACCGCCGGGCCTCACGGATTTGAATGGATGGAGCGAGAAACATTGCAGCGAAAAATAAACAAAAGTTGGTTTTGGTCCCACAGCGACTTGGGCGAAGGGCTGCGAGGCGAAGGGCCGGCAAGGGGCGTCCCCGGACAGGCCGACCCGGGAGGCCCGGGAGGCCAGGGGCGGGCCTGGGCCTGGGGGAGACCACGGCTGCCCTCTGATGGAAAAAAAATCTTCCCACGCGAAAGCAAGTTTAGATTTATTTTCGCTCACTGCAGCGCGGCACACACAACACAACGCTTACGGGAATTGCGTCGTTGATCTTGGCCGGGCAAAGGGCTCTTAATTCTTCGTCGCTGTCCCCTGCAGCCCCGTCGCCGCCGCCGCCGCCTCCCCGCCCCGCCCCGCCCTGTCCGGGTCCGCTTGGGGCGGCGGGGGCGGCTGAGGTGCGAGTCGGGTTGTAAGGGCCGCAAGTTTGGGGCTTGCTCCGCCCCGCCGCGCCGCGCCCCGCCCCGCCCCGCCCCGCCCCGCCCCGCCCCGCCCCGCCCCGCCCCGCCCCGCCGCGCCCCGCCGCGCACTGCCCCGCCACCAGGCTGAAAATTATTAAGCGAAACCCTTGGTCGCTGCTGTTGCTGCTGCGGCTAGGCTGGGCGGGCTGGCGCGAGGCTTGTTAGCACGATTGCTCGGTGGGACCGGGGGCCGGGGCCGGGCCTGGGGAGAGAGCGACGGGGCGTCCAGAGAGAGAGGGTACAAGATGGACTAGGAGACACCAACTTGTCACGGGGTGGCGGGCCTGGCGGGCCTGGCGGGCGCGCGACCGGCAGCGTGGCAGAGCCGGCAGAGCACCCCGCCCGCCGAAGCAACAGCGCAGTGCCAGTGCCTCCTTAGTCTCTCTCCGCTCCGCTCCGCTCCGCTCCTCCCCGCCGGATGGCCAGACTTCTCATTACAGTCCCCTGGACCATGCAAGAGTAATGCAG
The DNA here is from genome assembly GCA_029379305.1 of Frankliniella fusca. Classification (NCBI taxonomy): domain Eukaryota; kingdom Metazoa; phylum Arthropoda; class Insecta; order Thysanoptera; family Thripidae; genus Frankliniella; species Frankliniella fusca. Next base: position 73,191 of record JAHWGI010001077.1, read on the forward strand.
CACCATATTCCCAATTTACCGCCCGGCAGACGCTCCGCTCCGCTCCTCTCACGGCTCTCCCGGCCTACAATCTCGCACTCCGCAACAAATCTGAGGCCATTCCTGAGGACGGCGGTGGTGGCGGCTGGGGCGCGGCGTGGCGCGGCGTGGCGTGGCGTGGCGTGGCGTGGCGTGGCGTGGCGCGGCGCGGCGGCCCCCCGGACACCCTCTGACCTGCTCTCAAAAGATCCTGAAACACCTGTACTTTCACCGTTATACTTCACTTTTTTCTTAAAGAATATGATGTGTTTCCGTGTGTTGGATCTTAAACTCTCCATCGCTCGGAATCATACTTCTGTTTTGCCTTCTTTGCCTACGCGGCCTCCCTCTTTCCGTAGGGAACTGTTTTCTGCCTCTCTCATTTTCACCCCTTACCCTGTTTGGGAAATGAAACATTTGCGGGCCGCTGTCCGACTTGAACGAGTCCTTTTCTTTTTCATGACTGTCAGTCCCTCCTTGTCTGTCCACTGTCCAGCCGGTCAGCCCACGGGCCGGGGCCGGGCCGGAGCCAGGGGCGGGGCCGGCGGGGGAGGACACTGTGTCGGGGGTGCGGCGGGGCGGGGCGGGGCGGGGCGGGGAGGCGCCACGCACCCCCAAGGTGGCCAGCACCGCCCAGCACCATTCATTAACCGTTAATAGGACTAATTACGGGATTATCTGCTTCGTCTGTCTCTGTCTCGATTCTTACTGCTCTCTTTACTTCGCGGCCAGCAAGGGGGCCCACGCAGCAGTCAGGCACGGCGTCAGCCTTGCCTCTCGGTCACTCGAGGGGGAAGCAACTCGGAATTTTGATGTGTAAATGTCGTTAACTTATCTGATTCTTTTTCCTGAATTTCACTGGTTTGTTGTTCTGCAATTTAAGCTTTGGACAGTTTTGTAGTAAATCTCCCAAGTTTTTTTTTTCTTCTTTTACCTTTTTTAAATTATTATTATCATCATTGCGAGTTGTCGTGCTATAATTGCTATACTCCTAGATTGTCGCCCCCCTCACACACACCGTGGACACGCCAGAAGGGAACTGTTGAGCACATAAAATAGCAAGCCTCTTGATGCATTTTTTTTTGTTATAGAAGGGGCATAAACTCTAGTAACCTTTCCATCGGGGTAAACTAGGGAAAATCGAGGGGTAAACAACTCTGAATTCGGTGTACAAATTGCGTGAATTTGAATTGAATTTGTCTAAATTGAATTGAATTCGTTTTGAATTAGCTTTGAATTTTTTGAATTTATTGCAAAGTTTTTTTTGAAATTATTGTGATCTTTTTGTGAATTTACTTGAATTCGTTTTAAATTCGGGGATGCCCCAGAAAATACACGCACATCTGATCCAAATTATTCTCTCAATTACATGATTAAATAGGATTTTTAGTAAATTATTGTGAATGATTTCTATTTATTCCAAATTATTGGAAATTCACTTGCAGCTGCGCAAAATAATCACAATTATTTCAATTATTTTTTTAAACTTTTCAGAAACAAATTTTGCTCTGCAATTGAAAGGGTGGCGTGAAAACATGGAAAATTTTTGCGGCAGTAAACCTCCCGAAGGAGGTTGCGGTTCCCGCCAGGCACAGGGCTTTTACCCCCTGTGGCAGCCAACTGCTTCGGTGTTCCATGGGAACCGGCGCTTTGCTGACTGCGATCCTATCGCGCAATTCGACAGATTTGATCCCCGTACCACCATTGGCCTACCCCTAGAGGTACGAGCGGTGTCAAGGGCGTTAGACTTCCTGATCCCAGTTTCAGAGGCCTTACCTCAGAGGGGTACGCGGGATTCGAACCCACAACCCCGAGTGCCGACACGTAGCCAGAACAGGAAGCGACCCAACGCCCAGAGCCACCGAGCCAACGGCGGTGAGACGTGTTTAACTTCTATTTGACCTGCCATCCAGCTGCGGCCAAAGGGAATGTCAAAGCGCGAAAAACACTTTCCCAAGTGGGAGTCGAACTTGGGACCACTCAGTTCGGTGTTGCGCGCTCTACCAACTGAGCCACGACGCCACGATGACTGTACAGTGCGACGGGTTCGAGTTGTATTTGCCCTGTCCTCCTGGCTGGAGGCTGCAGGATACGGCAAATACGACCCGAACCCGTCGCACTGTACAGTCATTGTGGCGTCGTGGCTCAGTTGGTAGAGCGCGCAACACCGAACCGAGAGGTCCGAAGTTCGACTCCCACTCGGGAAAGTGTTTTTCGCGCTTTGACATTCCCTTTGGCCGCAGCTGGATGGCAGGTCAAATAGAAGTTAAACACGTCTCACCGCCGTTGGCTCGGTGGCTCTGGGCGTTGGGTCGCTTCCCGTTCTGGCTATGTGTCGGCACTCGGGGTTGTGGGTTCGAATCCCGCGTACCCCTCTGAGGTAAGGCCTCTGAAACTGGGATCAGGAAGTCTAACGCCCTTGACACCGCTCGTACCTCTAGGGGTAGGCCAATGGTGGTACGGGGATCAAATCTGTCGAATTGCGCGATAGGATCGCAGTCAGCAAAGCGCCGGTTCCCATGGAACACCGAAGCAGTTGGCTGCCACAGGGGGTAAAAGCCCTGTGCCTGGCGGGAACCGCAACCTCCTTCGGGAGGTTTACTGCCGCAAAAATTTTCCATGTTTTCACGCCACCCTTTCAATTGCAGAGCAAAATTTGTTTCTGAAAAGTTTAAAAAAATAATTGAAATAATTGTGATTATTTTGCGCAGCTGCAAGTGAATTTCCAATAATTTGGAATAAATAGAAATCATTCACAATAATTTACTAAAAACCCTATTTAATCATGTAATTGAGAGAATAATTTGGATCAGATGTGCGTGTATTTTCTGAGGTCATTCCTTAAATTCGCTTGAATTTGTTTTGAATTCGTTTTGAATTCGCGTGAATTCGTTTTGAATTCGCGTGAATTCGTTTTGAATTCGCGTGAATTAGTTTGAATTAGTGTGAATTTTGAATTAGTGGTGTACATCAAAATTCGGAGTTATTTACCCCTCGGGGAAAATAAATTGATGAGTGCGGTGGTGCGCGTGCTACTCTCGGCAGCCCGCTAGACCGCAGCGAGAGCGAGCGAGGGCACGGCACTCCACCCGCTCGAGGCTTGTGCGATGTGCTGTCGGTTGCCTACATACAGGGGTTTTGCACCTCATATTGCCTACGTTTCAGCTTGCCTTAAGGACGCGACGGTGCAAATGCCCCCACCGCCAGCTCCCAGGCTATTAAAACATCCTACGACCTGAATCTCTATTCGGCCGCGGCAGCCAGAGCCTCCCGGCCCGGCTCGGTCAGCCGAATTCGTCGGTTGAGCGTCGTTCTTTATTCGTCGGTCGGCATAATAAGTCGCGCCCTGGCGCGGCCGTGTCAATAGCGACGCCTCCACTGCAAATAGTCAGCGATAGTCCGCGAACAGCTCGCGCGGCGACCCCGGCGCGGTGGCGGCCGCTGGCCCATGACCCCGAGCAGACGAGGCGGTCGCCGCGCCGGTGAGTGAGGGCCCTACTGCCTGGGAGAGAGAGAGAGAGAGAGACAGATAGAGGAAGGATTGGGGGGGGGGGGGACAGGGCAGACGGCTGCCAGCCAGGCTCCGCTCGAAAGCGTCCGTTTTCCTGGCTCTATGGAAATGCAATAGCAAGGAAGAATGACTGCTGGGATCTGTTCGCCGGGGCCTGCCCGCCCCCCGCGGCGCCGCGAGCTTCCGCCCAGACAGACAGATGACGACGTTGCTCTTTTGTTTGGCGTCGCACCGCGCCGCGCCGCGCGGGGTACTTGTCGGCCGCATTACACCCGCAGGCGCAGGCCGCAGCGAGGCTAGGCGCCCCGCGGCCTCGTTCCTCTTCTCTCAGAGGTATCAGCGGGGGCGCGCGGGCCCACAGTAACGGAAGCACCCAGGGTTTGTCAAACCAGTGCAGGCAAACCTCGTTCGCAAGCCACATGACCGTGCGCTATACACGAAAGTGTACGATTGGTACGATAGTGTACCGGGGGTAGCAGCCAACCTAGAGACCGTGTACCCTCTCTGGGGGTACAACAGACCGAGGGGATGGTGTATCCCCCTACCTCGACGACAGAGGGTACAAGTACAATGGACCTATAGGAACGGCGCCACCCCCACCCCTATCCAGGACGAAGGCACCGTACTCCAGGCGAGGAGCGGCAGCGGACCCACTGTCTATACAGTGGGTGCTGCTTCCTATGGTATATTCGCGACGAGCAGTGGTCGCTTTGCAAATAATGAGAAAAACAAAGCAGAAACAGCTTGCCTCTTTGACGGAGCTCGACATCTGGAGGTCCTTGTAAAGCGTTGCGCGGGGCCGGGCCGGCCAGGACGGAGCGGTGCTTATCGGCGACCAGACAAAAGGGGTTCAAAAGTCGGCGAGGCAGACGAGGCGGACGGATGGCGGCCAGACTATTTAATGGAGGAGAAAAACTGAAGGGCCGTCACTCCGGCGCACCGTAGCGGAACTGCCGGAGGATAGGCAGAGGGGCGGCCGCCTGCCGACTCCCGCCCGGAGGAGGACCGCGCCAAACTCCGCGCAGTCCATGTCGACGGAAATGATCCTCGCGAGCAGGATAATTTTTGATGTACCATTCGAGGTGCGCGTCTCACTTAGGCCCTTAGGATGGGGGAGGAGGTGTGAGCTCGGTGTGAGAGAGGGGCCCACATTTGGGCATACCGTCACGTGCAGCGGGCGCTATCATAAATCCCGGCGTGACACTGCGTGGCGGGGCGTGGCGGGGCGTGGCGGGGTCGGGAGGAGTTGGTAGGCCGGCCATCATGTCAATTTGGCTCCGGGCGTCGCGACGCGAGCTGTAGGCCCAATGGGGCGCGACCCACCGGCGCCCCGGGGTCGGAGTCCCCCCTGCAGGTAGGTACAAGAGGAATAAATAAATGGAAAAAGTGGGAAAAGTCTGAGAAAGTGCGGGTTTTGGAGTCTTTCCCTGTGAATCGTGTACTTTTTGAAATTTTGGGTGTGTGGCTTTTGGAAACAAAATCAAATCTGTTTGAGGCGATGCATATGGTTGTTCGGCGCCCACGTTACGTCTGTCTGCAGCATGCGGCGGCGGAGGTGGTAGTGGAACTATCTCTCGCCCCGCCCCGCCCCGCCCCGCCCTGCCCCAGCGCGCGCGCACGACAGATTTAGACGACCCCAAATACCATAAATACGGCAGCCTGATGGCCTTAACATAAACCCCCGCGCTGAAGCCGTCCTATTGTTTACAGCCAGCATCCCCATATTCCCCGCGAGCTGCTGCCGCTGAATGCTGTTGATTTTGCCTTTTGCTTGATACACCACGCCCGCGCGCCGCGCCCGGCCCGACCCCCTTTGATTTACATCGAGTTTACGTTCCACCTCAGGAATGACTTTCCTGCGCCCGGCGGGGCCTGGCCGCGCGCTTGTTGTGTGTCTGGTGGTGTCTGCGCCGCGGCGCACCGCGGAACAGGTGCTGTCTGTCTGGACCAAATCAAATTTTTGACGCTTACGGTGGATTACGGCGCGTCCGCGCAGCACATCAACTGTGTAGGTAAACAGCCACGTTAATTTTATTATCATTGTTATTATTTTTATTTTTATTTTTGAAAAAGGAGAAACATAATTGTTCAGAAAATTTTCTGCGCGGCCTGAGACGTTCGGCCCACGACTGTGCGACGACAGGGTTCCCATTGGGGTTCCCACAAGTCTTGAAAACCTGGAAAGTCATGTGGGGAAAAGTGGTCACGGAGAGTCGGGTAAAGTCATGGAAATTGCAGGGATAGTCATGGAAAAATTCTAATAACGGGGACTCTGTGCAGGAGATATTTGAGACGCTCCGCTAAGAATTTTTAACGGTAAATATGTCGGTTAGTTTGAAAACAGATTTCACGGAATGCTGGTAGACAACAGAGATTTTTAATAAGGGTAAAATAATTGTGAGGGTGTAGTAAAACTGAAAGAAAAACTTGTATTTTCTATAAATGAAGATCATACTTAATAGAGTTAAAGTTATCGTCGACGTGTGCTGTAGAATGACGTAGGATAAGTTCGAATTGAAGAAGAAAAGTTCAAGATTGAATACTTCGACGGTTTTGTGAGTAGGAGCGGAAGACATAGCGAGGAACGAACCTATCACCCTGTTTCTAGAAGGAAGGCGCGAAGAGGGCAGGGGCGTCTGTCGTCACGACTGTCGCGGAGGACGTGACGATGTGACGGTGACGCGCTGCAGTCTGTGCGCGGGGCGGGGCGGGGCGGGGCGGGGCGGGGGCTGGCCAGCTGGTCAGGCCTCTCCTTTATCTGCAGCTTCATCGCTTGCTGGCAGCGCGGCAGCCTCGACACGGCCACGGCCACCCACACCAGGCGTCTATCGCCGTCTATCCGGCCCCTGGGGCGATGAGCGGGCCGGGGCGGGGCGGGGCGGGGCGGGGCGGGGCGGGGCGGGGCGGGGCGGGGCGGGGCGGGGCGCGCCAGGATAGAGGCACGCAAGTCATCGCGCTGCTGCTAGACTCGCGCGCATTAGTATGTGGGGCCGGCCGGCCGATGCTTGACTTTAGATGGCTCGTATAAACCATAAGCCACGCTCACACACGCACACACGCACACACACACACACACACACACACACACACGCACGCACGCACGCACGCACACGCGCTCGCACATACACAAGCACGGCCGCGCGCGCGGGGCCGGGCGGGGGTCACGATATGGGTGTCCATCGACTCGCACCTGTCACGCACGCCGTCACGCGCGTGATGGAGTGACGCTTGTCACGCGCAAACGTTTTAGTATTCGGTCGCGATGCGACGCCCTGCTGGCCGTTGTGATGGATGGTCTCACACCACAGCGCTCTTCAGGGGCAGTGTGAGGTCCTCCCCGGGCCGGGCCGGCCAGAGTGGACAGGACAGAGTGGACAGGAGCAGGAGCCGCGGATAGTTCGCCGAGCGACCGCAGCGCTGGGCCGCGCGGCCCGGCGCCACCTGTCGAGAGCAAGCGGTGCGGTGCGGGAGCAGGGCAAGGCGATTCCGCGCGCCGACCTCGTCTTCCTGTCCTTGTTGCACTCACGGGGCTGGCCCATAAGGAGTGAGAGAGAAGACACTACTGAACGATACCCTGAATCCGCCTGCAGCCGAGCGCGGGCGTGCGCGTTCTGCAAAGTCACCGATAGGTATAGCCTCCCGCCAGCCATGACGTTTGCCTTTCCGCGATGAGCGCACTTTTACGGATATCGCGGCAAATCGCCCGTATCGCCTGTATAGCAGATAAATCTATAGTGCACAGGCGAGCGCGATGTCCGCCGCGGCTGGGGCCGGGGCCGGGGCCGGGGCCGGGGCCGGGGCCGGGTCGCGAGTGGTGGTCGAAGCAGCGCGGGCTGGGGCCGTGGCCGGGGCCGTGGCGCGGGGCCATGGCCGGGGCCGGGGCCGTGGCCGTGCCGGGGACGGAGCGGAGGAGAGTAAGTTCCACTGTAGCCGTTTGTCGCCGCGGCCCCGGAGCCAACGAGCCGCAAAGTGAATGTGAATCAGGCTGCGGCTGGGTGGAGCGGGTGGCGTGGGCCTGGCTGGCTGCCTGCCTGCCTGCGCCTGACTTCGCACCATTATTCAGCACGAGTCGCGCTGCTTCTCTCGCCTCGCTCTCGTATACGCCATTTCCAAATGTTTGTCTCCATCCAACTCCTGCGGGATATTATGAGTCGGTCGCACAAGGTGCGCGAAGTTAACGCGGTGGTTCTCAAAGTCTGTACCTTCCTGAAGGGCACCTCAGCAGGCAGACATTCTGTTCGCTATTCCGCGGCCTCCGCGGGTAGTCGTCGTGCGGCGCGCAGGGCGGGGCCGGGCGGGGCCGGGCGGGGGTAGGGTAGGGCGCCGCCCTGAAACACCACCCAGGCACGGACAGGACGACTAAAACGACGGATGTGGTCCAGTCATCGGAGTCGCCCTCCCCCCTCCCCCTCCCCCCCCAGCCCCTTGCCCGCCTCCCCCCCCCCGTGCGATCGCGGCGTCCCCAGACGCTATGCTCTGGAATGGAACGGAGGAGGTCCTCCCTCCGCTCCCCCGCTCCCCGCCCCTCCCCTCTCTGACCATTCTCTTCATAGCTAACTGCTTTGGCCAGAGTTTCTTTGGGGCTGTCTTGCCGCACTCGGGCCACGTCCCAGCAGCTTCCCTCTCACCAGAGTCCCCACCCCCGTGTCTCCTCTCTCTCTTTCTCCCTCCCTCCTCCTTGTTTCACCGCCACTGGGGTGGGTCGCTCTGTCTCTGTCACTCGCACGTCTCGGGGTGTCCACTACAGTACAGCGCCGCTGTCCGGGACTGTCCGCTGTCCAGTGGGCGCTCAATACCTGTCCCCGCGTGTACGCGCGCGCGCTTCGCAGGGGAGAGAGAGAAAGAGCGAGAGGTGGAGGGTGAAATAGAAAGATAGAAAGAGAAAGAGGGCTCGAGAGAGGCAACTTCTATATGGACATCGGACACGGCGCGGTAGCCCAACGCCCGGCTCCGCGACCCACTGGGATGGAGGACCTAACAAAAACTTGACTCGCGTTAACTCTGGCCGGAGACCACCACCACCGATCCAGGTCCAGGGTGGGGTCGGGTTTTCGACTTTCGTCCGAGCGAGCACAAAAGTGTTTCGTTTGCCTCATCCACTTCGCCTTCAGCAGGAGAGGCAGCGGCGCAGACTCCAAAACGTACGCGGCAGTATCCTGTGAGCAGAATGTGTGAGAGAGAATAGCCGAGAGGCGAGGCGAGGCGAGCTGGGCAGCGCCGGCCCGGCCCGGAGGCGGAGGCCCTTACCCCTCCCTCCCCTCTGTCCGAACGCGTTTGCGGCGGGGCTATGGCAGTGCTGGGGTTGTAGTTGGTCCGAAGCATCATCTCCACGACCGCCGCGCCGCCGCGCCGCCGCGCGCCCCCACCCCGCCCCGCCCCGCCCGCCGCGACGCCCCACGCCCCGCTTCCGCGCCCCACCCCCCGCCACGCCCAGCAAGGCACCCAGCTGTCCGCGAGAGTTCGATCAGGCTCCACGCCGCCCTGGCCGGCCCCGCCCCGCCCCGCCCCGCCCCGCCCCGCCGCTGCCCACATGCCCCTCCCCCTCCCTCTCCCTCCCCTCCCCCACTGACACTCCCCTAACATCTTCCCACATCCTTCTCTCTTCTCCCTGGCCGCCTCCTCGCCGGCCCCGCGCTCGTCGGCCACCCCCTACTCCCTCCCCCCCGCCTCTCTCACTCTCTGTCTTTCTCTTCCTCCCTCTCTCTCTCCCCCGCGCTCCGCCGACCACCCTCCGCTCAGCCGTGGCGTCATCTCTCTCCAATCCTGAGCAACCCCCCTCCGGGTCCGGCGGGTCCGTCCCGTCCCGCCCCGGCCGGCCGGCCGGGTGCCGTATCCGCGCCCCGCCGGGGCCAGCGGCCAGCCCTGCGCCCCCCACCCGGCCGGTCCGGTCACCATGGTGACCACGCGGATAGTGGCCTTATCATAACTGGGCGGCCATCTTGCCATTGTCACCCTGGCGGCCGGGCCGGCCGGGCCGGGGCCCCGCGGTCCCGCGCGCTCGAGGCCAGGGGTGGTGGCCTCGGCGGGGGTGTGGTGTGTCCATGGCGCGGGGGTGAGGGAGGATCCCCTACCTCCGGATGCGTGGCGGGACGGACACTTTCCGGTCGTTCTCTCTCTCTCTCTCTCTCTCTCTCTCTCTCTCTCTCTCTCTCTCTCTCTCTCTCTCTCTCTCTCTCTCTCTCTCTCTCTCTCTCTCTCTCTCTCTCTCTCTCTCTCTCTCTCTCTCTCTCTCTCTCTTTCTCGTTTTCTTTCTCGCGCTCGCTGGATCGCCCCCCTCACTCGCCCGATCCACTCTGCGGTCGTTTTGAAAGTGACCCCCCCGGTCTGTCCGGCCGGCGGGCGCGTCGTGCTGCCGTGGGCCGTGTAGCCTCGGCCCGGCCGGTGGGGCGTTGGGCGCCCGGCGGGGTAGGCAGCCCATCCTACACATCGGGCAGCGCGCGGCCTAGGCGCCCGGCGCGGGCGTCCCCATGAGCCCAGCGGGGCAGCGCGTGGAGTAGACCAGCGAAGGCTGACCAGAGTCGACGTCTTGCCTTGTGCACAAAAGTGGTTTTTTTAGAAGTGTGTAGGCGCGCGCATTCGCGCGCGCGCGTGTGTGTGTGTGTATGTGTGTTATGTGTGCGTGTTAAGGGTGCGGCTGCACGGGGCAGCAACACGGCTAGTCACTTCACGCGAAAGCGACACTGCTATATAGGGCGAGTGGAGCGAGAGAAAGAATAAGCAGCGAAAAGAGGGAGAGAGAGAAAAAGAGCGACAGAGAGAGAGAGGGAGGGTCAGAGCGAGGGGGTGAGGAGGGAGGAATGGAGACGGGCAGAGTGTGGCCAGCGGGGGGTGGGAAGGGCGTGGGGCGGGAGAAAGAAAGAAGGGTAGAAAGAGAAAGGCTTGGCCATAGCTATGGCACGGGGTGGGTCGGGGGTTTGGGGGGCAGCCAGTCGACTGGAGTGGCCTGGAGTGGGGCCTGGAGAGAAATGGCCAGACTGGACACACAGCCATAGAAATCCTTGTAGCGTTGCATCGTTTGTTATGAGTCCGGGACAGAAGCTCGGTGTGTGTGTGTGTGTGTGTGTGTGTGTGTGTGTGTGTGTGTGTGTAAGTGTGTGTGTGCGTGTGTGCGCGTGTGTGTGTGTGCTAGCGGTGTGAGTGTGTAGTCCAGTGGAGAAAGGGCACAGGCAGAGGCGGGCAGGCGGCTAGGGCTAGGGGGAGTAGAGTAGGGGCCATAATGGTGTCTGAAGATGGGTGTTGCAAACATGTTCCGGCGCATAGCAGAGACGCCACTGTGGCTGGCTACAGTCTCAGCTGGGGGCAGGTCCCTCCAAAAATTACCTGCGGTAATGTTTTTCGTTTATAAGTTTTCTCCAATGTTAAATTTTTTTCTTCTGGTGCTTCGGGCGAGTGTTTTTGTTCCCAGCAGCTCCGCTTGCGCAAGACGCCACTCCCTCCTCCTTCCTGCCCGACTGTCAGCATGCCTGTCAATCCGTCCGATCGTCTGCTGAAGCGCCCGGCTATCCGTCCGTCCCTCCGTCTGTCTGCAGAAGCACATATCACGTCTCATGGCGAAATAAGCGCCCCTGGCAGAAAGTTAGTCGCTACCCGGGGTGAGCAGCGGGGTGGGAGGGTCGGGTATCGCCCGCATGCACCCCCTCCCCTGAATCTGAGAAGTGAAATCTAGTTAGCACTTGGGGGCGGCGCGGGCGGGACCAAGTTGGTCGACTCGTCCGCCAGATAAACGCCCATAAGACGGAAAAGCAAAAGAGACACGAAGCCGCCAACGCGCGCGGGCGCGGCCCGCCACCTCTACAAAACAGTCCCCCATTCGAGTTCAAAGGTCATATATGTATGCAGGCTATTTTCTTTGTGGTTTAAAATAATCGCATTTACCTGTCAGCAGCAAACTCCCTCTGAGAGTTATGAGAGGTAAATTTCTCTGCTATTGCGGCAAGTTGTGGAAGAATCTCCACGACCCGCGTCTATTTATCACTTTACACGCATGATGTGCATTTACGTGTAACGTATTTACTTCTAATAAAATAAAACAATTTCACCCCCCGGCTGTGGCTCTAACATGGAGGTTGTAAAGCTGAAGAAATGCAGGGTGAAATTATTGTCGCAAGAGATTCTCATAACGCAGGTGTGTCATCGGGTGACAAAACATACTATTTAACGGCGTGGGTATCCCTGATTCTAATCTCGATGGTAAGCGTGAGAGAGGGTGAGGGAGAGAGTGCGCCTCGCGCACCGCAGAGGAGAGCACGAGAGGGAGAGGGAGAGGGCGACACGGGGTGGCGCCCGCCGCGCCGCCCGCTCCTCCTAACACCAATCGATTGTCATCCACTGGTCGTCCGAGCGCCGAGCGTCCGAACCGAACCGCCAGTCATAGCCGCCCATAGCAGCGCCCCTGCCTTGCCCCTCCACGCCGCTCCACGCCGCGCCACGCCACGCCACCCCGGGCTGCGGCTGCGCCCTCTCCCTCAGCAGCCCGCGGCCCGCCCGGCCCCGCCCGGCCCCGCCCGCCCGCCCGCTCGAGCCGCACAACTCCGCAAATTTACTAAATTTCTCAGTCGGATAACTACGAAATGTGCAAACTTAACCATATTGTCTGCGGGTGTTCCTCCAGTGTTGCGATATAAATAGGCAAAAATTCCCACGATGCGCAGGTGACGATAGGGTAGTCGTCTACCTCAGCCTGCCTACTAGGCAATATCTCGTCAGCTGAGCCGAGAAATTGTCTAGTAGGCAGGCTGAGGTAGACAACCCTTTCGACACCTGCGCATCGTGGCAATTTTTGCCTACTTACATCGCAACACATGTGTTCCTCACGCGGGTGGGAAATAAGTCTGTATTATTGTACACCTCGCAATTTAGGAAAATTCAGAAAAGTTCAGGAAAAATAAGAGAAATTCAAGAAAACTGTCATACCGTTAGGTGAAATTAAAGCAAAACTTCAACAAAAAAATCAATAAAAGTCACATAAATTCCCGAAAATTTACATAAATTCTCCAAATCCATACATTTAAATTCAGACTTGTTTCCCCCCTCGTCCCCACGTCTATCTCGCGGGTGCCAGTTGAGTCCAGCAGTCTGTCCTTTGCCGGAACAGGTGTCGTTAGAGGCGCGGAGCACTTTTGCGCCAGTGGACTGTGGTGGTTTCTTGCTTGAGGGTGGTTCCGGCTCCGGCAGGGCGGCCGCAGCGCCCTCCCCTGGCCGCGGCGCAGACCGTGGCGCCACCTCTGGGCGTCGCGCGGAAGCGTCCACCCCCTGGCCTGCCTGACCAGCAGCGCAGCGACGGCCGTCGCGACGCCGCCGCGCCGCGGCCCGCGCTGCCCAGCGGCCAGCAGGGCGGCGATCCGATCCGCACTCCTCGCTCTGTTTGTTTCTCTCTCCCTTGCGCTTCCTTCCTTCAGCGTCGCTTTCTCATCCTTCTTCAGACGGAGGAGGAGAGGAAACAAGGAGAGAAAGCTGGTGGAAAGGAGCGCGAGCAAGAGGGCGCCGCCGCCGAGAACGAAGGGAAGTGAACGGTATCTTATCCGACACGACCAGAATTCTGATTCGAAACAACGACAGACATGATGGCGAAGAGGGGAGAGGGATTTTGCCGACGTCCCCCAGCACGGCCGACTGAGCCGGTGCGGGCCGTGAGGGGCAGGGCGGCCGGCGGCGCGGCGGCCGTGTGCTCCGCGCTCGGCCTGTGCCTGTCCCTGTCAGGTGGCCCGGCCAGCGCGCCGGGGCGGTAGGCAACCCATCCTGCTCCATGCGCGCCGGGGTGCCTATCGTATCGCGCGGGGCGCAAAGGTGGGTGCAGAACTGGAATGGAAAAACCGAGGGGATATCACTTTGAAAATTCATTGGACTGCTCGAATAAAAAATCATTTTATAAATCAAAACTAAATTGAAACAATCAAAATAAAATCAAGAGAGAAGTTACAGAAAAATCCGAAACATGGAGAACAAATGAATAAAAAACTTGAAACACATGTAAAAATAAAAAAAATAAAAACGGAAATAATGAGAAAAAAATAATCAATTTTTCAATAAGTGACTGAAATTTTCATTATTCTCTTTCAAAGTCAAAAGAAACATCAAAACAATAAATCAAAAGTCAAAAATTCATTGAAGACGTTTTGTATTAATGACCTAGATTTTCCCTCGTGCTGAACGAAGTTCGAGAAACTAATGTGACGTCGTGACGTGCGTCGCGTCAACTGGTGTGACCAGATCCGATCACATTACGTAATGCGACCTCTAAATTTACGTCACACCACGAAAAATGCGACGTCAGCTCCAGGGTATACATCATTATACATAGAAAGTCGCTTCTCAAATGTGACCAAAACTACGGTCTCTCGCAGGCGTCACACTTGCATGTGTGACGTATGTCACATTAGCTTTTCCTGTGCGTCCCCCGCCAACATCTTAAAACAGCGGACTAATAAATAGCAGGGTAGCTAGAAAATAGCACCTACACAGCAAAAATGAATAAATAGTGCACCTGCTATTTTTATTTCTCAGACGCGCATTATTTTTTGGCATGTGAAGTCACTCTCATGTATTTCATTCCACCTTGTATTTTCTTTTCGTGCCGCGAGTCTGTTTTAACTTGACGCCACCGTTTTTATGATCCGCCGGGCCGCTAGGCTGGGCCCTGGGCCGGTCCCGCGAGCCGTATGGCGCTTCAGGATGAGGCGGGGCGGGGCGGGCGTGGCAAATAAGCCAACAGCGAAATCCCTTTCCGTCTCAAATGGTCGGGCGGACACGACATTTTCCCGGCGTAACGCAGCGCGCGGCTATGGAGAGAGCGGGAGCGCACAGCCGCGCCTGCCCCGCCCTATGGCCCTATGGGCCGACCGGACCGGACCGGACCGAGCCATACCGCAGTCTTTCTCTTCCAATTCGATCCCGTCGCTCTCCCACACAGCACCCCGCCACCCTCCGCTCGCTCCTTTATCCCCTCCCCCCTCCCGCCACCCTCTTCTCTCTCTCTCTTTCTCCCTCCAGCGCCCTCCTCGCACGCTGGCCGGCTATATCCCACTCTCTTCTCTCTTTGTCTCTCAGGAGATTAATCAATGCCGGTAATTCGCTGCCTTAATAACTCTCCCCGTCTCTCTCTCTCTCTTTCTCTCTCCATCTCTCTCACTCGCACCGCGTCACCAGCGCCGTCCATCCGTCCCTCTCTCTCTCTCTCTCTCCCCTTTCCCATTATCTCCCCACTGTGCGCCCCCCGTCTTTTACATCGGTCTCCTCAATCCGACCGCCATGCCACTGAGGGTGATTTGACATTTCGGCCGGCCCGGGCCCGGGGCGAGGCGAGACGAGGCTCAGTGGGGCCGGGACAAGGTTCCCTCATGGACCGAAAAACGACAAAAATGTCCCCTTTTTATACTTATTTGACCTCATCCCTTTTTTACGCGCGCGCTCGCCGGACGAACCTTAACCCCAACGATTTGTTCGCTCGGTCTCTGTCTGCTTCCCGCCGAGATAGCTCTCTCTTTGCCCCTTTTCTCTCTGTTCCGCTTCCCTCCGTGTTCAAATAAGTGAGAAAAAAGGAAACCAGGACGCTGCGGAGGAGAAATATGCCAGTGGTCATCGTGCGGCTCCTCCCCTTACCTCCCTCCTGCCTCCCGCGGACCGAGGCGTGGCGTGGCGTGGCGCGCAGACGTATGGCCCTCTGAAGTGCCATTTGTGGATGCATGACAGCGCGGAGGAGTCGGTAATGGGCCCGACGGTTGCCGTGGCAACCGGGCAGCAGTAACTCTCATGAGGAAGTCTGCGCGCGCAACTCAACCGCGCCCCCCGCCCCCCTTCACCCCTCACTCCTTTGGAGGTCCGACCCCCGCCGGCCCTCAGCGCTCATCACCGGAACGGCCTGGTCTTAGCCCGCGGCCCAACCCGAGGAGGACATCATCGACCGACAAGTCAGAGGATGACACGCGGGGGTTCAGGTGTCGCAGCAGATCTGTACCGCTATACTCCCCGGTACAACATCCCCAGGGCAGTTGCACTCCCTTTTAAGGGGATACAAATTCCCCGTGGCAATAATTGTACCTCCCAACTCGACCCCCAGGGTACAAATAACCCTAGAGGTTTCCACCGGTGATACAATTTTCCAAGTAGATTTGGGCCCCGCACGGAAAAAAATACATAAGTTGCCGTAGCTAATATGTTAGCTGATTTCGTGACAGACAACTTATAAGCTACCATAGCTAAAAATTGTCTCTGGTAGGCAAAAATTAGCTACTACAACTAACGCTTAGCTGGATTTAGCAAAGGCTTAGTTAGGGTAGAGAACATCCCATTCACTGAATCAAACATTGCTTTTTCTCCTGCAGATGACGCATTAGCTCTCATAGCTGCCGTGTCGCTATAACAGCCAACATATCGCTGTGGTAGCTAATTACTTGCTTGTCACGATATCAGCCAACATATTAGCTATGACAGCTAACATTTAGTTAACACAGCTTAACTTTTTTTTTCCGTGCGCCCGGGAGAGGGGGTACAATATCAAGACGGATATTTGTACCCCCTGGTACCGGGAGGAGCACAAGATTGACCCGGATATTTGCACCTGTACCGGAGTACTTTTACCCTGGGGGTTGAGCTCAGGGGTACAGTTGCCCGGTGGTACAAATGCCCCAGGTTGTTTGCATCGCGGGTACAACAGGGGCACATTCCGAGAGCCAGCAGAGGGCAGCGCACCTTGCCTATCTCTCCCCGCGTGCGAAATATGACCCACCCTCCCGCTCTCTGATGACGACAATGCGCGGTAAATTTCCCTAGAAAGGTAAGCGCCCCTCGTTGCTCGGCTGGGGCCGCTTGCCGCGGGGCCGGGGCCGCGGGGCCGGGGCCGCGGGGCCGGGGCCAGGTCGGGCACGTCTGCGCACCGCACCCTCTGTATTTCACTCCCCCTCCCACACACGTGCGTGCGCGCTGCGCGCCCTGGCAGCAATTTACAGCTCTCAAGACACTGATTGCGTCCCGTCTTACCTAATTTAAGAACCGCGGCGCGGCGGCGGCGCGCGGCAGGCACGGCCCGGGCCCCGGCCAGGTCCTCCTCTTCCCCCGGCCTGCCGCCAGGCCGCCTGAGCTCGCCAAGCCAGCCAAGCTGTATGGTAATCTTTCACGGTCCGATTCCGGTCACCGCTGGATACTAGCCTGCTGGGCTCCTGTCAAAAACCTCTTCAGGGAGTACAAATCGCTTAGGCGTCCTGTGCCATGGGTCATCATCATGAACATAACCTTCATCATCATCATCATCGCGTCATCATCATCATCATCAGTACCGCTCCTGCCCAGCGCCGAGCGGCTCCGAGCGGCACACCCAAGGTGCCGCCGCCGCCCCAAACGTCTGCTGCGGAGACCCGTTCATTATCTCCCAGCCACCCTCTCTTAATTTCTCCGCATTATTCCTGAGAGACAAGAGCCGTGCACCGCGGGAGTGAGGCAGAGGTGGAACATGGAGAGTAAGAGAGAGGGAGCGAGTGGGAGAGGTGGAGGGAAGAGTGAGACAGAAGCAAGCCGCAGTAGCTAGGCGCGGCGGCCCTTTTCTCCGCTATGCGTGGGAGGGTGTGGGCGGGCGGGGCAGAGGGCCGGGGGCGGGGGAGACCCTTTCCTCGGTTCCAGGCAGCAAATGCTTTTGCCTTTCGCCTCCTTCAATGCACAGCCACGCGGAATATATTTTATGAAATACTCTCTCTCTCTCTCTCTCTGTCTCTCTCTCTCTCTCTCTCTCTCTCTCTCTCTCTCTCTCTCTCTCTCTCTCTCTCTCTCTCCCTCCCCGCATTACCTGCCGCGTTCCTGGCCCCCGAGCCGACCCGCAACGCCCGTCGCCACTCACACCCGAACGCCACGTCTCCCATCTTGTCGCACTCCGGGCATCATCACGGACTCGAGGAGGGCGCCGGCGTGGCCGCTCACCACGGGCAGCTCCTCTGTGAGCCCACACGCGCCCCGCCCCGCCCCGCCCCGCCCCGCCCCGCCCCGCCCCGCCCCGCCCCGCCCCGCCCCGCCCCGCCCCGCCCCGCCCCGTAGCCACCTACGTCTGACGGCGAGCCTGGCGCCCTGGCGGTGCTCCAGGATGAAACACCAGCCAGTGTCCTCTCCTCTCCGAGTCCCTTTTCATATGGGAGACTCGCCGGGCCGGGCCGGGCCGGGCCGAGACTCGCACCCCGAGATTTATTAGAATCCCCGTGGCTGTTTCGTCCTCGGCCCAGAAACATCAGAGCTCTCCCGCTCTCCCTCGCCCCCTCTCCCCTTGTCCCTGTCCTTGATCCGTCTTTTCTACCATGCCTCTCTAATTTATTTTGTTTTCCATTGCGTTGTCTTTCGTATACGCGCGCGAAACCCGCAACCAAATGTCTTAGCGCGGGGAACGGTAAAATTATCGCAGTGTAGCGTGGGGCATAATATTATCTTTAATAGTCCCCCTCCCCCGTGCGCGCCGCCGGCCCTTCCTTCTCACCTTCTTCAACCCCCTTATCCCGCTCTCTCGCTCTCCCTCTCCAGCCGGCTCCAGCCAGCTCCAGCCGGCTCCAGCGCCCAGCCCAGCAGTCGTCCTGGAATATCTCGTATAACCCCATCTCCAGCGCGCTCCAGTCTCTCTCTCGCGCGCGGAATTTCAGATGCATTATTTAATGTTATTGCCACGGCTGTTTCTTCTGGGCGAATAAAATGAAATGGCCGTCGGGCCCCACCCCGCCCCGCCCTGGCCGCCTTGGCGCGGGGCTGCGGGTTGGGCTGGGGGGCTCCGTGACCTGGAATGCGAAGGAGTATGCGTTCCCCGCCAACTCAACCCCAGGATGATAAGAATACGCAGCGTCCCACGCAACCAAAACTGCTTACGTTATGACACGAGAACAAAATAATTTCGGAATGTTAGCTTGAAAGGGTTTTATTCGAGGGGAAAACAGCTCTGAAATTATTGTACTCCTCGCAATACTGAAAAAAGTTCGAAAATTTCAGAAAACTTCCAAAAATTTCCGAAAAATTAGAAAAACATCAGAAAAAATCATGAAAATTCTAAAATAAATAAACAGAAATTTTCTAAAAATTCACTTACAATAATTCACAAAACTCCGCCAAATTTGTAGACAAAAATTCGGAGTAGTTTTCCCCACGGTTTTATTTCTAGATCTCTCACTTCTTTAAAAAGTCTATATTTACTTGTCTCGCTGGAATTGAAAATGTGATCTGCCTCAAGGAAAACATTGGACTACTTCTGTCGGTGCCTCCGCAAGTATTCTGCGAGTGCCGCTGACATCTGCCGGGCCTCGTCTCGTCTCAGGCCTGCTGCTACCCCGCGCCACCAACCACACCGCATCTCTCTCTGCGCCGGCTAAATTAATGAAACTAATGTTTACTGTCGCGGTTTCACTGTCCCTTCCCCTGCGGGCGCATCCAGGCGTCAAAAACTCTCTCTCTCTTTCTCTCTCTCCTATGCTCGCTCACTCTCCCGCTCGCGCGCGCCCGTGTGTGTTGGTGAAAACAAACATGCAGGCGAGCAGGCTCAGCGTAGCAGCCTGCCCAGGCAGCACCACCTCATATCATGCGAATGAAACTTGCAACGTGTTTGCCTTTCACAGGGAGATACAGGCGGGGGGAGACAATTTTCGAGGGTGGCTGCTGCTACTACCGCTGCGTCTGCGAGGCGGGGGGAGGGGAGGGGGGGACGCGGTGGGGCCGCTTACTTGATAAATTTTACACAAGGTCAGCTCGATTAATGTGCTGCTCGCTACACGGTGCGGGAGCGCGCAGTGTAGTGCAGAAGTGTAAAACGCGAGTGTGAATGCGTGTCTCGCTAGACTAGAGGGCGGTGCGATGGAAGACGGGACAAAATCAGTACGTATACGCGGCCGCGCGAACCGAGAGCGTGCGCGGCGGGGAGCGGAGCATGCAGGGGTTTATATGGGGCGAGGGCAGTATAGTTGTAAGCGGCAGCGGCACAGACAGTTCATAACGGAGGAAGCACAAGTTTGTTTTGACGTTGTCGGTCCTAATTTGATGGCTCGCGGGGCCCGCTGGCCCGCTCCCGGACCGGGCCGGTGTCAACGGGACAACTTACTCCCGGGCTGAGGGACTCCCCGGAGTAAATATTCCCTAGGGGAGAATTACTCCCCCCCACAGGTGGAGTAAAAATTCCCTAAGGGCAAAGTTACTCCCCCAAGTCGTGGAGGGGGGAGTACAAATTCCCTAGGGCAGACTTACTCCCCGGGGAGTAAAAATTCCCTAGGGCAGACTTACTCCCCCAAGTCGAGGAGGGGGGAGTACAAATTCCCTAGGGCAGACTTACTCCCCGGGGAGTAAGAATTCCCTAGGGCAAACTTACTCCCCCACATCGAGGAGGGGGGAGTAATTCTGCCCTAGGGCAGACTTACTCCCCGGGGAGTAAAAATTCCCTAGGGCAAACTTACTCCCCCATATGGAGGAGGGGGGAGTACTTCTGCCCCAGGGAATTTTTACTCCCCGGGGGGAGTAAACCATCCCTAGGGCAGACTTACTCCCCCATATGGAGGAGGGGGAGTACATCTGCCCCAGGGAATTTTTACTCCCCGGGGGGAGTAAACCATCCCTCCCTAGGGCAGACTTACTCCCCCATATGAAGGAGGGGGAGTACATCTGCCCTAGGGAATTTTTACTCCCTTTCGGAAGGGGGAGTATGTATGCCCTAGGGATGGTTTACTCCCCCCGGGGAGTAAAAATTCCCTAGGGCAGTTTTACTCAATTTTTTAATTGAGCCAACGCCTGCGTTTCATCCCGCTCGCCGCTCGTCCGTCCGTTGCTGCCGTTAGCGCGTCCAGAAAACTTGTATGGAGTGGCTGATAACGCGCACATATGTGTGTGTAGGCTACACTATTGTAACATTATTTTATGTCTTGTCTGTGTGTGTGGGGGGGGGGGGTAGATTTGTATCGAGTCTCTCGTTTTGTGCTCGCCTACGTTCTCCTGCGTTCACAGACGTAACAAGAGGGGGCAGAGTGGTGGGGAGGTGTATCGAAAGTTGCCTACATACAAGGGATTTGTAGCTCAAATTGCCTACCTTTCAGGCGGCTGTCTACTCTGCAAATCTAAGTGCAGAACTAATCTACAGTTTAAAGTGTAGAACTAAAAAATTCTGCACTTACGAGTGCAATTTTCTGACCATGACTAAAACCATCTTTTCTGAAGACATCATGACCTTCGTTTTGAAATTGATGAGCATAAATGTGATAGGGTTGCCACTTAAATTGAAACTAGTAAGAGTCCTCGAATAAGATTCCAAAAATTCGTATTCTGTTGCGTACCTTCTTTAATTTAAAGTGTAACCCTATCACATTTATGCTCATTGGAAAGAGAATTTCAAGACGAAGATCATGCTGTCTTCAGGAAAAAAATATTTTAGTCAAGGTCAGAAAATTGCACCCTGAAGAGCAGAACTATTTAGTCCTACAATTGAAACTGTAACACAGTTCTGCACTTGGATTTGGAGAGTAGAGGCCGACGAGGAGGGTGCCTCTATGACGCGTCTGCCTGTGTTCGAAAAACTACGACTGCATATCTTACAAATTGTGAAAAAAAGGAAATGAACGAAGTTACTTCGAGCGAGCAGTAAACCTGCTCCGACCCCATGCCATAATAAAAATATCGAAATGCATCACATCGGGCGAGCGGATTTGTAATCCTGTGGCTTATAAGATGAGTTCATTAGACAGGGATAACCACATAAAAGAGTAAGATAAACTAATTACTCATAAAGAAGGAATATGTGTACAATTCAAAGGAAAAAATGCGAGGCATTGACATGAAAAATTAGTAAATCTTATGCAGTTGTCATATTGTCAATCTTAAAAAGTACATATACTGATACAAATACTGAAATGTAAGTGTTTAGAAATATAAAAATATTCAAGAATCTAATTACAAACATCATAGACACTTTGCGATATAAAAGTACATAAAAATATAAGTACGCCACAAAAACTAATACTTCTTCTCTGCAGTTTTACAGTACATGACGACGTATGCCTGCTCCTTGTTCAGCTTCTGCATCGAAGATACTGTTTTCTGTAAGGTCCTCTTTACATTAGTATAAGAAACGTTAAGTGATTTTAAGACAATCCCTATACCCCTTAGATTCTTACCTTGTCATCATCAAAGTGGATCAATTTATCCGCGACTTTAACTGTTGCAACATAATGACCACTTGCGCCACTGGCGCCAAGGTGGCTGATAGCACCGACAAAGTCGTACCCCACTTCACTGGCTTTGAGGCGCATATTTTGACGCACAACATTGCTCACTTTTTTTCCATCTGCCGTAAATCTATTACAAAACCCAATTAGTGCATGAGTAGTAGTGCCAACCACAAACGAAGTACAACAAGTTTTTTCAATCTCAAAATTTGCACTCGATTTTACAATTTTTTTTTCGAAAAGTTAAATCGACATCGATTAGCTTTATTTTCACCGAATTTCGACACCCATTTCACGTCGATGTCACCTACTTATCAAATCAAGCATAATTTTGGATATCGAAATAGAGTTTTATACTTAAGTTTTGGCTAGTAGTGGGTGACAATATACACCACATTCCAAAAAACCTGAACACAAACCTTTTCAGCTGAATCAGTAGGACATCTGGTGCTTTCGTGAGCTCATAAGCTTTTATAGCGGAAACTTTCTTGGAACATGCGACACATTTGTAATCCGAAACACACTCTTCTTGGAAATAATATTTGACGCAGTCCTGGACAGAGCGGCACATGCTTATAGATGTTGATAGCATGACTGGCTCTTCAGTTGTCACAGACACAAAGTGACATTCTTGACAAGTAACTGGGGGAAAAAAAGTTGGGGCTTTAAACTAAATGGAGAGAGCTGCAATCGTTAGGCGAGGGAATATAGTGAGAGAAGAGCACATGGAAGGGATACGGCCGAGAATTCCCATCACGTACCGCGTTGGAAGGTGGAATGTCAATGAGAGATTCAAGAAGTAACTTACCCTTAACATTCATAGTGGCCTGAAAAGTCCGAGCACACTCCTCGAACTCCCCTGAAATGTGCTGCAGTAGGAAGTTGAGGAATTCTTCAGCGTCGTATTGGCGGCCTGATCTATAACGAGGCA
Source organism: Frankliniella fusca (assembly GCA_029379305.1). NCBI lineage: Eukaryota > Metazoa > Arthropoda > Insecta > Thysanoptera > Thripidae > Frankliniella > Frankliniella fusca. The sequence goes on from JAHWGI010001077.1 coordinate 95,806, forward strand.
ACACCCCTAGGAGAAGAATTTAGTATGTATTAGGGCTGTTCAAAAACCTGAAATCTTTAAATTTTATTTTCAAAAGTTCGAAACTAAGGAAGAATAATTGGGTAGAATTTTTGTCTTCTTAAATTAAGATGCACTTTAGAAAGGATACCACTAACCTGTTACAACTTTTACAAGCTCTGATGGGACTAACACATTGCCGTTACAATACTCATCATAAGCTGTAATCAACTCCTTGGTAATAGTTTTTGCATCAGCAAGAGGTGCTGCTGCTTTAAGCACTTTTAGGAGTGGCTCACAGTGGAAAAGCAGCTGAAATCATGTCATTATCAGTAAATGAAGCAACGAGTTTATACGAATTACATACAAACTAAATAAAAGGGTACTATACTTGGAGAGTCGCTGAAATAAAACAGGTGTTCCCGAGATTTTGAATGCCGCTCTGTGCCTTTACGGAATAGGAAACATCCAACCCATCACTGGTCACAAATTCCTGTAGGAAGAATTAAACAACAACAACAACAACAAAATTAATTGCAAGTGGACTGCATCTAGAGCTCAAATGTTCGCGTACATGTAGTGTCACCTTCCATGAATTTTCAGGTAGCAGTTTGGCAGCCAGTAACTCGACTGCCATTTGCTGTCGCATATTACTAATATGACTTGAAGGAGCTTGGCAGGATCTCCCTTCAGCTAAACGTCTACCAAAAAAGCAAACAAATACTCCACAATCGCAAGAATCTGTTTGGTAGGGGTTTTGAGCGTAATTCTTTGAGTAAGGCGGTAAAAGTCCATTGCCTTTTCGGGAGTATTCGGCCTTGAGGAAATTGTGAATAGCCTGAAAAAAAAACATTGAGACATAGACTTCGTTTACGTTATGGAATTGTATGAAAGAACAAGTTTCCTTACTTCCATTTCCGCATCACTCTCTTCTCGGACATTGCAGCGTAAGCTGTCAAAGTAAGTGATACTGTGTTCGTCATTATCAATTGCACAAAGAGACCAGTGGGTGTTCGACCTTCCGTGTATGGGCACCAGCAAGGTCTTAAACTCAAATATATTGACCTAAAAAGTATAGTTAAACGATTGACTTAACTGAATTTCATTTTACATTAAGTTAAGGAAAGTGACACTCGTCAATTCACACTTTAGTGGCTTCTGACAAGATTAAGCAATGCAAATTTATTAGTTGCTGAAATATTCCGCTGGTTCAGAAGTCACCTTGCTGTATATACTCACATTTTTAGTCCATTTCTGTGCCTCACTCAAACTTGAACTCAACTTCTGCATGAAAAAGGTGCTTAGAAAATGAACTTTACCTTTATTTGTAACCTCACAAATAATGTCAAAGTAGGCATTGATAATCTGGAATAAAAATGTGTACTGTATTCTTCTGTTTTCCTATGAAATTCATTATAAAAGTAAGCAAACAAAAAACTAACCATATCATTCAGCCAATGTTTGTCGTGAATCATCAGCAGTTCGGCTGTGGTAATCTTGTACCCTTTGATACACAATATTTCTGTGCTCTCCTCCATTTTCAGAAACTCATTAAGTTCCTAGAAAAATAAGTTTATTTCAGACCCAACATTTTAACTTAAAGCTGATCTTCCTAAATGTTAACAATACCTCTTTTCCTATCTCCCGAGGATAATTGAGTACTGGCTTCTGGGTCTGAACCTCTTCGTCTGTATCATCAGTATCGATCGTGTTCTGATTTAAGATGACTGGCTTCTGGATGTCAACCCCCTTATCAGTATCATCTGTATCTGTATCAATCGTGTACTGATGTAAGAGTACTGGCTTCTGGGTGTCAACCTCTTCATCAGTATCATTAGCATCGATCTTGTTATTTTGAACTGAAAAAAAAAGAAACATTAACGTAAGCTGACAGCTACCAGTACATAATTAATGTCACAAACATCAGTAACAAAGTTTGCTTACTTTCGCTATTAGATTTGTCGGTATGCTGAATGGCGTCCTCATGCTCATGAGTTGACCCTTTCTTTTCATCACCACCTCCTTACAGGGAAAAAAACAAACAAACAAAAAAAAAACAGAAATATTAGCCTTAAAAACTTATAATGTCACAATAATAACACGGTGACAAATGCGTTATAGTAGATTTTGCGACAAGAACATTTTCTCGTGTGCCAGCAACTATACATCCCGGTGATGTAAAATTCCCTTACCTGTGTCTGGTCGAGTAGCCCTCTTCATTTCACGCTCAGGAGGAATGATATATGGCTCTAAATCAAGAAGGGGGTATTTGTTCTTTAGTATCAGCCCATTCTTGTTCTTCAGAGTAACATTTTTTCGGTCGCTTATTTCTACTATGATGTATGGACCGGATCGCGGCATCTCGTAGTTCCCGCCTTTTCTGTCTCTTCTTCTTTGGTTGATAAGGAAGACTTCGTCTCCTTCTTTCAAAATCTTACCACCCGCGTGCCGTTTATTATACCCCCTTCTCTGCCTATCCTGGGCCTTTTTAATGTTACCTTCTACTGCCAAGTCAATTTCCTCTCTGAATCTGTCCATGGGTCTCAAACTTTCTTTGAACTTTTCCATGTCAAAAGGATCAGGATCGTCGTCTTCTGTGTCGCTCTCAACATTCTTCGACAGAGTCCAACCCTCTTCTAAGTCACCGTCAACATCACTACTGGCCTCGCTATCCGCATCGCCCATATCCCTCAGTTCTCCAGGCATCCTTGGGTGGCGGCCATACAGAAGAAAAAATGGCGAAAATTTGGTGCTTGCATGGATTGCTGTTCTTTGAGCGAACAACACACCAGGAAGTATCGATGGCCATCTATCGACGTCTGAACGAAGAACTTTTAGCATGGCATTCTTAATAGAGCGATTAGCTCGTTCAACCAGACCATTAGCTTGTGGATGATACGGGCTGGTTACCCTGTGCCTTCCCCCACACAGTTTCATCAGCTCGGCGTTCAAACTGTTGCAGAACTCTCTCCCCTGATCTGTAATAATAGTTTCCGGACAACTGTGACGGCACAAAACATTTTTAAACAAAAACCTTGCAACAGTGCCCATTGATTTGTCGGGAATTGCCTCAGCCTCAACCCATTTTGTAAAATAATCAATGGCAACGATGAAATATTTCATTCCATCAACTTCCGGCATTTGAGAGAGGTCAATCCCCAACTGCGCCATGTGCCTTGTAGGGACGCCTACTGGATGCATTACATCAGACACTTTTAAAGATGCGGGGTTTATCGTTTTGCAGGTAATGCAAAGCTGGCAGTACCTCTCAGCCTGGGAATACATTGTCTGCCAGTAATATCTTTCCTTCAGAGCACGGACAAGCCGATCCCGGCCAATGTGGCTGCCCATAGATGCTGACTCTAAGCTACTATCTGTTCCCTCGTGGAACATTTTAATGAGTCTTAACTGCTCATTTTTATCCAGGACAACCTCTCTTTTATTTATCAAATCAGTTTGGATCTCAATGTTTTTCTTCTTTTTGTTATCAGGGTGGTAATATAGCTTGTCTTCATCTGGATTGTAAGAATATGGATTGCACTGTCGCCGAAAATTCTTTCTATTACCTCTATTGCACTTTCCTCGCAAACGGGATGGGTACCTTCGTGTTTTACGGTACAGTAAAACCTCATTCAAGTCCACTTGGTACTGCCCCTCCCTCTCTGAAAACGTCAATTTAGTGTCATGAACACAGGACTTAAAATATAATTTTTTATTAAGAGGCAAAGATTAAGCGTTCATTACTCACCTGTGATTTTCTTTTCAGTCTCAGCAGTGGCCTTATTATCTGTTTGAAGATCACTGTCTATGTCATCGTTTCTTGATGTCCTATCCAGCTGATCTGAACATTTCTGTGCGTCACGATTTGGTGCGTCGTGATTGTCGTCTGGAGGTGGACAACCCTCAAGAGGCGTTTCGCTACCCAACATGTCACTGAATGGTGATTCACTGCCGAACGGTTTACTTGAACAACCCTCAACATCAGGATGCAGCAGGTCGTCACTGTCGTCTCGTTGTGGGCTGAACTGAAGAGGAGTTTCACCACCTAACTTGTCACTGAATTGTGATTCCCTACCGACATGACTATGAGCCGAGCTACAAGCAGATTTTGGACGTGAGTTTTCCACATCTCTGTGTTCAGTCCATGGCTCTGGTGATGTAGTTTTCATGGAAAGATGTTGAGTGTCACCTTCTCTGGCGCCTGTGACCGATGGCGATCGGCCATCTTGTACTGTCGTAGGGTTGCCTGCACTGGCATCTTGTGCGATTAGTGGAAAACCAACGTACATGGAAATTCCTTCATCAACTAGAAAAGAAAATACACATTATTTTATTTCAAAACTTCATGCAATATTTTACCAAAGCTCAATGGCACTTGGAGTTTAAGTAAATAGTAAACGTACTTTGGTCGGCGTCTTCATAAGGTTTGTGTGGAGATAGACTTGATGAGATAAGAGGACATCCAGTAAACCATGAACTTTTCTTTTCTACCCATTGCTGTGATATTTCAACTTGAAAGTTGCCTATGAGAACAAGACCCTTGGCGACAGCTTCATCCGGGTCAAATAAAGATATGTTGGCTCGGTTCAGAGCAGTTTGAAGCAAATGGCGGAGGTGAGGCACACGTGCTGAACCACCAAGAAGCACTACATTTTGAATGTCCTCTTCATTAACCTAGGTGTGTGTGGGGGGGAGGGGGGGACACAGTCACGAACTGTTTACTGCACTTGCAATTTTAAGAACAATTTTCATTACGCACTAACGATGAAACGTTTCTTACCTCTGAAGTAGTCACTGTTTTCATAACCTCATTGACAATTGAAACTATTAGGTCATGGCACACCCCTTCGAAATCCAAACGACTAACTTCTTCATTTACTTCTACATAAGCATCTGGCAAGAAAGCTTTTATGGCTGTTGATGGAATTCTTGAGAGTTTCCTCTTTGCCTCTTCCCAATATTGCCGTAATATGATATTATCTCTGGTGCTGGAAACTCGCACATTCATATTCCTGAGAATGCGCTGCAAAAAGAATTACGCTTAAAATATAAGCACTACGAGGTGTAATAAGTCTGTTTGAGGTATTATTATATTTATCCCTTATGGCTCTGTTTCCAAAAAATGCCTATATTGAACACATTTTTAATTCATAGTTTTACGCACGGGATAAATGGCATCTTTGCATTAAATGGAAAGAATAACTACACTTTTAAAATGGACGCGGAGCCTCCAACAATATTTTGCAGGTTTTACTTACGTCCTTAATGAAATCCACCATTATAGAATCAAAATGATCACCACCCGGCAGGTGTAGCCTCGATAACTGCAACAAGTGAACTTGGTTGCCTTTCACTGAAGCCACAGCAACACTACTACCTCCAGCACCAGAATCCACCATCACTACAGTTTTATTAGTGTTTCTGCTGTATGCGTACGACGCCAAAGCAGCTGCCACATCATCGACAAGTACAAACCAAACCAAAATAAACAAAATAAAAGCAAAGTTAGTATTCTAAAAAAAAAAAAAATTACAAACCATAGAATTTAATTCTATGCATACTAAAAGTAACAGCGCTTAACGCGTCATGCACTCTAACCTGCTGTAAGAAAGCTCTCTTTTTGACTAGCGTTGAAGTATGCAGGGATAGAAAGAGCAGCTCTTTTAAAATTGAGTGGCGTAGACAGAACAAATTTTAAAATTTCAGCAACCACCTTAAAAAACAGTGAAAAGAAAACGAACATTGAGAGCATGTAACAGTAGATCTAGCTGCAGAATAAGCAAAAACACAAAAACGTACACTTTCCGGGCGAATACTGTTTGAAAGTATTTTATCCTCCACACTGCCTAGATGTTGTTTCACACCTGTTATATTACATAATTTTTTTACTTGGTCAACGCATATAAACGTATACGAACATTAATGCACACAAGCCAAGAAAACTAAAATTAAAATAATATTTTTACTTACGTAAAATTGTCCTTTCGGGATAGCAGACCTCGAGGCGCACTGCGGATTCCCCAAACTGCCATTGTTCATTACTGTCGCCTGGCACAGTAGCACACGTTGGTGTACTTCGCTGGTTTACATCGTTTTCCAAAACAACGGCAAAACCATCATTCAATTCTGCCACAACGCAATACGCTGTACCAAAGTCAATACCAAGAGCCTTCTCCATAGTAATAAAATATGTTTTGTGCTAAAAATATCCTGCAAACATGCAACAAAATTGATGGCCGTAAATAACTAGAATAAGAGTCACAAGAGTCAGGAAAAAAGAAGAAACATTAATAAAAAAATCTCTTCTGTTGCAGTTTAAAAAGAAAAATTTGTGCAGAAAAAGCCCTGTCTATAGCTCCGCAACGAAACGCGAGTGGAGCTCGTCCGTAACATACACTCGCAGGCCGCGGTACGGCAGAGCGCCCGATAAAAACCGCCCCAGGTGCGCGGTAACGAAGTCCTCGGACTCAACCATGTCCAAGCTGCGCACCGAGACGGGCGCGGAGCACACCCCCTCGCAGGCAGAGGTGCGGCAGAGCGCCCGACAACACGCAACCCCCCCCCCAACCCCGACGTGCGCGTTGACGAAGTCCTCGGACTCCACCATGCTTAAGCTGCGCCCCGAGAAGGGTGCGGAGCACGCCCTCTCGCAGGTCGAGGTCGAGCTGCGGCAGAGCGCCCGATGACACCCTCCCCTCCCCCCGGGGTGCGCGTTGACGAAGTCCTCGGACTCCACCATGCCCAAGCTGCGCGCCGAGACGGGCGCGGAGCACGCCCTCTCGCAGGCAGAGGTGCGGCAGAGCGCCCGATGACACCCTCCCCCCCCCCTCCCCCCCACCCCGACGTGCGCGTTGACGAAGTCCTCGGACTCCACCATGCTTAAGCTGCGCCCCGAGAAGGACGCGGAGCACACCCCCTCGCAGGCAGAGGTGCGGCAGAGCGCCCGATGACACCCCCCCCCCTCCCCCCGGGGTGCGCGTTGACGAAGTCCTCGGACTCCACCATGCCCAAGCTGCGCGCCGAGACGGGCGCGGAGCACGCCCTCTCGCAGGCAGAGGTGCGGCAGAGCGCCCGATGACACCCTCCCCCCCCCTCCCCCCACCCCGACGTGCGCGCTGACGAAGTCCTCGGACTCCACCATGCTTAAGCTGCGCCCCGAGAAGGACGCGGAGCAAACCCCCTCGCAGGCAGAGGTGCGGCAGAGCGCCCGATGACACCCTCCCCTCCCCCCGGGGTGCGCGTTGACGAAGTCCTCGGACTCCACCATGCCCAAGCTGCGCGCCGAGACGGGCGCGGAGAACGCCTTCTCGCAGGCAGAGGTGCGGCAGAGCGCCCGATGACACCCTCCCCCCCCCCTCCCCCCGGGGTGCGCGTTGACGAAGTCCTCGGACTCCACCATGCTTAAGCTGCGCCCCGAGAAGGACGCGGAGCACACCCCCTCGCAGGCAGAGGTGCGGCAGAGCGCCCGATGACACCCTCCCCCCCCCCTCCCCCCGGGGTGCGCGTTGACGAAGTCCTCGGACTCCACCATGCCCAAGCTGCGCCCCGAGACGGGCGCGGAACACGCCCTCTCGCAGGCAGAGGTGCGGCAGAGCGCCCGATGACACCCTCCCCCCCCCCTCCTCCCGGGGTGCGCGTTGACGAAGTCCTCGGACTCCACCATGCTTAAGCTGCGCCCCGAGAAGGACGCGGAGCACACCCCCTCGCAGGCAGAGGTGCGGCAGAGCGCCCGATGACACCCCCCCCCTCCCCCCGGGGTGCGCGTTGACGAAGTCCTCGGACTCCACCATGCCCAAGCTGCGCGCCGAGACGGGCGCGGAGCACGCCCTTCTCGCAGGCAGAGGTGCGGCAGAGCGCCCGATGACACCCTCCCCCCCCCCTCCCCCCGGGGTGCGCGTTGACGAAGTCCTCGGACTCCACCATGCCCAAGCTGCGCCCCGAGACGGGCGCGGAGCACGCCCTCTCGCAGGCAGAGGTGCGGCAGAGCGCCCGATGACACCCTCCCCCCCCCCCTCCCTCCGGGGTGCGCGTTGACGAAGTCCTCGGACTCCACCATGCTTAAGCTGCGCCCCGAGAAGGACGTGGAGCACACCCCCCTCGCAGGCAGAGGTGCGGCAGAGCGCCCGATGACACTCCCCCCGGGGTGCGCGTTGACGAAGTCCTCGGACTCCACCATGCCCAAGCTGCGCGCCGAGACGGGCGCGGAGCACGCCTTCTCGCAGGCAGAGGTGCGGCAGAGCGCCCGATGACACCCTCTCCCCCCGGGGTGCGCGTTGACGAAGTCCTCGGACTCCACCATGCCCAAGCTGCGCCCCGAGACGGGCGCGGAGCACGCCCTCTCGCAGGCAGAGGTGCGGCAGAGCGCCCGATGACACCCTCCCCCCCCCCTCCCCCCGGGGTGCGCGTTGACGAAGTCCTCGGACTCCACCATGCTTAAGCTGCGCCCCGAGAAGGACGCGGAGCACACCCCCTCGCAGGCAGAGGTGCGGCAGAGCGCCCGATGACACCCTCTCCCCCCGGGGTGCGCGTTGACGAAGTCCTCGGACTCCACCATGCCCAAGCTGCGCCCCGAGACGGGCGCGGAGCACGCCCTCTCGCAGGCAGAGGTGCGGCAGAGCGCCCGATGACACCCTCCCCCCCCCCTCCCCCCGGGGTGCGCGTTGACGAAGTCCTCGGACTCCACCATGCCCAAGCTGCGCGCTGAGACGGGCGCGGAGCATGCCCTCTCGCAGGCAGAGGTGCGGCAGAGCGTCCGATGACACCCTCCCCCCCCCCTCCCCCCGGGGTGCGCGTTGACGAAGTCCTCGGACTCCACCATGTCCAAGCTGCGCCCCGAGAAGGGTGCGGAGCACGCCCTCTCGCAGGTCGAGGTCGAGCTGCGGCAGAGCGCCCGATGACACCCTCCCAAGATGCGCGATGACGAAGTCCTCGGACTTCGCCATGTCGAAACAGCACGCCGAGACGGGCGTGTAGCGTGTCAAAAACATACTCTCGCAGGCCGAGGTGTGGCAGTGCGCCAGCGGAGCACATCGCGTGGTTTGTTTGGTCTAAGTTATCGGTCTTAACCAGGCCTTTGAGGTGCACCGTAGTCTTCTTGTTTTTCGTGGTGAGCTGTTTTACTGACAGCCCTATCGTGCGTCAGTTCTCGTGCCCCTTCTGCCACTACCACGATGTCACGATAAGGCTGGACTGCGGCGGCGTTTTCATTTGAAATACGACCCCCAGAAAATGCGGAACGCTGTATACTCGGTGTGCGAGCCACGCGTAATCTCACACACACTTTCTTTGACACGTATATATGCTCTGTCTTCTGCCTTCGGTTCGGCATTTGAAATTACGAATCTTGCCTCTGCTTGGACAATCACTGTCGTAAATTATTAATTTGAACCTTAATTCGGTAGTCACGTCAACTTTACACACCCTCTTGCCTAACCTCCCGCACACATGTCTTTGTAGTTTGCACAAAATTACAGATTTCCCACTTCAATTCATTACTTACCTCGGAGCTGGCAGCAGCATTAGTGATGCACAAATTGATTTCACTGCTTCAAATACACTAACAGAGTTGACACAAACTTTCTTCCTTTTCACAAAACAACACAGGCAGATGTAAACCACTGTGAACAGAGCGCGAGAAGCTCTTTAAAAGAAAGTGTTGTTGTCTGCCACGTAGAAGGCTGTGTTTTCAATGGCGGCAAAATTCAAATGTCGAAATTGTGTTTTTTTTGTTTGACTGAAGAAATTGCATGTTCTCGCTTTGGCATTTTTGGCGATTGATTTGCAAATAAATAATCTTAACAGTTTTTACATGTCTGTCGTATCGTCGAATCGCTTTTGAACGAACGGGAGAAGTATTATGTACTTAACCTCACTTTGCGGTTAACGCAGCAGACGACGCTCCGCTCTGCTTGCCTTCTCGCAGGCATGAGAGACGAAAGATTCGCGCAGCCGGATGAAGAAGAAAGGAGTCCAGGTGACAGTTGGCGGGGATTTCGAATGTTGTCTGCAGTACGCGCGATAATGCCTGCTCTTTGGCAACGTAATAATTTCGTAACAAGACCGATACAAGGGGTAAATTTACAACATCAAAATTCTTACTCATAGAAAGAAAAAAAAAATCACCAAGAGGTCTCAAACAGCAGACGACAAGCGGGCCGGACGGGTGGGACTTTTCGCTCGCACTCATCCTCCCCCCCCCCTCCCCCCCCCCCTCCTACAAATTACGCTATCTCCGTCTCTCGAGCCACATTCGGCCACGGCCCGCGGGCCGCCTGTCTGAGACTCCTGAACTAACACAGTAACACACGGTGTCTATAATTTCTTGAATATTGACAACTGCAAATTGTGACTTTACGAAAGGTTTAATGAAACTTTATACCGTCACCCTTAAAACTATTTCCCGCGGAGTGTTTCTGGACGCTAGGCGGGCGCGCCAGATCATGGCCAAGGTGTTGGTCGACCGCGGCAGTGTTCGGTTGACGCGCGATAACGAAGGGACGAGCGGGACAGGACGCAAGCGTCAGGGGAGTATTCAGGTCCGACCGACAGGAGGGGGGCGGGGGGGTGCCCTTCAGGTTGCCTACATACAGGGGTTTACAAAAACAATTTGCCTACCTTTCAGGCGGCTGTCTAGAGACAACAGGGGAGCAACCCCCGCCCCGCCCCCTTAATACGCACCTGGCAGGCGTTGGCTAAAAAAAAGGGGGGGGGAAGTAAAACTGCCCTAGGGAATTTTTACTCCCCGGGGGAGTAAACCATCCCTAGGGCACACATACTCCCCCCTCCGAAAGGGAGTAAAAATTCCCTAGGGCAGATGTACTCCCCCTCCTCCATATGGGGGAGTAAGTCTGCCCTAGGGATGGTTTACTCCCC